>CM053036.1:174159494-174746994 GCA_028564925.1 Lithobates sylvaticus
GGACTCCAGTGGCAACCTGTGAAGCTCTGGTGAACTCCATGCCCATGAGAGTTAAGGCAGTGCTGGAAAATAATGGTGGACACACAAAATATTGACACTTTTGGCCGAATTTGGACATTTTCACTTAGGGGTGTACTCACTTTTGTTGCCAGCGGTTTAAACAATAATGGCTGTGTGTTGAGTTATTTTGAGGGGGACAGCAAAATTACACTGGTATACAAGCTATACACTCACTACTTTACATTGTAGCAAAGTGCCATTTCTTCAGTGTTGTCACATGAAAAGTTATAATAAAAATATTTACAAAAATTTTACTCACTTTTGTGAGATACTGTGTATATATAATATATATATATATATATATATATATATATATATATATATATATACACACCTGGCTGAGCTTTGGGTTGCACACCCTAGTGCAATAGGCTGTGCACACCTATGTGTTAAGATGAGGTATGGAAACTTGGCTTCACTAAAGCAAAATCAGTTTTGACTGCATATTTTAAAATCAAAGTTTAGATACTATTTATTATTATATTAATGGCAATATATCATGTACAAACAGCTGTTTTGCCTTCCTCTGGGTCAAATGTGGGTATTAGATTGTGTATAGGGAGGCTTTCTATTTGTTTATCCTTTTTTTGCTATTGGATGATTTGGATAAACTTGTGTCTTTTTTCAACCTGACTAAGTAACTATTATTTTTACCCTGGTGTGTTATTTATTATTCTGCGTGCAGCATTTCATATAACTCCAAATTTATATGTCTTTCATAAGTTTTATCTGTCTAGACAGAGTACATGAATACAAAGGAAATAATTATGTTTGCATCCACTACATTTATGATTGTCTATGAAAACAAAGTCTGCTAATTATTACATACTGTGTGTTTGACAAGGAAATTTTCTTTTTTCTCAAGATTGAAATGGAATATAAAACATGGTAGATTATATAGGCTTCATGAATACATTGTAAATGGTATATCCAATGCATTTAATTAATAGATTATACTGGAGATGTTCAGAATTATATGAATATTTTGAAAATCTATGGAGGTATGCAGTATCAGCATTCTTATTTTTAAATTATACTGTAACTAACAAGTACCTGTAGAACAAAAAAGTGGTGCTGCTGATATTATACATCACATTGCACAGACGTTTTTAAAAAGCAATAACTTAGATACAATTTATCTGAAATAATTGTTATCACAAACACAATGTAACCTCCACATTTAAGAGGAAACTATGCTTTTAATAAATGAATAAATACAAAATATATGTAAACTGACACAGTGCATTAAAGTGAAAATTAAAGTTGCCATTTAGGCTCGGTTTTCACTAGTGCGACTTTTCATGCGACTTGGGACTGCAAAGTCGCATGACAAGTCCTAACCCATGATTTCCAATGAGTACTGTTAATATCTAGGCGACTTCAAAGTAGTTCCTGCACTACTTTGATGCCACTTGAGGTCCTGGTCCCACTTTGATGCCACTTGAGGTCCATAGACCTCATGAATACACAGGAATTGATTCAAGTCGCATCAAAATTGCGGCAAAAAAATTGCACGACTTTCAGGTCACAATATTGGAAACCTAGCCTTCGTGACTTACGGTAACAACACAACTTCATCAATTTAGTATAATATGAAAATAAAACCCCAAAGATTATTCTTAAACTGCTGCAGAGATTTGTTGTTTGGCAACATACAGGGATATCACAACATACAGGGATATACAATGTAATACTGACATATAATCACACACACAGGTTGGACTTGATGGACTTGTGTCTTTTTTCAACCACACCTACTATGTGCTTGGCAAATTTAGTTTTTGGCTCCTTCTGTAGTCAAGGGAGACAAGAATATTTGTTCAGGTCTGTTCAGGGTTTCACACACTGGAAGTTTGATTGTTTCCCCTTGCCTCTGGAAGAAGCCTAAAACCTCAAATGATCAGCCAGAATATCCCTGATATGGTGTGTCCAGCAGGTGGCTGGGGCAGTGATAAATAGTCTGAAGCCTTGGAGAGTTGGTTCCTTCTCCCCAGTAAGGTTTAAAAGCCTCAGGGGCTGCTGCCTTGAGGCAGCCCATGGAATGTATAACTGTTCTTGAGGCCTCAGTGGTGTCAGGGCTAAGAGCCTAGACTGATCTTCAGAGGAGCTGGCTGTAGGACTTCCACAAGCGTTCTGGTCTGGAGAAGAATTGTCTCCCTCACTTGACTATGTCCAGAGGAAGCTGGAAGGTGTCAACTGTCTTGGGGACTTGTGAGTAAAGACCCTGAATTGATTCCTGGTGGCTGTGTGCTCCAGTGCCAGAGGTAGTTTGAAATGTAACAGCTCTCATAGGGCCTCAGAGTACTGGCCATTCTGCTATCCTCAGAAAGATCCTGAAGTGTGAGCCTATGGGAAAATGTCCCTTATGCTACTGTGCAGCGCTCCGGAATACCAATAGTTGTGCAGTGGAACAAGGTAACCAGAAGCCAAAGAGAATTGTCATATGGTATACAGCCGTGAGGCCTTAGATTGTTCTATGCCCCTAATTACCTCCAGTGACAAAGAGTTTTGAGTGAAGATTGTCCTCTCATTGCTTTTGCTAATCATTTTTTGGAGTATCCCTTGCCCTAACCCCTCTCCAGTTTAAAGTCCTGCAAACAATACATTTCAAAAAGACAGCCCCTAGAATGAGTTATTGGAGCCAGAGCGAATGGAATGGTACTTGTGGTAGTGGGAAGCCCCTGTACTATTGGGGAACAACTAGCTATTACCAGCAACCCCTATTGGGGGTAGTGCTTCATGTGGGGACTCATCTGGGATATCCCTGTAGTGAATACTGCCATCATCACTAGTAACCAACAGAAAACTGAGAAGTCAGGATGTTTATATGGACTGTCTGGTGTATGTACAAACGTGGCAGAGTTGCTACAGAACTTGTCAGATGTGGGAGACTTCTGCTTTGCAAGTGACTGCCAGTGGGTTTGTGTTTCCAGCTGGGTAACAGTGCAAGCAGGGGAGAGTCAGTATAGTGTGTAGTTTATTCCCTTTTTGTGGATAGAAACTGTGTTTGCAAGAGGAACGGTTGCCAGCACATGTGCACTTTCTGCTGGTGTACAAAGAGTTCATTGGCGGTGGTGCAAGCGGAGTCTGGCTTGGTAGGAGAGGTTTTGGTGCCAGAGTGGCCGGAGAAGAGGGGCAGAGCTACCAGCCACTAGCCTAGGAGCTGTAGTTTAGCCAAAAGACTGTGCACGTGTAAATGTGAACAACATGGTGTTCTATTGCTGCTGGGACCTGGGGAAAGCCCCTGCTGGGTTTGCTGCCAAGTAACCTGCTGCTCAGCTCATTACAGGTAGTTTGTTGTACTGGAGTTCAGTCGCATCACTACTAGGAGGCATGAGGCTTCACATACCTCCTTGTCCCTCACTTCTTCTTTTTTTTTAACAAGAAAGCCCCTCACTTCTTCTGAGTATGCCACTGTGACCCCAGGGCCTGGACTAGAGGCTACAGGGCATGTCTGTGGAAAGGGAAGGAGGAGTGCCACCTGGAAGCCAGACTCAAAGCCCTGTGTTGCAGAGGCTTGACCTGTTGCTGCTGAACCAGAGGAACCACCGCCTGTGATTCGGTCTACTGCTGATGTACTGGAAAAGCCGGTGTCTGCTGTCCTATCATCTGCATGTGTTCCAGAGAAGCAAGTGTCTGCTGCCCTGCCTGCTTCCTGTGTGCTGAACGATTTGTTGACTGCTGCCTTGGAAGATGAGCCCATGGGGGTGCCAAATGATGGGGTACTGACTCAGGGTCACCAAAGTGGGGAGCTGAGCCAGAGCTGCTGGAAAGGGGAAGCTGGAGAATGTCTCTGATACTGGATTCTACAGATGTACTGTCCTTGTTTTGTGCCTTGATAGAGTTAAAGTTAAGCCCCATACACACGGTCGGACAATCCGCGGACCAGGTCGGTCGGATTCTGTCCGTCGTACTTTGTCCGATGTTGGTGTTGCGTACACACGGTCGGACTACGTTGCCGGAATATCCGGTCTGCAAGAACGTCGTGACGTAAGTCGTCGTCCACGAGATTAAAAAAGGGAAGTTCAGCACCACGCCAGGCACCCGTTGGGCTCCTTCTGCTGATCCCGTGTTTATCGTGAGTTAGTCGAAGTTTGGTGACTTAAGATTCGCGCTTCTCAGTTTTCTGACTCAGATCGTTACTGCTCTTCAGTTTGTGCTTGTCGTGCGTATCTGTTTATTAGTGCGTGTAGTCAGTTCGCATTTGTTGGTCATTGCGGCCTATATCTTGATATAGGACGCTTTGATTTGCACTGCTTATTGTCTGCTCGTTTCTGGTATTCATTTCGTTCTTTCAGGCCTTGCTGTTTTATCGGTGCTTTCTGTTTGTCCGTTCTGACCAGCCGACCTTTTGTGACCTTGTGAGCGATGTTTCCCGTGCGTACTCGTCGCCGAGTTCGTGCTGTACGCGGAATTGGTGTCGGGCTTCTAGCTTTGAGCCAAGACCCGTCCATGAACAGAGTGACGAGGAGTATGTGGACCAAGAATTGGTTGCTTCAGCGTGACCAATTCTCGCACATGCCTTTGCTTCGTGAGATCCAGGAGAATAATCCTGATGATTTCAGGAACTTTCTCAGGATGACGGACCCCGATTTTCACCATCTTTTGGCTTTGCTGACCCCCTTTATAAGCCGGCAGGATACCTGCATGAGACAAGCCATTACTCCGGAGCAGAGGCTTGTTGCCACGTTGAGGTACTTGGCGACAGGGAGAAGTCTTCAGGATTTGAAGTTCTCTTCAGGTATCTCTCCCCAGGCCCTGGGACTCATTATTCCAGAGACCTGTTCTGCCATCATCGAGGTCCTGCAGGAGGACTATATTAAGGTAACATTTCTCCTTTACTATTCCCTTCTATGTATGTTCTTTTTGCTAATGTCTTCTATTTTTGACCTCCTTCCCTAATTACCATGATTGCAATATGCTCTAATATGCTGTGCCCCTTTTCTCCTTCATGCATTTTTCCCTTCACTTACCTCACCAGCATGCTCTTCTGTCCCAATAGACACCTATGGCCTAGTCACTTAAGCAATGTATTTTGTCTGCTGCATAGGATTTTTTTGCCCCCAAACACCCCCTAAAATATGCACAAATGTTTGCTGTGTGGTTTACTTCATGTAGAGCCCCTTTTTTTTTTATTGTTTTTGGTGGGGGGGGGGGGCAAACTCATTAGGAACCCCCTCCCCCAACTGCTCTGTCAGATGGTACCAATCCTCTATCTGCTGGCTTTCCCAAGGTCAATACACACTATATACCTACCTCTTTTTAGTGGGCATCTTTAGGGATGAATTCTGCAAAGCATGTAGTGCAAGGGGCTGCCTCCATACTTTCCATTTCCTATTTTTTTGTGTTCTTTCCCTCCTATTAGCTTGCTTGGTAATTTCATAATGTCACAATGTGCTTTCCTTTTTTTTGGGGGGGGGGGGGGGTTGAAATGTTAGTTTAGCTTTCCTGGGGGCTGCCAATAGTGTTAAGTACAGAGGGTCTGGCCAAACTAGCACACATTATTGAGCCATTTGCCAATCAATGAAGTGCAGAGGGTTACCTGTCCAACAACCCCCCCCCCCAAAACCCTAGTTATTGTCAAAGGCCCATCAGAAGTGGGGGGATTGATGGGGGGTGAGTAATCTGTGAAGGGGAGCCTCTACTTTTCTGTGCAAATACTTTCCAGCCTCCAATTTTATACAATGCTCTTGTTCCAAGATGTTGATTGTCTAATCTGCTTGCAATGTTTATGTGCAAAGTGACTAATTTTTTTTCTTGTTTCACTCCACAGTTCCCTTCAACGCCACAGGAATGGCAGACTGTGGCCTCCCACTTTGCCAGCCGTTGGGACTTTCCTAACTGCGGAGGGGCAATTGATGGGAAACACGTCCGCATCGTCCCACCGCCCAACTCGGGGTCCCACTATTATAATTATAAAGGGTTTAATAGTGTAGTGATGTTGGCGGTGGTGTCGGCAACATATGAATTTATGTATGTGGACGTGGGGATGAACGGCCGGATCTCGGATGGTGGTGCCATTACGCACACGGAGTTCTACTGGCGTCTCCAAAGTGGCAGTCTGTGCTTGCCACCTCCAGAGGAGAATGCTGAAGGACTCCCCTTCGTCTTTGTCGCAGATGAAGCGTTTGCGTTGACTCCCCATGTGATGAGGCCGTTCCCGATGAGGACCCTCACCCCAGAACAGAGGGTCTTCAACTACAGGCTGTCCAGAGCCAGAAGAGTGGTGGAGAACACTTTTGGCATCCTGGCCAGCCGCTTCCGCCTGTTCTTGACGGCAATTAACTTGGCGGAATACAAACTGAACCACATAGTTCTTGCCTGTTGCATATTGCACAACTTCCTCAAAAGACATAACAGGAACTATGTGGTGCCCGTTGGGCCAGATGTGGAGGGCCCTCCAAATGCGGACCTCACAGCCCTTCAAGTGGCACGTCCAGGCTTGCCCCCTCTAAATGCCCGCGCGGTCCGCGAGCAATATATGGAGTACTTTGTGGGTAGGGGGGCCATTGCTCTGCCTGACGATGTGTGAGAGGCATTTTTTAATAAATCTGATATTTCAACCAACCTATGATTTCTTGTCATTTCAGTATTCTTTTTTGCTTATTTTACCTTGAACTTTTTTCCCTTTGCCTTCGACAGTGGGAATGCACTTTCTGGGCAAAAGAGGTAACAGTCTCTTCTTCCCAAAAAGATTAGTCTCATGTTGTGTGTTTGATACCTAATCTTTGGTCTAGATAAGGTTTGTATTGCCTAACTGACACCCAAAATACTCCTTTTCATCACCAGGTCAGACATGTGTGTATTCTCAAAAATGCTGTGCTCCGTGTTTTCGTACAAAGCACTGTGGGTGTCATTTACATAAGTCAAATCCACTATGCTCTACAAGTGCAGTGAAAAAGTGCCCTGGAAAAGAAACTTGCAGTGCAAAGTGGACTTGCCTTTAGTAAATAACACCAATTGGCCCCCATATCCTTTCCATTTGACATACATAATGCATTGTGTTTTTGAAATAAGGAAGCCACACATTTAGAAAAATAAAAAAAGTTTACTTGGAAAACATTCACAAGTGCGTTTACAATCTTCACGCCCAAACTGACAACATCTTGGTTATTTACAGCATTGTTTAGAAACATTACGCAATTGGTAAAACCAGGCATGGAGCACAACAGAACCTATGAACTTGGAAAGTTCAACTTTGTAAAGTGAAGACAAGATCAGACATGACTATATGTTCAAAGTGTGTTTGATCTTGCCTTCATCACATGGGGGGGGGGGGGGTCACCCCTGGAAAGTGGAAATTTAGAACATGCACACAATTTGGGTCTGAAAATGGTCATTAGATGGTAAAACACATGCCTAGAAGCTTCAAAAGTGCCATTTTCCATCATGGGGATGAATGGACGTTTTTTGGGGGTGCAACCCCTTCACCACAACCACTTTCGTAGTTCGTAAAGTGGTTGCACCCCCAAAAAAACGATGGCATTCATCCACCATGATGGGAGCTAGCACATGTGGACACAATGTGTGCATGTTCCAAATTTCACACAGTTCTTAAGTTGCAAATGTGTTCAGAAGCTGGCACAAATGTGTGTTAATTACTTGGTGCGTTTTCATATTTTTCCTAAAACATCAATGATGTTCTTCAATTTTTGTTGAACATCATTGATGTTTTGCTTTATGTAATCGAGATCTCTATTGCAGACCATTATCTCCCCGATGAGTACGTGGGCACTCTCTGTGGTAAAGTGCGATTTTTCTTCCACAACATCCACGTCACCTAAAAACCACAAACAAACAAAAATCGGGTGTTGGAAATGAGGCAGGCATACATTGATTAGCTTACCAGTAGCTGTGTTCTCCCACACTCACCTGTTGTGTTGACAATTTCTCCAAGTTCGATGATCTCTCCTTCCTCCTCTGCTTCTGCTGTTTCACCTTTTTTGGGAGGTGTGGGTTTTGGGGTTTCCTCAGACGGGCCAAGTTTTCGCTCCCCTATGAGAATGTACAAAAGGAAGATTTAGCAACACAATCTATTGAGGGCAGAAATAGGAAATGACAAACATTGCTTGAAAGTGACGGACACAATTTTTGTTTGGCCAGTTACAAATGCCAACTACATGAATGTAGTCACTTTGTAAAGGTGCTAAACTGACTAGCTTTTTGGTAGAAGTTTGTGTGATGGAGACCCCCCTCTAGTATCCACTGGAGCACATGTGTGGAAAAGCCTAATAAAAAGGTGGTTTGGGTGTCCCAGCACTAGTGCTCTAGAGTCCAGATGGGTAACCAGCTACTGGGTGACCTCTCCTTTACATTGAATAAATTGGCTTTACATTCTTGATGACATTTCGAGTGAGAACAAACTTCCTTTCCACAAAAAAACACCAAACATCGTATTATAAGTGGCCGATCGTTGCGTACGATCGAATGGACACACACACGACCATGACAGTGGCAGAAAGATCGAGGCTGAGTACGATCGAATGCACAGACGAACATGAAAGTGGCCATTTTGGAATGTACAACTTTGTAAAAATCAAACCACATGGAGCAGTATGCAAGCAAGAAATAAAACACAAAACACAACTACTTACTTTTTTGAAGAATTCGCTTGATCTTTCTGTACTGATCGGCCTCCCTCAGTTTCAGGTCTGACCAGCGTTTCCTCAGTTGCTCCTTGGATCGTTGTACCCCAAAATTATTGTACAGCCTCCTCACAACTTTAGGCATGATCTTGGCCTTGCGGACATTGGGGTTGAGGTAAGGCCCATACTTCCCATCATAGTCGCTCCTCTTTAATATGTCCACCATCTCCAACATTTCTCCAAATGACATATTGGAGGCCTTGAATTTCAGGCTCCGGATCGGGACGTTTCTGCCTCTGGACTTTCCTCGTCCTCCTCGTTGGTGGGATATTTGTGGCGCACCTGCTGTGTCCCCGCCATGTGCTCTCCCCACTGCGCCGTAAAGAGAAGCGGTGGGGAATAGACGAGAAAGATCGTCAGGGGCGGGCGGAGTTTGACGCATGCGCACTGTATATAAAACGTCACACGCCTGTGTCGTAGCCACGATCTGGGAGACGAGGGGAGAGAAAGCTCACACACGAGACGATCGCCACAAACGAAGGTACAATTTGACGTTGGTACATAACTAGCCTAGACTGATTAGAACTTGAGGCTTCTTTATGGAGAAGATTAGGAGAGTTTAGGCTGACATTATTTATATTGTTCTGTGTGGTGTTGTGTCTTGCAGAGGTGATGGAGGCCTTCTACGACGTGAGTTTTCTCCCCCTCTTCATTGATAAATACAGGGAATTTCCCCTTTTATGGCTACCAAAGCACCGTGACTACAGCAACAGACCAAAGAGGTACGCAGCCATGCTGAAACTTGTGGCATTTGTAAAGCCAACCCTGCCCATGGCAACCGTGGCAAACTTAAAAGTGAAGATTAACAACATGAAGAGTACCTATTTCCGGGAGCGCAATAAGGTCCGGAAGTCCCTAGCATCTGGAGCTGCAGCAGCTGATGTCCATGTCCCCACGCTCTGGTACTATGAGAGGCTCCACTTTCTCAAAGACCAGACTACTGTCAGGAAGTCACTCTCGACTCTTCCTTGCACGCGTCCTTCCACGCACGCCACCCCTGATGAGGCTTCCGAGGACCAACCTGGGCCTTCCAGTCTGGAATATGTGCAGGTGCCCAGCTTGTTCCAGGTATAGTAGTTTTGTAACCATTTTGGGGAATAAGGAATGATGTTCAGTTAATTCAGGATCCCCAATTGCTTAGTTCCTAACGTGATTGACATATCAACAGACAGTGTTGTTGGAGACATTTTTGGGAAGACTCTAAACTGCAGGGCTGAGAATTGTATGGTTTTCTATTTGTAAACATTTTGCAACAGTCACTAGATGAGAATTGTGTGTGTTTGATGAACAAATAACTGAAACTATGTCCCTTTTTCAGACACAGGAAGACCTCAGCAGCCAGGAGGTGGCTGTGGAAGGTGGCAGTCAGGAGGAGGCAGGGGTTAGTGGCAGCCAAGAGGGGGGTAGGCGTAGGAGCCTGACTGTCTCCCAAGTCCCTCCCCTCCGCCTTCCCTACAGAAGGGCGAAAAGCATGGGGGAGGTGGGAGAGTCAGCGCTCCAGCTGATACGAGATGCCTCAGCCTCCCTATATGCCACACCCACCTACGAGGAGGCCTTTGCCTCCTTGGTTGGCAGTAAAATGACGGGTATGGAGGCGGGGCAACGCAGCATGTGTGAGGATGTCATCCTCAAAATACTAAATGAGGGGATGGCTGGGGAGATGACCCCACTCACACATGTTTGCGAGAGTGACCTTGCTCCGCCTCCTCCTCCTCCTTCTGCCACCCCACCAGCACCAGCACCACGGCGTGGAAGGAAGCGTACAAGGAAGACAAGAGAGTGATGACCTTGATTCAGTCTGGTCTGAGAGAAGATGGAGCCTCTCGTTGGACCAGAGCCTGGGGACCTAGATGGCATCTGCTGCAGTTCCGGATGTTTTGGACTTCAGGACCAGATTGCGCTCCCTTATTATTTAGATAGGTACTCTTCAGGCCCCCAATTTTTTAAGCGTGAAAAATGATGGTTGCCATGGGTGTCCAAGGCTTTGCAAATTCCCCAAGTTTCACCATGGCTGCGTTCCTCTTTGGTTTGTTGCTGAGACCTAAATAAAGGTTTTTTTGATTTGAAATAATCATTGACTATTGTGTTTTACTTTTCTACAATGACAGTTTTTCTTGGAGTAGGCAGGTACATTTCACTAATCCTAAAGTAGAATTAACAAGGGGCACCAACAACCAACAAACTACTAGTAAATTTAAGCAAGAAATACAAATGTTAATAATGTGGTTTTGCTAAGTTGAGACACACAACCCCCCTCCAAAAAAAAATAAAAAATCTCCTTCAAATATGTATTCCCAAAAAAAAAAAAAAAGACAAATGATGCTAAAAATATAACAAAGATTCTTTTACGATCTGAGTAAAAATAAACATGTAGTGTATAAATGCTGAAAAGTAATAAAGAAGTAAGTTTGTGAGAAGTGCGGGTGAATAGGAGCAGCTAAAACATGTCATTCTTGTTGCATTGTAAAGAAAAAGAGAATGCGCTGCATTAAAGACATTTTAACATTGCAGCGTGACGAATGTGCTGTGTCGATTAGGAAAGGTAGTTTTACCTGACCGAGCGCTTCCGTCACAGAATTTGGAGGAAGCCTGTAGCCAATTAAAGCTCAGGGGCTTTAGTACACGCCCCACTCTATAAAAGGCCGCCACGCTGTCGGCCTAGGGCACATGTGTTCCGGCTTTTAGAAGAGCAGTCTGCTGATTGATTTCTTCTTTGCTAAACCATTGCTGCTGAGTCATTCAATACTGATCATTGCTGCTGACATTATCTGCTGCTGGGGATTAGTCTGGTGTGTGCGTGCTGTTAGCACAGCATTGCAGTATGTCCCATCCCAGGCAGGCAGGCAGGCAGGCAGGGATTTATAGGAGCCATATTGTGTTTGTGTCAGCACACATAGGAGCTAGTGTGTTTGTGTCAGCACACATAGGACCTATAGTGTGTTTGTGTCAGCACCCATAGGACCTATAGTGTGTTGTGAGCACACATAGGAGCTCTATTTTTTTGTCAGCACACATAGGACCTATAGTGTGTTTGTGTCAGCACCCATAGGACCTATAGTGTGTTGTGAGCACACATAGGAGCTCTATTTTTGTGTCAGCACACAAAGGGCCTATAGTGTGTTTGTGTCAGCACCCATAGGACCTATAGTGTGTTGTGAGCACACATAGGAGCTCTATTTTTTTGTCAGCACACATAGGACCTATAGTGTATTTGTGTCAGCACCCATAGGACCTATAGTGTGTTGTGAGCACACATAGGAGCTCTATTTTTTTGTCAGCACACAAAGGGCCTATAGTGTGTTTGTCAGCTCCCATAGGACCTATAGTGTGTTGTGAGCACGCATAGGAGCTTTATTTTTTGTCAGCACACATAGGACCTATAGTGTGTTTGTGTCAGAACCCATAGGACCTATAGTGTGTTGTGAGCACACATAGGAGCTCTATTTTTTTGTCAGCACACATAGGACCTATAGTGTGTTTGTGTCAGCACCCATAGGACATATAGTGTGTTGTGAGCACACATAGGAGCTCTATTTTTTTGTCAGCACACATAGGACCTATAGTGTGTTTGTGTCAGCACCCATAGGACCTATAGTGTATTGTGAGCACACATAGGAGCTCTATTTTTTTTGTCAGCACACAAAGGGCCTATAGTGTGTTTGTGTCAGCACCCATAGGACCTATAGTGTGTTGTAAGCATACATAGGAGCTCTATTTTTTTGTCAGCACACATAGGACCTATAGTGTGTTTGTGTCAGCACCCATATGACCTATAGTGTGTTGTGAGCACACATAGGAGCTCTATTTTTTTGTCAGCACACAAAGGGCCTATAGTGTGTTTGTGTCAGCACCCATAGGACCTATAGTGTGTTGTGCGCACACATAGGAGCTCTATTTTTTTGTCAGCACACATAGGACCTATAGTGTGTTTGTGTCAGCACCCATAGGACCCATAGTGTCTTGTGAGCACACATAGGAGCTCTATTTTTTTGTCAGCACACAAAGGGCCTATAGTGTGTTTGTGTCAGCACCCATAGGACCTATAGTGTGTTGTGAGCACACATAGGAGCTCTATTTTTTTGTCAGCACACATAGGACCTATAGTGTGTTTGTGTCAGCACCCATAGGACCTATAGTGTGTTGTGAGCACACATAGGAGCTCTATTTTTTTGTCAGCACACATAGGACATATAGTGTGTTTGTGTCAGCACCCATAGGACCTATAGTGTGTTGTGAGCACACATAGGAGCTCTATTTTTTTGTCAGCACACAAAGGGCCTATAGTGTGTTTGTGTCAGCACCCATAGGACCTATAGTGTGTTGTAAGCACACATAGGAGCTCTATTTTTTTGTCAGCACACATAGGACCTATAGTGTGTTTGTGTCAGCACCCATAGGACCTATAGTGTGTTGTGAGCACACATAGGAGCTCTATTTTTTTGTCAGCACACAAAGGGCCTATAGTGTGTTTGTGTCAGCACCCATAGGACCTATAGTGTGTTGTGAGCACACATAGGAGCTCTATTTTCTTGTCAGCACACAAAGGGCCTATAGTGTGTTTGTGTCAGCACCCATAGGACCTATAGTGTGTTGTGAGCACACATAGGAGCTCTATTTTTTTTCAGCACACATAGGACCTATAGTGTGTTTGTGTCAGCACCCATAGGACCTATAGTGTGTTGTGAGCACACATAGGAGCTCTATTTTTTTGTCAGCACACATAGGACCTATAGTGTGTTTGTGTCAGCACCCATAGGACCTATAGTGTGTTGTGAGCACACATAGGAGCTATAGTGTGTTTGTGTCAGCACACATAGGAGCTAGTGTGTGTGTGTGTCAGCACACATAGGAGCTAGTGTGTGTGTGTGTGTCAGCACACATAGGAGCTAGTGTGTGTGTGTGTCAGCCCAGTTCTTGTCATCTAAGGCAGCCTCTATCTGCCATAGGGCCCTGTTGCTGTCATCTAAGGCATCCATCTGCAGGAGTTAGTGTGGGTGCTGTGTGACTCCAGCACAATATACACTACCCACTACAATGGCTGGAAGACCGCCAAGGAGAGGCAGACAGCCCCGAGGCGAAAACACAGGGCAAACAGGCTCTGTTTCTAGAGACAACAGTGCTGGTCGTGGACGTGGTCGTGCATCGTCATCAGCACGTGGCCATGGGACACGCTTGTCTTTGTTTTCGGCAGCTGGACATGTTGAGCCGCATCATGCCGAAGGCTTGGTAGAATGGATGACCAAGCCCTCCTCATCCTCCTCATCCTCTCTCACCCAGGCTCAGGGTACTGGCAGAGCAGCTGCCAACGCATACTCAATGGCATCATCAGGCACCCCTTCCCTAGACCCACCATGTCCTCCTGAGGAGTCCCCCGAACTGTTTGAGAACAGTGTTGGGTACATGCTCCAGGAGGATGCCCAACGATTTGAAGGCTCGGATGATGATACCCAGCTTGAGGAAGGCAGTAGTGTGCGCGCAGAGAGAGGGGATGCTGAAGGACAGCAATCTGGCAGTAATGTTCCACCAGCTGCAGCTTACTGCCAGGTTTGCTCTAGTGGTGAAGAGGGAGGGGATGATGAGGTCACTGACTCCACGTGGGTGCCTGAAGGGAGAGAGGAGGAGGAGGAGGAGGATGCAGCGGCACATGTCCAACGAGGCAGGATGCCCCCTGGAGGCCAGCTAGAGGCCAGCACACCAACTGAATCACACAGCAGAGCTCCGCCTGTGCAGGGCGCTGCCTCTGCACATTATCACAAAAGTTCTTTGGTGTGGGCCTTTTTTGAGAAGAGTACATCAGATCGCACCACTGCTATTTGCAATATTTGTCTCAAGCGTATCTCGCGTGGCCAAAACATCAGCCGCTTGGGCACCACAAGCATGACCAGACATATGTCGACCTGCCATGCAGCTCGTTGGCAAGCGCACATTAAAGACCCACACCAAAGAACAAAGCGGACCTCTCCTTGCTCCTCATCAGCTGGGATCTCCATCCCCACTATATCTTCAGTCCTCTCTGAAAGCTGCTCTGAGAGGACTGAAGGTGTAGAATTAGGTGTGTCACAACCAAGTACTTGCAGTACACCGACGTCCGATTGTAGCAGGCAAATTTCCCTGCCCCAGCTGCTGGACCGTCAAAAGAAGTATACTCCCAGCCATCCACATGCCTAGCGGTTGAATGCTAGCTTGGCTAAATTGCTAGCACTTCAACTGCTGCCTTTTCAGTTGGTAGACTCGACCCCCTTCCGTGAGTTTGTTCAATGTGTGGTTCCTCAGTGGCAGGTTCCCAAACGCCACTTTTTCTCACGGAAGGCGATTCCGTCTCTTTACCGGCATGTGGAAGGCAATGTCCATGCCTCGCTGGACAGGGCGGTCAGCGGTAAGGTGCATATTACCGCTGACTCATGGTCCAGCAGGCATGGACAGGGACGTTATCTGTCTTTCACGGCCCATTGGGTCACTCTATTGGCAGCTGGGAGGGATGCAGGACAAGGTGCAGTAGTGTTGGAGGTTGTTCCGCCACCACGCCTCCAAAATGCTACTACTGGTTGTGACACACCTCTCTCCTCCACCCCCTCCTCTTCTTCTTCCTCCATGGCCTCTTCGAGTGCTCTGTCCTCGGAACCAGCGGTGCTCCGTAGGCGTACAAGGGGCTACGCGAGTACGCAGGCAAAAAGATGCCATGCCGTGCTTGCGCTGGTGTGTTTGGGGGACAGGAGCCACACTGGGGCAGAGGTTCTGGCAGCTCTGCAGGGGCAGGCCGAGAGGTGGTTGACACCACGCCAGCTTAAGCCAGGAATGGTCGTTTCTGACAATGGCACCAACCTCCTCTCCGCCCTGGGACAGGGGCAGCTCACCCATGTGCCCTGTATGGCTCACGTCCTCAACCTGGTGGTGCAGCGGTTCTTGGGCAGGTACCCAGGCTTACAGGATGTCCTGAGGCAGGCCAGGAAAGTCTGTGTGCATTTCCGCCGATCGTATAATGCCAGTGCTCGGCTGGTTGAGCTGCAAAAGGAGTTGAACCTGCCCAAGAACCGCCTAATATGTGACATGCCCACCAGGTGGAACTCAACGTTGGCCATGCTGCAGCGACTGCACACGCAGCAGAGGGCCATCAATGAGTACCTTTGCGACTACGGCACCAGGACAGGGTCAGGGGAGCTTGGCTTTTTTTCCCCACGCCAGTGGAGCATGATCAGGGATGCATGCACTGTCCTCTCACCATTTGAGGAGGCCACGAGGATGGTGAGCAGTGACAGTGCATGCATCAGTGACACTGTACCTCTTGTCCACCTGTTGGAGCATACGCTGCTTGGGATAATGGACAGGGCACTTGAGGCAGAACAGAGGCAGGAAGAGGAGCACTTCCTTGCCTCTCAAGGCCCCCTTTATTCAGACAGTGTTCCTTCTGTCCCACCCATCACACAGGAAGAGGATGAGGAGGAGGAGGAGGAGGAGGAGGAGGAGGAGGATTGTGTGAGCATGGAGGTGGAGCCTGGAACTCAGCATCAGCAGCAGCAGTCTTTTAGGGATGATGTACAGTCCCAACAAACCAGTGGACTTGTACGTGGCTGGGAGGAGGTGGCTGGCGATCATGTCGTCCTCAGTGACCCAGAAGACTCCGGACCGAATGCCTCAGCTAACCTACGTTGCATGGCCTCCCTGATCCTGCAAAGCCTGCGGAAGGATCCTCGTATTCTTCGGATGAAGGAGAGGGACCATTACTGGCTGGCCACTCTCCTTGATCCACGGTACAAGGGTAAGGTTGCGGACCTTATCTTGCCGTCGCAGAGGGAGCAGAGGATGAGACATCTCAGGGAGGCCTTGCAGAAAAATCTTTGCAACGCGTTCCCAGAAACTGGGAGGTTACAAACTCCTGGTCCTGGACGACGAGTTGCTGAGGCTTCGGTCAGTAGCAGAAGGAGTGGTGGGGAAGGTGGACGTCTGACCGATGCGTTCAGACAATTTTTTAGTCCGCAGCCCCAAGGTATGAACGGTTCCAGCAACCATCGCCAGCGTCTGATATACATGGTGCAGGAATACCTAGGGGCAAGGTCAGACTTGGACACCTTTCCCACCGAAAATCCTCTGGCTTACTGGGTCTTGAGGATGGATCACTGGCCAGAGCTTGCACAGTATGCAATTGAGCTACTGGCCTGTCCTGCATCCAGCGTTCTTTCCGAACGCACATTCAGTGCTGCTGGAGGATTTGTCACCGATCACAGGGTGCGCCTGTCCACTGACTCAGTTGATCGACTGACCTTTATAAAAATGAATCAGTCTTGGATCACCACCAGCTACCAGGCACCTGAAGCGGATATAACTGAATAATTTATAATGTCACATCCCTTCAAGACTGCCTATGCTGATGCTGAGTGACTGTCCTGTTATGTTCACTGACTATCCTCTTCCTCCTCCTCAATGTTCCATTCCTTGATAGCTTGGAAGAACATTTTTGTTTCTGGGTGCCACCACACCAGTGCCTAAGGCACAATTTTTTCAGCCCCTGTATAACAGGGGCGTGTAATTACAATTTTTTTAAAAAATGCTTCGCAACAGGTCTGACTGCTGTGCTCCAAGTACAGTATCTGTGAGGGGTTGCAGTGTTGTGGCACCAGCACCAGTACCTAAGGCCCAATTTTTCAGCCCCTGTTTAACAGGGGCGTGTAATTACAATTTTTTAAGCAATGCTTCACAACAGGTCTGACTGCTGTGCTCCAAGTACAGTATCTGTGAGGGGTTGCAGTGTTGTGGCACCAGCACCAGTGCCTAAGGCACAATTTTTCAGCCCCTGTTGGGGCGTGTAATTACAATTTTTAGGCAATGCTTTGCAACAGGTCTCATTGCTGTGCTCAGAGTACAGTATCTGTGAGGGGTTTCAGGGTTGTGGCACCAGCACCAGTGCCTAAGGCCCAATTTTTCAGCCCCTATTTAACAGGGGCGTGTAATTACAAATCTTGATCTAATAGTTCACAGCAGGGCCCATTCCTGCGCCCACCAAGAGTAACTGTGAGGGCTTACAGTCTTGTGGCAACACCGTCCACCACCACCACCACCAAAGGCCCAATTTTTCTGCCCTGTTCAACAGGTGCATGCAATTACAAATCTTGATCTAATAACTCACAGCAGGGCCCATTCCTGCGCCCACCAAGAGTAACTGTGAGGGCTTACAGTCTTGTGGCAACACCGTCCACCACCACCAAAGGCCCAATTTTTTCTGCCCTGTTCAACAGGTGCATGCAATTACAAATCTTGATCTAATAACTCACAGCAGGGCCCATTCCTGCGCCCACCAAGAGTAACTGTGAGGGCTTACAGTCTTGTGGCAACACCGTCCACCACCACCACCACCACCAAAGGCCCAATTTTTCTGCCCTGTTCAACAGGTGCATGCAATTACAAATCTTGATCTAATAACTCACAGCAGGGCCCATTCCTGCGCCCACCAAGAGTAACTGTGAGGGCTTACAGTCTTGTGGCAACACCGTCCACCACCACCACCACCACCACCAAAGGCCCAATTTTTCTGCCCTGTTCAACAGGTGCATGCAATTACAAATCTTGATCTAATAACTCACAGCAGGGCCCATTCCTGTGCCCACCAAGAGTAAAGCCTCATACACACGCGCGGATTATCCGAGGACCTGGTCGGCCGGATCCTGTCCGTCGTACTTTGTCCGATGTTGGTGTTGCGTGCACACGGTCGGACAACGTTGTCGGAATTTCCGGTCTTCAAGAACGTCGTGACGTAAGTCGTCTTCCACGAGACTAGAATAGGGAAGTTCAGCACCACGTCAGGCACCCGTTGGGCTCCTTCTGCTGATCCCGTGTTTATCGCGAGTTAGTCGAAGTTTGGTGACTTACGATTCGCGCTTCTCAGTTTTCTGACTCAGATCGTTACTGCTCTTCAGTTTGTGCTTGTCGTGCGTATCTGTTTATTAGTGCGTGTAGTCAGTTCGCATTTGTTGGTCATTGCGGCCTATATCTTGATATAGGACGCTTTGATTTGCACTGCTTATTGTCTGCTCGTTTCTGGTATTCATTTCGTTCTTTCAGGCCTTGCTGTTTATCGGTGCTTTCTGTTTGTCCGTTCTGACCAGCCGACCGTTTGTGAGCGATGTTTCCCGTACGTACTCGTCGCCGAGTTCGTGCTGTACGCGGAATTGGTGTCGGGCTTTTAGCTTTGAGCCAAGACCCGTCCATGAACAGAGTGACGAGGAGTATGTGGACCAAGAATTGGTTGCTTCAGCGTGATCAGTTCTCGCACATGCCTTTGCTTCGTGAGATCCGGGAGAATAATCCTGATGATTTCAGGAACTTTCTCCGGATGACGGACCCCGTGTTTCACCGTCTTTTGGCTTTGCTGACCCCTTTTATCAGCCGGCAGGATACCTGCATGAGACAAGCCATCACTCCGGAGCAGAGGCTTGTTGCTACGTTGAGGTACTTGGCGACAGGGAGAAGCCTTCAGGATTTGAAGTTCTCTTCAGGTATCTCTCCCCAGGCCCTGGGAATCATTATTCCAGAGACCTGTTCTGCCATCATCCAGGTCCTGCAGGAGGACTATATTAAGGTAACATTTCTACTTTACTATTCCCTTCTATGTATGCTCTGTTTGCTAATGTCTTCTATTTTTGACCTCCTTCCCTAATTACCATGATTGCAATATGCTCTAATATGCTGTGCCCCTTTTCTCCTTCATGCATTTTTCCCTTCACTTACCTCCCCAGCATGCTCTTCTGGCCCAATAGACACCTATGGCCTAGTCACTTAAGCAATGTATTTTGTCTGCTGCATAGTATTGTTTTCCCCCAAACACCCCCTAAAATATGCACAAATGTTTGCTGTGTGTTTTACTTCATGTAGAGCCCCTTTTTTTTTTTTTTTGGTGGGGGGGGGGGAACTCATTAGGAACCCCCTCCCCCAACTGCTCTGTCAGATGGTACCAATCCTCTATCTGCTGGCTTTCCAAAGGTCAATACACACTATATACCTACCTCTTTATAGTGGGCATCTTTAGGGATGAATTCAGCAAAGCATGTAGTGCAAGAGGCTGGCTCCATACTTTCCAGTTCCTCTTTTTTTGTGTTCTTTCCCTCCTATTAGCTAGCTTGGTAATTTCAGAATGTCACAATGTGCTTTTCTTTTTTGGGGGGGGGGGGGGGGGGGGGTTTTAAATGTTATTTTATATTTACTGTGGGGTGCCAATAGTGTTAAGTACAGAGGGTCTGGCCAAACTAGCACACATTATTGAGCCATTTGGCAATCAATGAAGTGCAGAGGGTTACCTGTCCAACCCCCCCCCCCCAAAACCCAAGTTATTGCCAATGGCCCATCAGAAGTGGGGGGATTGATGGGGGTGAGTAATCTGCGAAGGGGACCCTCTACTTTTCTGTGCAAATACTTTCCAGCCTAAAATGTTAAAGTATGCTCTTGTTCCAATATGTTGATTGTCTAATCTGCTTGCAATGTTTATGTGCAAAGTGACTATTTTTTTTTTTTATTGTTTCACTCCACAGTTCCCTTCCACGCCACAGGAATGGCAGACTGTGGCCTCCCACTGTGCCACCCGTTGGGACTTTCCTAACTGCGGAGGGGCAATTGATGGGAAACACGTCCGCATCGTCCCACCGCCCAACTCGGGGTCCTACTATTATAATTATAAGGGGTTTAATAGTGTAGTGATGTTGGCGGTGGTGTCGGCGACATACGAGTTTATGTATGTGGACGTGGGGATGAACGGCCGGATCTCGGATGGTGGTGCCATTGCGCACACGGAGTTCTACTGGCGTCTCCGAAGTGGCAGTCTGTGCTTGCCACCTCCAGAGGAGAATGCTGAAGGACTCCCCTTCGTCTTTGTCGCAGATGAAGCGTTTGCGTTGACTCCCCATCTGATGAGGCCCTTCCCGATGAGGACCCTCACCCCAGACCAGAGGGTCTTCAACTACAGGCTGTCCAGAGCCTGAAGAGTGGTGGAGAACACCTTTGGCATCCTGGCCAGCCGCTTCCGCCTGTTCTTGACGGCTATTAACTTGGCGGAATACAAACTCAACCACATAGTTCTTGCCTGTTGCATATTGCACAACTTTTTAAAACGACACAACAGCAACTACGTGGTGCCCGTTGGCCCAGATGTGGAGGGCCCTCCAAATGCTGACCTCACAGCCCTTCAAGCGGCACGTCCAGGCTTGCCCCCTCTAAATGCCCGCGCGGTCCGCGAGCAATATATGGACTACTTTGTGGGTAGGGGGGCCATTGCTCAGCCTGACGATGTGTGAGAGGCATTTTTTAATAAATATATTTTTTAAACCAACCTAGGATTTCTTGTCATTTCCGTATTATTGCTTATTTGACCTTGAAATTTTTGCCCTTTAGCTTCGACAGTGGGAATGCACTTTCTGGGCAAAAGGATGTAACAGTCTCTTCTTCCCAAAAATAATCTTCTCATGTTGTGTGTTTGATACCTAATCTTTGGTCTAGAGAAGGTTTCTAGTGCATAACTGACACCCAAAATACTCCTTGTCATCACCATGACAGAAATGTGTGTATTACCCAAAATGGTGTGCTACGTGTTTTCCAACAAATCACTGTGGGTGTCATTTACATAAGTCAAATCCACTATGCTCTACAAGTGCAGTGCAAAAGTGCCCTGGAAAAGAAACTTGCAGTGCAAACTGGACTTGCCTTTAGTAAATAACACCCATTGCCCCCCAAATCCTTTACATTTGACATACATAATGTTTTTTGGTTTTGAAATAAGGAAGCCACACATTTAGAAAATTAAAAAAGTTTACTTGCAACACATTCACAAGTGCGTTTACAAACTGCTTGCCAAAACTGACAAGATCTGGTTTATTTACAACATTGTTTACAAACATTCCGCATTTGGTAAAACCAGGCATGGAGCAAAACAGAACATAGGAACTCGGAAAGATCAACTTTCTAAAGTGAAGACAAGATCAGACATGACTATATGTTCAAAGTGTGTTTGATCTTGCCTTCATCACATGGGGGGGGGGCACCCCTGGAAACTGGACATTTAGAACATGCACACAATTTGGGTCGGAAAATGGTCATTAGATGGTAAAACACATGGCTAGAATCTTCAAAAGTGCCATTTTCCATCATGGGGATGAATGGACGTTTTTGGGGGGTGCAACCCCTTCACCACAACCACTTTAGTAGTTCGTAAAGTGGTTGCACCCCCAAAAAACGTTGTCATTCATCCACCATGATGGGAGCTAGCACATGTGGACACAATGTGTGCATGTTCCAAATTTCACACAGTTCCTAAGTTGAAAATGTGTTCAGAAGCAGCCACAAATGTGTGTTAATTACTTGGTGCGTTTTCATATTTTTCCTAAAACATCAATGATGTTCTTCAATTTTTGTTGAACATCATTGATGTTTTGCTTTATGTCATCTAGATCTCTATTGCAGACCATTATCTCCCCGATGAGTACGTGGGCACTCTCTGTGGTAAAGTGCGATTCTTCTTCCACAACATCCACGTCACCTAAAAAAAAACAAAAAAAAAATGTCTTGGAAATGAGGCAGGCATACATTGATTAGCTTACCAGTAGCTGTGTTCTCCCACACTCACCTGTTGTGGTGACAAGTTCTCCAATTTCTCTGATCTCTCCTTCCTCCTCCTCCTCCTCTGCTTCTGGTCTTTCCCCTTCTTTGGGAGGTGTTGGTTTGGTGGTTTCCTCTGACGTCACGAGTTTTCGCTCCCCTATGAGAAGGTACAAAAGGAAGATTTAGCAACACAATCTATTGAGGGCAGAAATAGGAAATGTCAAACATTGCTTGAAAGTGAGGGACAATATTTTTGTAGGGCCAGTTACAAATGACAACAACATGAATGGAGTCACTTTTTAAAGGTGATAAACTTAGTAGCTTTTTGGTAGAAGTTTGTCTGATGGAGACCCCCCTCTAGTATCCACTGGAGCACATGTGTGGAAAAGCCTAATAAAAAGTGGGTTTGGGTGTCCCAGCACTAGTGCTCTAGAGTCCAGATGGGTAAACAGCTACTGGGTGACCTCTCCTTTACATTGAATAAATTGGCTTGACATTCTTGATGACATTTCTAGAGAGAACAAACTTCCTTTCCCCAAACAATTCACCAAACCTCGTATTATAAGTGGCCGAACGATCGAGGTTGAGTACGATCGAATGGACACACACGAACATGACAGTGGCAGAAAGATCGAGGTTGAGTACGATCGAATGCACAGACGAACCTGAAAGTGGCCATTTTCGAATGTACAACTTTGTAAAAATACAAACACATGGAGCAGTATGCAAGCAAGAAATCAAACACACAACACAACTACTTACTTTTTTGAAGAACTCACTTGATCTTTCTGTACTGATCGGCCTCCCTCAGTTTCAGGTCTGACCAGCGTTTCCTCAGTTGCTCCTTGTATCGTTGTACCCCAAAATGATTGTACAGCCTCCTCACAACTTTAGACATGATCTTGGCCTTGCGGACATTGGGGTTGAGGTAAGGCCCATACTTCCCATCATAGTCGCTCCTCTTTAATATGTCCACCATCTCCAACATTTCTCCAAATGACATATTGGAGGCCTTGAATTTCAGGCTCCGGGATCGGGACATTTCTGCCTCCGGCCTTTCCTCGTCCTCCTCCTCGTTGCTGCAATATTTTGGGCGCAACTGCTGTGTCCCCGCCATGTGCTCTCCCCACTGCGCCGTAAAGAAAAGGGGTGGGGAATAGACGAGAAAGATCGTCAGGGGCGGGTGGAGTTTGACGCATGCGCACTGTATATAAAACGTCACACGCCTGTGTCGTAGCCACGATCTGTGAGACGAGGGGAGAGAAAGCTCACGCACGAGACGATCGCTATAACTAAGGTACAATTTGACGTTGGTACATAACTAGCCTAGACTGATTAGACCTTGAGGCTTCTTTATAGAGAAGATTAGGAGAGTTAAGCCTGACATAATTTATAGTGTTTTGTGTGGTGTTGTGTCTTGCAGAGATTATGCAGGGATTCAACGACGTGAGTTTTCTCCCCCTGTTCATTGAGAAATACAGGGAAATTCCCCTTTTATGGCAGGCCAAACACCCCCATTACAGCAACAAACCAATGAGGTACGCAGCCCTGCTGGAACTTGTGGAATTTGTAAAGCCAAGGTTCCCCACGGCAACTGTTGGTGATTTAAGAAAGAAAATTGGCAGCCTGAGGAGTGCGTATATCAGGGAGCGCAAGAAGGTCCTGAAGTCCCAAGAATCTGGAGCTGCAGCAGATGTCTATGCCCCCAAGCTCTGGTACTATGACAGTCTCCATTTTCTCAAAGACCAGACTGATGTCACGGAGCCACTCTCGCCTCCTCCTTCCACGCTTCCATGCGCGCAGGCCACCCCTGATGAGGCTTCCGAGGAGCAACCTGGGCCTTCCAGTCTGGAATATGTGCAGGAGCCCAGCTTGTTCCAGGTATAGTAGTTAGGGAACCATTTTTGTGAAAAAGGGATGATGTTCACTGAATTCAGGATCACCAATTGCTTAGTTCCTAACGTGTTTGACATATCAACTGACAGTAGTGTTGGAGACAATTGGGGCAAGAATCTAAACTGCAGGGCTGAGAATTGTATGGTTTTCTATTTGTAAACATTTTGCAACAGTCACTAGATGAGAATTGTGTGTGTTTGATGAACAAATAACTGAAACTATGTCCCTTTTTCATACACAGGAAGACCTCAGCCAGGAGGTGGCTGTGGAATGTGGCAGTCAGGAGGAGGAAGGGGTTAGTGGCAGCCAAGAGGTGGGTAGTGGCAGCCAAGAGGGGGGTAGGCCTCGGAGCCTGACTGACTCCCAAATCCCTCCCCTCCGCCTTCCCTACAAAAGGGCGAGAAGGGGGGGTGAGGCGGGAGAGTCAGCGCTTCGGATGATCAGAGAGGCTTCAGCCTCCCTACATGCCACACCCACCTACGAGGAGACTTTTGGCTCCGTGGTTGTCACGAAAATGATGGGTATGGAGGCGGGGCAACGCAACATGTGTGAGGGGGTCATCCTCAAGGTCCTAAATAAGGGTATGGCTGGGGAGATGACCCCACTCACACATGTTTGCCATAGTGACCATGCTCCGCCTCCTCCTTCTGCCACCCCACCAGCAACACAGCCACAGCGTGCAAGGAAGCGTGGAAGGAAGACCTGAGAGTGACAACCTGGATTCAGTCTGGTCTGAGAGAAGATGGAGCCTCTCGTAGTACCAGAGCCTGGGGACCTAGATGGCATCTGCTGCAGTTCCGGATGTTTTGGACTTCAGGACCAGATAGCACTCCCCTTAAGATACGTACTCCTCAGGCCCCCAATTTTCGACGCTTCTAAAATGATGGTTGCCGTGGGGGTCCAAGGCTTTGCAAATTCCCCAAGTTTCTCCATCGCTGCGTTCCTCTTTGGTTTGTTGCTGAGACCTAAATAAAGGTATTTTTGATTTGAAATAATCATTGCCTATGTGTTTTACTTTTCTACAATGACAGTTTATTTGTGAGTAGGCAGGTACATTTCACTAATCATAAAGTCCAATTAACAAGGGGCACCAACAACAAACAAACTCCTTGAAAATTTTAGCAACAAATAGAATTGTTAATAATGTTGTTTTGCTAAGTTGAGACACACAACCCCCCTCCAAAAAAAAAAAAAACATCTCCTTAAAATATGTCTACCAACAAAAAAAAAAATGAGAAATCATCCAAAAAATATAACAAAGATTCTTTTACGATCTGAGTAAAAATAAACATGTAGTGTAGAAATCCTGAAAAATAATAAAGAACTAAGTTTGGGAGAAGTGCGGGTGAATAGGAGCAGCTAAAACATGTCATTCTTCTTGCATTGTAAAGAAAAAGAGAATGCGCTGCATTAAAGACATTTTAACATTGCAGCGTGACGAATGTGCTGTGTCGATTAGGAAAGGTAGTTTTACCTGACCGAGCGCTTCCGTCACAGAATTTCTTCTGAGCATGCGTAGCACTTTGTCCGTCGGACTACGATACACACGATCGGATTTGGTGTGATCGGACCTTGTTGTCAAAAAATCTATCCAGCGGGAGATAGGACTTTGTCCGTCGGACAATCCGACGTACACTGTCCGATGGTGCCTACACATGATCGGATTTTTCGACAACATTGTCCGATAGGACAGAATCCATGCGAAAATCCGACCGTGTGTATGGGGCTTAACTGTGAGGGCTTACAGTGTTATGGCTACACCAACATCTAATGGGGCAAATTTATGCAGAGTATATACGGCAGGCCCCTACTTTCAAACATCCAACTTACAAACGACTCCTACTTGCAAACGGAAGGAGAAAACAGAAAGTGAGAGGAAATCTACCCCTAGGAAGGGAAATTCGATCCTGTTAGATTTAATTTGGGAAAAAGGTATCTCCTCTCTACTGATCCTTGTTTCAATTAAAACCCCACTTTTCCAAAAACATTTGTCATTGGGACGGAAAGTGAGGTGAAATGTTCTGAACAGATGTGCAAAGACAGCAAATGTTACAGGGGTGATAACCCCTCCCTATGTTCTCCAAAAAGCTTAAAAATAGTTTTTTTTTGGATGGAGCTACACTTCATAATGTACCTGTTCAGATTCTACTTAAGAACAAACCTACAGTCCGTGTCTTGTTTGCACCGCCTGTATACTGCTGTTCAGAGTATATAGGGTTGTAGGTATAGGGTTTTATTTTGGGTGCGGGGTCCCCCTTAATATCCATACAAGACCCAAAGGGGCTGGGGGGGGGGGGGTGATGGGGTAGCCATGCCATTTTTCTCAAGGATTTGCAGCCATATGGCCAGGACAAGACATGACATTAAAACCGCAAGTGGTTTTAAATGGCTTCTTTTTTTTTTTCCTTTACAAATGTCATTTTGTGCAGGGACAGTTCTGAACACGGGAAACACATGCCACTTCACAGGCATACTTTAGACACCCCCCAGGTACCATATTTAAAGGAAAATTTCACTTTTTTTTTTTTTCACTTCATGCATCATTAAAATGACTGCTCCCGAAAAAACGTTAGTTTTTAAAAGTTCTTTTTGCATTGATATATGTCCCCTGGGGCAGGACCGGGTCCCCAAACCTGTTTTATGACATTAACATGCATATTGGCCATTGTAATTAGCAATTTTGATTTCGAACGTTCGCGTCCATTGTAACGAATAGGGTTCGAAAATTTGCGCGAACTTTCGGTCCGTTCGAAGGTTCTGGTGCGAACCGAACCCGGGGGTGTTCGGCTCATCCCTAGTAGGGATAATCACACCTCTCAGGTCTATGCTGTTTCCAATATACAACCAATATCCAACCTCATAAGAAATGAACAACAATCATTGCGCAGTATGTCTGTGCATTTTTTCATAAAAAGGTAAAAAACAAATCGCTTCACTCACATGCTCAAGTGCCTATCAGTTGGCACTAAACTTTTCCAGCCGTTTGAATGGGTATAGATGGGTGAGGGTATCGTCTGTCTCTCCTATCTCGGCGTGCAACCCAAGCCTCCTTTTCGTTTTACCGGAAATTACGTAATCGATATCCTAGCAGCCTCTATGCATTTCGCAAATACTATTGCGTCCTCCGGAAGCTTCCTATAGAAAGGTTTTCCGTCGGAAAAATTAAGAACAGGTTCTCAATCCAAAGTCTGTTGGAAATTCCGACAGAAAAAGACCGATGGGCATACACACGGTCGGAAAATCCGTTGAAAAGCTCCCATCGAACTATTTCCTAAGTCTGTTCTTTTGCAGACAGGTAGCAACAAGAGATCTGCACTTTAGTTGAAATTCTAACGCACTAATGTTATTGTTAATTGATGCAGTAACCATTTGTGATTAGCTAGTTGTAGGGCTCTACCCAGATAGGATGTATATGCAGTACTGTGCAAAAGTATTAGGCAGAAGAATTGTTAATAGTTTATTTGTATCAGTTGTACAAAATGGAAAGTAAATGAAGAGATTTGCCTTCAAAACAGCATCAATTCTTTAATTCTTCTAGGTACACGTGCACACAGTTTTTTATGGAACTTGGCAGGTACCTTCTGTCTCTTTGTTTAATCCCAGACAGACTTGATGTTAAGATCGGGGCTCTGTGGGAGCCAAATTATAATTTCCAGAACTACTTCCTTTTTACACTAAAAATATGCTATTACCAAAAGTATTGGAATGCCTGCCTTTACACGCACATGAAATTTGATGGCATCCCAGTCTTAGTCCGTAGGGTTCAATATTGAGTTGGCCCACCCCTTTGGAGCTATAACAGCTTCAACTCTTCTGGGAAGGCTGTCCACATGGCTTAGGAGTGTGTCTATGGGAATGTTTGACCATTCTTCCAGAAGTGCATTTGTAAGACATTGATGTTGGATGAGAAGGCCTGGCTCGCAGTCTCCACTCCAATTCATCCCAAAGGTGTTCTATTGGGTATAGGTCAGGACTCTATGCAGGCCAGTCAAGTTCCTTCATCCCAAACTCACTCATCCATGTCTTTATGGACCTTGCTTTGTGCAGTCATGTTCGAACAGGAAGGGGCCATCCCCAAACTGTTCCGTCCTGAGTCCTGACCTCAAACCTGATAGAACACCTTTTGGATGAGTGGGAGACCCGATCGAAGCCGAATCTGGCTTTGTTCGTGTCACAGCCTAGCCGGAGGACGTGACGGATTGTGGACCGTGTCTTCTGGTGGGACGGGGGGCCTGGGAAGAGCAGCGGACAGTGGCAGGAGGGGGGATGTCCCCTCTCACTGCCTGGGACAACGGCTGAGAGGCTGCCGAGCCGGATCGACCATTATCACCAGATAGCCATCCGCCTACCCTGAAAAATGATACTACGGCTCTATCCACTTCCTCAAGCTGACATACCAGTACAGCGATTTGCGTGAAGTGGTTAATGCTTTGCGAATTTGGCCAATCATAACAATACATAGTGTGACACATAATATTGAACTTACAAAACCCTCAGAAGTCGCAAACTAATGCATACAAATGAATTTGTTGTTTTTTAGATATAATTTATTTTGGATTTGTTCAAATTCTTTACTATTGTGATTCAGAGATTGGGATTCATACCAATCTCTGAATAATGAAAATTTCATCCAAATTTTGATTCGTAACGAAATGCATCGCACATGTCTACCAGCCGCTGCACTGCAGCACAGCGGCTGGTGTGCAGTGCGATTCGGCTGAGACACCTCATAAAGTTAAATTGACGGCCACACTGTGTGAGGCAGCAGATTGCCTTGCACAGGCATGCAGTTGAAAAGTACTGCATGCAGAACTTTTTCTCAGTGCACTGTGCCCGTCCACCACCACAATGCATTTTGCCTTGTCCATGCAGTGGGAATGGATTCGAATAGTCACCCAACACAGTTCCACGGCATCTGGTGTAAATATATGTGGGTGGGGCCTACTCGCTCTGGACGTAAGGGTTATCTTTCCTCGTGTACGTGCTCACTAATGCCTGGGACCAGGCGGGGGTCGCGGTCATGTGAAGTTTAACATTAAAGTACAACCCTGACTTAGAAGTGAGCTTGAACCCAGCTGAGTGCAGCTTGCACAGCTGTGTAACAACTTGCTGAGTCCTGCTGTAAAACACTCCTTCCCGGTGAGCTTGTGTCCCGTTCCCCAGTCCAGCTTTTCTCTGCCACTTCACTCTCAGTGACAGAATTGGGTCCAGCCATGCACTAAACGTGGACCTCATGCGTGCACTTAATTACCTCCATTAGAAAGAAATGGTTGGGCAAGTATTTGATAGAGGGTAGTCTATCGCTTCTCTAGTTTAAGATAAATGTATATTGTGTAGGCCTAGTGTGCAACAACACAGCCAATACCCCTGAGAGAAGCTTGTACAGATAGACATAGAGGTATATGTGCAATCAAATAAAGTAGATTTTCATGGGGCAATAGGCCCAGAAGCAAAGAAAATTGTATAAATATACAGATTTGCATAGAATCAAGATATACATGAAACCGCATATAACCATATACATGTACATATAATGCAATAGTTGCAAAATGACTTGCGATGTAACAGTAGTCTTTAGGAAAATGCCGACATGTTTCGGACGGAAGTCCTTTTTCAAAGGCAGTTAAACATCCTGTGATTTCACAAATGTACTGTGTAAGACAGAGTGAACATTAGTATACAAAGTAAAATGATAATACCACAAGAACCTGTCAATTACCGCCTATTGGGCGTGGTACTCACTTGCAAAGCATTAGGGGGGTTCCAGCCAAAATGGGGTGCCAAAATATGGTCTTGGAGTATTCACAGAGTATAGATGATCTATGCTGATTAAAAGCAATGGGCTGCTGGGCACTCGAATGGCTGCAAGATCTCAGGCCAGGCACCAGATAGGTACCATGGCTTAGTGAACCTTGGCCGGAGTGGTTAAGAGGCTGAACAAATGTTGTAAATTGGTATTAGACTCAAGGTGATGTCTAAGTGTGAAAGGGTCAGTTTCGGTAGTGAGGTATAAAAGATTGGTTACCTTGTTCTCAAAAGTCCTGTGTGTAGGTAAGTCCGAACGCCAGCAGGAGAGTAGTGTGTCTACTGCCGCCATTGCTATGGTATAAATAGGGTAAATAATTGCTATCAGCTGTGTGAGCCGCCGTGTGGGGTTGGCGTGCTCAGCTGGTGGCTAATTGACAGGCCTAGGTACTGAGGGAAGACAGCCGGAGGCTGTATATATCCCCATGGAGATCCCTGAGGAGGCGGCGCTATGCGCCGTCCCGCACTCGAGGGGCGGGGCCGCGTACAGCGTCGCCACGTCACCGACGCGGGCAGAGTGTCCCCTCCCCGCCTGTTGGAACGCAGGCGGAGGGCGTAGATGGAGACGTGCGCCTCAAGGGGATAGAGCGTGCGCACGCGCGGAATAAAGTCCGCGCATGCGTGCTGTCTTACCCGCGCCGGGCAGCCAAATTTCAAGTGCGCATAGAGACAAGCCAAAATTGGGTAGAATATGCTGGGTGGGTGTTACCATGCGTTGAGTGTGAGCATAAGTTTAATTTAGGCTGGAAGGCATAATGGTATATACAAGTGAGTCCGGACGCACATAGGCGGTTAGCGCCCCCTGTCAGGAGGTAATAGGCAGTACAGTATTATAGCATATATATTCTCGCATACATATTCACAACCAAGTGTCAGGGGATATAAGAGAGAGATATGCATATAATTGTACAGCATTGATAGCAGTGTAATGTTAGCGACAATGATAACAAGGTTATGGATGGTAACATTATATACATACTGTCATATAAAGCTGTAATGATAGATAGTAAGTATCTATATATTCTGCAAAACAAGGAATGGTACAAAAAGATCCCCACATCCTTCATTTCTTTAGCACAACAAGAATTATACACACTTATTGACTCCGCCTCCACCCAAGGGGTACTCGACAAACACACTACTGAATACGTCAGGACCAAATTCCCTCGTACAGCTACATTCTATGCACTTCCCAAGGTGCACAAAAACCTGCCTAGACCACCAGGCAGGCCTATAGTTTCTGGCAGAGGCTCTCTTACAGACAACCTCAGCCAATACATTGATAAACTGCTTCAACCACTGGTAATACAATTACCATCTTACATACGTGATACCACACATCTTTTACAAGGGCTGTCCTCCCTCAAGGTCGGTCCCAACACTCTTCTTGTCGCAATCGACGTTAAGGCATTATACAGCTCGATTCCTCACTCCCTGGGACTTTCGGCCATCCAACACATACTTTCCACTACCTCCTTATACCCCATTCATCTCTCTACATTTATTGTCAAGGCTCTCAATTTCATTTTAAATCACAATTTTTTTTCTTTTGACGGTTCCCACTACCTCCAAGTACAGGGCGTGGCCATGGGCACTTGTTGCGCACCGGCCTACGCCAACCTGTACTTGGGGGAGTGGGAACGTCTACTTTTTGCAGACCCATCTGCCACCACTTATACCAAACATGTTGTGACCTTTCGTCGTTATATTGACAACATTTTTATCCTATGGCAGGGACCCATTCAAACCCTACACGACTTTCTAACTTTTATTAATACGTCTAATCGACTTAACCTTAAGTTTACAATGACCTACAGTCCTACATCTATTTGCTTTCTGGACCTCACCCTCATCAAAGACCATGAGGGACATATCCAAAGCAACTTATACCGCAAACCCACGGCAGGAAACACCATTTTGGCTGCTTCCAGCTTTCACCCCGAACCCCTTCTCAAATCCATTCCATACGCCCAATACCTCCGTGCCCACCGCAACTGTTCGACCGAGGCCTCTTTTGAACATGAGGCCTCTGTCCTACGCAATAGACTCCGAGCACGTGGATATCCACATACAGTTCTTAAAATCGCATACAAAAAAGCGAAATTAAAAACACGTACTTCTTTACTTTTCTCTTCAAAATCTAGAGAGATCAATGCCCCTCTGAGAATTATAACTAATTACTGTGAACAACATCCTTTAATCACACTTTCCAAACATTGGCATATATTAACTACAGATCATTCTCTCTCCCCCTTTGTTCCCACACATCCACTACTTACATACAAACGAGCCCCTTCCCTCCGTGACAAACTAATCAGAAGTGAATACACCTCAGCTTATAAATTACATAAACATTCAAAAGGCACATTCCCCTGTGGGAATTGCAAATACTGCAGATATCTATCTAAGTCCAACAGATCAAATATTCTACCCAACGGACAACAATTCTTCCCCCAACATTTTGTTAATTGCCGTTCGGCATTAATCAGCATTGTGTATCTACTAGAATGCGAATGCGGATGTTTTTATGTTGGAAAGACCAAACTACCCTTTTGGAAACGCATCTACCGTCATACTCTCAGTATCAATCAAAAAGACCCTGATTTACCCCTAGGGCGACACTGTGCACTTGTCCACCATGACTCAACCCCCCAAATAATGTTTAAAGCACTTGATCATATCCCCCCACCCAACCGAGGTGGTGACTATAACAAAGCCCTGCTACAAAGCGATCTCAGATGGATATTTCACCTAAATGCCACATCCCCCCGGCCTCAACGAGGCATTTAATTTCAAGCCCTATCTCGAAGGGTTTGAATCCGGGGTATGCGAACTTGACCTTTAGCCCTCATATAGGCCATTATAGGCCCCCATTCTCCTATTCCCGGGTCTTATTATGCCACTTACTATGTTATCTATCATTACAGCTTTATATGACAGTATGTATATAATGTTACCATCCATAACCTTGTTATCATTGTCGCTAACATTACACTGCTATCAATGCTGTACAATTATATGCATATCTCTCTCTTATATCCCCTGACACTTGGTTGTGAATATGTATGCGAGAATATATATGCTATAATACTGTACTACCTATTACCTCCTGACAGGGGGCGCTAATCGCCTATGTGCGTCCGGACTCACTTGTATATACCATTATGCCTTCCAGCCTAAATTAAACTTATGCTCACACTCAACGCATGGTAACACCCACCCAGCATATTCTACCCAATTTTGGCTTGTCTCTATGCGCACTTGAAATTTGGCTGCCCGGCGCGGGTAAGACAGCGCGCATGCGCAGACTTTATTCCGCGCGTGCGCACGCTCTATCCCCTTGAGGCGCACGTCTTCATCTACGCCCTCCGCCTGCGTTCCAACAGGCGGGAGGGGACACTCTGCCCGCGTCGGTGACGTGGCGACGATGTACGCGGCCCCGCCCCTCGAGTGCGGGACGGCGCATAGCGCCCCCTCCTCAGGGATCTCCATGGGGATATATACAGCCTCCGGCTGTCTTCCCTCAGTACCTAGGCCTGTCAATTAGCCACCAGCTGAGCACGCCAACCCCACGCGGCGGCTCACACAGCTGATAGCAATTATTTACCCTATTTATACCATAGCAATGGCGGCAGTAGACACACTACTCTCCTGCTGGCGTTCTGACTTACCTACACACAGGACTTTTGAGAACAAGGTAACCAATCTTTTATACCTCACTACCGAAACTGACCCTTTCACACTTAGACATCACCTTGAGTCTAATACCAATTTACAACATTTGTTCAGCCTCTTAACCACTCCGGCCAAGGTTCACTAAGCCATGGTACCTATCTGGTGCCTGGCCTGAGATCTTGCAGCCATTCGAGTGCCCAGCAGCCCATTGCTTTTAATCAGCATAGATCATCTATACTCTGTGAATACTCCAAGACCATATTTTGGCACCCCATTTTGGCTGGAACCCCCCTAATGCTTTGCAAGTGAGTACCACGCCCAATAGGCGGTAATTGACAGGTTCTTGTGGTATTATCATTTTACTTTGTATACTAATGTTCACTCTGTTTTACACAGTACATTTGTGAAATCACAGGATGTTTAACTGCCTTTGAAAAAGGACTTCCGTCCGAAACATGTCGGCATTTTCCTAAAGACTACTGTTACATCGCAAGTCATTTTGCAACTATTGCATTATATGCAGGGGTCAAGTCCTGGGGAAAAAAGTGTGGGAACTCCCACACAAGATCCACTCCCCCACCAAAAAAAAAAAAAATTATATGCTGATATGCACGAACGCTTCAAAAGTGGTATTTTTCATCCAATTTTCGTATTGTGTGTATGAAGCTTAACTGTTAGTACATAAAAAAAAATAAAAATCCTCAAAAAACATAAATACGGTAATTCTCTGAATAATCAGCATTCATTCAATTGTGCTTCCATGCAAATGTGAACATCATGTTCTGATCTTTATTGGGGAATTTTATTTTGTATATAGAGTGTTTATGTGGTGAGTTTACACTTTTCATTGAACAGAGTTTGGATAATACATGGTTAATGTATGTTAGCTTTGGGGGGCTGCAAACTCTGCAGGGCTCCAACATACACTCGCTGCTATTCCAACCCTTCACATATTTCCACATAAACTTCCCTCCTGGCATTAAACTTTGCCAGGTATTGTGCTCAGCTTACCACCCCAAACTGATGTTCCTCCCTCAGCTCACCTCTCTCCCTGCATGTCCTGGGGGCAGAATAGCTGTGCTCCTCCTCTGGGTTCTCTCATCATATGGCACTGAAGATAGAGGAGGGGGGATTCAGCGGGACACACAGAGCAAGTATGCAGGAGACTGGGGGGGGAGAGTATGAGGTGACAGAAAATCAGGAGGGGCCGGCGGGGAGAAGCGCATCACGAGAGGTCTGACTAAACACAATCTCTTAGCAGCAGGGACCTGATCTACCCGTCAGCTAGCTGTGATTGACAGGTAGATTGAAGAGGAAGCTGTCATGGGGCCCCCTACTGGCAATGCCTGAATGGTCAGTCCACCCATGGTGTGCGTCACTTACTATTGCGAGCTGTGTCGGCGGCTGCTGGTGTAGCACCTGCCACAAAGCTTGCATACTTCAAAGTCTTGCAGGACACAGCTTCTAATGGGAACTGAGTTCCTGTTGTGGAAAAAGTACAGGAACTCCGTTCCCATGCGTTCCCGCAGGACTTGAGCCCTGATTATATGTACATGTATATGGTTATATGCGGTTTCATGTATATCTTGATTCTATGCAAATCTGTATATTTATACAATTTTCTTTGCTTCTGGGCCTATTGCCCCAATAAAATCTACTTTATTTGATTGCACATATACCTCTATGTCTATCTGTACAAGCTTCTCTCAGGGGTATTGGCTGTGTTGTTGCACACTAGGCCTACACAATATACATTAATTACCTCCATTAAGTCTCCCGTACCATGTGACTAGGTCCATGGGGTCTTTGTGCTGCGGGTTCAGTTCCAACTGTTGGGGAACCAACTGCTAAAGGGGGGCCAGAGCACCAACCCCCTTGCTACCGGAGGACCTGTCATCTACGTCTGGTGCCACTCTTCGCTGTCTGGCTGCTATTACACTCCTACCAGTCCTTGGTTACCCATAGCAACTACGCATTTCCCACAACCTCTTCTGCTGAGCTAACCCTGTATGTGCTTACAGACCCTGTTCTTTCGATATGCCATGTATCTCCATGCACCCCATTTGAATAACTTCAGACCAGGCATGAAACAGTTGATTAGACTTTACTGAGACACTCATAAATACAGTACAACAGTGTTATAGCAGTTGCTTCCTAACTAGTTAGACCCCAGGCTGCCCAGTGCATACCTTTCCCCATAGGTGAGGAATCATTATGTAGTAGAGTCCTGGCTCAGGCTTTCTAAAATGCAAGAAATACTATAAAAAACAATCAAAGCAGCACTAAATTCACTAAAATTGTAGTTCTAACCTTATTTCCAAAAATAAATAAAATAAAAATGAATCAAATCATACACCTAAAATACAATTCATGTGTAAAAAAAGTATTTCAATCAAATCAGATTAAAGTGCAATAACCAACATGAATCCAGTTCATAAAATATCCACCAAGTGAATATTAAATTAAATAGCAACAGTTCACATGTTGACTCGATTTGCATCCACACACCTATTCCCAAAATAATAAAGCAGTGCTTCCACCATTGTGCACCACCATTAAAAAGGCCTCTTACCAAACAATATGGACCATTACATTGTAAATGATCAAAAGTGCTCAAGCTCAATATTTCTCCTATGACCTCCAATAGTGTAAACTCCGTCACCGATCTTGATTATGTTCGGCAACCTCCAGGCATCACCACCGTGGCTCTGTTCTTTGCTCTCTTGAAGAGCCATATTGGCCAGAGAGTTTTCCGCATCCAAACACACTTTGGCTGTTGGAATGCGGACATCCCTTGCTACATGCTGTGGTTCTGTTTATGACTGACAAATCATTAATGCTCTGTAGGGTTATGGTAGAGACATTGTGGTAGGCGAGTGGAGCCACAATGTGCAGAAAGGGACACAGCCATCCTACATACATGAAAGTGTGCCAACTGCTGAAGATCCTCCAGCCACTGTAGATCTGCAAGAGAGTGAAGATCAAAGTCACCCCACATTGGACATAAGTACTAATATACATTGATCCAGCTTGGACTAATATAAGTATTAATATGCCATACTTGTTTGACAGCTGTGGAAGCTTGAAATCACTGTAGTAGTTCTCTGCTACCGTGTTTCCCCAAAAATAAGACCTACCCCTGAAAATAAAACCAATTGTCATTTTCGGGGAGGGCTGCAATATAAGCCCTACCCCGAAAATAAGCCCTAGTTTAAAGTGCTTGTAAAATGCTAGAATCGAATTGGCTGCTATTACAATTCGGTTCAGCGCCGCTCGGCCCTCAGTTGACCTCCTGTTGCTCTTCTCCCAGCTGTCAGTGGGGGATCTCGCCCCCCTGCAGTGCTCAGAGCGGAGAAGAGAGCTCCGGCAGGTCACAAAAGTGCCGAGCGGCATTATAAGATTAAGAAGGTATTTGAAACAATTCGATTACAGAAACATACCCAGTTTACATTATATAATACTGTAATAGAGTGGATTCTAGCATTTTACAGGCACTTTTACTCGGTTCCACTGGGGATTCCTGACAGGCAGGGAGGGAGAAGGGGAGGGAAGACAGCACATGACATGATATATTCTACCCAAAAAATAAGCCCTACTGTGTACTGCTTATTTTCGGGGAAACACGGTACTACATTGATTACTGCTCTCTTCCGGGTCCCATGTAACCACAGAGGGTCACTTGCTCCACACAGGTACCATTCACAGCATGTCTTTTTTCTCAATGAATGCAAGTTTTTTTCTGATTTTGAGTCTGCTGTACCTGGCAATCACAGCAGGAGCTGATTGGCGGGTACGGCAGACTCGATGTGCGCCGGCACCCGCCGATACTTCGGTACAGATGGAGGAACAGCGTTATGCCTATGTAAACAAGGCAGATCACCATTCTGTCAGTAAAGAAGACATGGATCCTGTGTCTCTGCAAAGCAGGGGCACCAATCCATGCCTTCCCCTAGTACAAGCATCTCCCACAGTAACAAAACACAGGCTAGGCACACAGTTAACCATTTAATTGTTAACCCTTTCCCAGCCAGTGTCATTAGTACATATTTTTTAGCATCGATCACTGTATTAGTGTTACTGGTCCCCAAAAAGTGTCAGTGTCTGATTTGTCCACCACTATAAGTATTTTATTTGGGTACAGTGTCGTACGACTGCGCAATTGTCAGTTAAAGTAACAGTACCGTATCGCAAAAAATGACCTGGTCAGGAAGAGGGGTAAATCTTCCAGAGGTGAAGTGGTTAAGGTGTGTGACTGGCACCTGTGCCAAGCGAGCAAGCTCTTTTTTCACAGCAGCCAGGACCATGAAAACTGTGGCGATCGCTGTAGAGGCAACTATATGAATGTATGGTATATGAATACTGGAGCAATAGAAGTCTGCAATAATACGGACCATATACGGACATATCACCCTCCATATACGGACATGTCGCCCTCTATATACGGGCATGTCGCCCTCTGTATACGGACATATCACCCTCCATATACAGACATGTCACCCTCCATATACGGACATGTCACCCTCCATATACGGACATGTCACCCTCTATATACGGACTGTCACCCTCTATATACGGACATGTCGCCCTCTATATACGGACATGTCGCCCCCTATATACGGACATGTCACCCTCTATATACGGACATGTCACCCTCTATATACGGACATGTCACCCTCTATATACGGACTGTCACCCTCTATATACAGACATGTCACCCTCTATATACGGACATGTCACTCTCTATATACGAACATGTCATCCTTTATATATGGCCATCTCACCCTCTATATACGGACATGTCATCCTCTATATACGAACATGTCATCCATTATACACGGACATGTCACCCTCTATATACGGACATGTCATCCTTTATACACGGACATGTCATCCTTTATATACGGACATGTCACCTTCTATATACGGACATGTCACCCTCTATATACGAACATGTCATCCTTTATACACGGACATGTCACCCTCTATATACGGACATGTCATCCTTTATACACGGACATGTCATCCTTTATATACGGACATGTCACCTTCTATATACGGACATGTCACCCTCTATATAGGGACATGTCACCCTCTCTATACGGACATGTCACTCTCTATATACAAACATGTCATCCTTTATATATGGACATCTCACCCTCTACATACGGACATGTCATCCTCTATATACGAACATGTCATCCTTTATACACGGACATGTCATCCTCTATATACGAACTGTCACCCTCTATATACGGACATGTCGCCCTCTATATACGGACATGTCGCCCCCTATATACGGACATGTCACCCTCTATATACGGACTGTCACCCTCTATATACAGACATGTCGCCCTCTATATACGGACATGTCGCCCTCTATATACGGACATGTCGCCCCCTATATACGGACATGTCACCCTCTATATACGGACATGTCACCCTCTATATACGGACATGTCACCCTCTATATACGGACTGTCACCCTCTATATACAGACATGTCACCCTCTATATACGGACATGTCACTCTCTATATACGAACATGTCATCCTTAATATATGGCCATCTCACCCTCTATATACGGACATGTCATCCTCTATATACGGACATGTCATCCTTTATACACGGACATGTCATCCTTTATATACGGACATGTCACCTTCTATATACGGACATGTCACCCTCTATATACGAACATGTCATCCTTTATACACGGACATGTCACCCTCTATATACGGACATGTCATCCTTTATACACGGACATGTCATCCTTTATATACGGACATGTCACCTTCTATATACGGACATGTCACCCTCTATATAGGGACATGTCACCCTCTCTATACGGACATGTCACTCTCTATATACAAACATGTCATCCTTTATATATGGACATCTCACCCTCTATATACGGACATGTCATCCTCTATATACAAACATGTCATCCTTTATACACGGACATGTCATCCTCTATATACGAACATGTCATCCTTTATACACGGACATGTCACCCTCTATATACGGACATGTCACCCTCTATATACGGACATGTCATCCTCTATATACGGACATGTCATCCTTTATACACGGACATGTCACCCTCTATATACGGACATGTCATCCTCTATATACGGACATGTCACCCTCTATATACGGACATGTCACCCTATATATACAAACATGTCATCCTCTATATACAGACATGTCACCCTCTATATACGGACATGTCATCCTCTATATACAGACATGTCACCTTCTATATACGGACATGTCACCTTCTATATACGGACATGTCACCCTATATATAGGGACATGTCACCCTCTATATACGGACATGTCATCCTTTATATATGGACATGTCACCTTCTATATACGGACATGTCACCCTCTATATAGGGACATGTCACCCTCTATATACAGACATGTCACCCTCTATATAGGGACATGTCACCCTCTATATACGGACATGTCATCCTCTATATATGGACATGTCATCCTCTATATACAGACTGTCACCCTCTATATACGGACATGTCACCCTCTATATACGGACATGTCATCTTCTATATACGGACATGTCACCCTCTATATACGGACATGTCACCCTCTATATACGGACATGTCACCCTCTATATACGGACATTTCACCCTCTATTTATGGACATGTCACCCTCTATGTATGGACATGCCACCCTCTATATACGGACATGTCACCCTCTATATACGGGCATGTCACCCCCTCTATTTATGGACATGTCACCCTCTATGTATGGACATGTCACCCTCTATATACGGACATGTCACCCTCTATATACGGACATGTCACCCTCTATTTATGGACATGTCACCCTCTATATACGGACATGTCACCCTCTTTATACGGACATTTCACCCTCTATTTATGGACATGTCACCCTCTATGTATGGACATGCCACCCTCTATATACGGACATGTCACCCTCTATATACGGGCATGTCACCCCCTCTATTTATGGACATGTCACCCTCTATGTATGGACATGTCACCCTCTATATACGGACATGTCACCCTCTATATACGGACATGTCACCCTCTATTTATGGACATGTCACCCTCTATATACGGACATGTCACCCTCTATATACGGACATGTCACCCTCTTTATACGGACATTTCACCCTCTATTTATGGACATGTCACCCTCTATGTATGGACATGCCACCCTCTATGTATGGACATGCCACCCTCTATATACGGACATGTCACCCTCTATATACGGACATGTCACCCTCTATGTATGGACATGCCACCCTCTATATAGGGACATGTCACCCTCTATATACGGACATGTCACCCTCTATATAGGGACATGTCACCCTCTATATACGGACATGTCATCCTCTATATATGGACATGTCATCCTCTATATACGGACATGTCATCCTCTATATACGGACATGTCACCCTCTATATACGGACATGTCACCCTCTATATACGGACATGTCATCTTCTATATACGGACATGTCACCCTCTATATACGGACATGTCACCCTCTATATACGGACATGTCACCCTCTTTATACGGACATTTCACCCTCTATTTATGGACATGTCACCCTCTATGTATGGACATGCCACCCTCTATATACGGACATGTCACCCTCTATATACGGGCATGTCACCCCCTCTATTTATGGACATGTCACCCTCTATGTATGGACATGTCACCCTCTATATACGGACATGTCACCCTCTATATACGGACATGTCACCCTCTATTTATGGACATGTCACCCTTTATATACGGACATGTCACCCTCTATATACGGACATTTCACCCTCTATTTATGGACATGTCACCCTCTATGTATGGACATGCCACCCTCTATATACGGACATGTCACCCTCTATATACGGACATGTCACCCTCTATTTATGGACATGTCACCCTCTATGTATGGACATGCCACCCTCTATATAGGGACATGTCACCCTCTATATACGGACTGTCACCCTCTATGGACTGTCCTCCTGCATCCTTTACATCACTACAGTCCGGTGTCTCAGCACCATGGACAGCAGCCCCGGGCTCTCATCGGCCCGCCCACTCTCCGCCCCTCCAATACGGAGGACGCCAAGCTTTGTGACGTAAACAGAACGTTCTGCCGAGAGCCGCGTCCGGGGACTTGTGATGAGCCGAGCTCAGGTAATGGTGACCGGAAATCCTCGGGTGACCCCGGGACTGTCCGGTGTGGTGTGAGGAGGAAAGTGTCCGTATATATAGCGGGCCTCACCTGCCGGGCGGTGCATGGAGTGAGGGCTGAGCTCTGTCATAGTTGTATCTGATTATAGACGGCTATCAGTGTAGATAATGAAAGGCATGGTGGGATTACAATGACTCTTATAAGGGCCGGGTCACACCATAAAGGTGCTTAGTAATGGGCGGTTTTCTTTACATCACATTCATTTCAGTGTGATGCCAAACGCACAAAAAGTACGCCAGTCACCGGTTTTAAAATGCGCCGCACCAAACGGCATAGCACCCAGTGCCGGATTACCGAATAGACAGAGTAGTCAGCGTGCAGTTTAATTGCAGGTTCACGCTTTCTGATGCGCCTTGAGACATGAAGAATTGCATGAGAATGGAAATCACTGATTCAATGATGTCCATTCAATGCGACACAGGAAGGTGCGACTTTGGAAAACATTCCTGTGCTGCTTGGGTGCGATTTGGCCTCAGAAAATACAAGGTTGCACTGACAATCACATCAAAAGAGCTGTGTGAACCGAGCCTAAATGCATCAAAATAATATTGATTTCATCTTGAAAGAAAACTACAATGACACTTTCTTAAATTGTTTACAAAAGATAGAAAGAATGTATCAACTCAAAGAAACAGAAACTTTCCATGAACGACTTCCATTAGGCGGCATTCACACGTTTATAGGGCAGAATCGCGCTGCAAACACAACTGTTGGCGCTCAAAAAAGTAACACAAGCTTCTTTGAGCATCAGGCGTCACGTGTTTCTATTGTAGCGCGACAATCGCAGCCCAATTGGGGTGCCATTAAGAAGTAATGGCATCACAAACGCGTCCTACGTTTTTCAGCGATTTGAAATCGTGGGCAAAATTGGGGCAATTCCACCCGCAGTCGGGTGGGAATGCAGCCTTAAAGCAGAGATCCAGTCTCCTGTGGAAAAAATTAAGTCAGCAGCTACAAAAACTGTACCTGCTGACTTTTAAATAACAGCCATTCGCCTGTCCCTCGATCCAGCTTTGTGCTCACCCCAGTCGGTCTCACCTGCTGTCTTCGCTCCCCCTGGTGCCAACATCTTCACTATGGGCTTTGACAGCTTGCGGCTTCACAGCTGGGTGCCCACTGCGCATGCACAAGTCGCACTGCGCATCGTGAATGGTGGCCGCAGTTTTCTGGGACCTGTTAGTGTCTCTAAAGACTACAGGGGGGAGGGATGGAGAAGAACTCCTGTTTCCAAGCGCCGCGGCGCTCAGAGAAGAAGTGGGAAGCGGATACCTGTCAAAATCGGGTACCTGCTCCCCCCCCCCCGTTCCTCAAGAGGAGCGGGGAACAAGTCCTTAAAGCGGAACTTCCCCTTTTGGGTGGAGCTCCGCTTTAAAGTAATGTACCCAATAACAACCTAAATTACATAATCTAAAGACAATAGGTTCACTTTACAGTTTGTTTCTTAAAGCTGAACAAAACCCATTGATTTAATAGTTTAAAAAAAAAAAAATGCTCCTTTCTTGACATGCCGGGAGTGCTAACTGTCACATTTACTTGTGCTCTTAACCAAACTGTCAAACCATTGTATGGCTAGTGTCATACCTAATCACATGTGCAGCACCGTGGCAGTTGCAGATCAAATGGAGGCTAAGATAGAAGATTCATTGGCTGTAAAGGATAGGAGGGTTTAGTTCCGCTTTAAAAGCTCATCTTCTTTCAGCTGTGCAGTACTTGGTTCAATGTTATTTCACTATAGTGCACACGTGAGAAACCTCCAGAAACCTGCAAGGGGGACCTCCAGGTTTCAACTGCTTAGGGGCCTCCACAGAGTTTAAAGTGTTTGTATAGGCAGGTATAGGTATACCTGAGACCGATCTCACTCTAGTGATGTGCATGAAAGGTTCTCTTAGCTTTCTCGCTACTCATTGGCTCAGATACAGCAGCAGGAGCCATTAGCCACTACTGTCAATCCGAGCCAGTGAAGAGGAGGGGTTGTGTCTTATGGACACACACAGCGGGGCTTGGGAACGAGAATGCATGAGTGCCCCCATGGCGGTGGGAGAGGCCAGGAGGGGGGGGGGGACCCAAGAAGAGGAGGATTGGGGCTGCTCTGTGCAAAACCATTACACAGAGCAGGTAAGTATAACATATTTGTTAGTTAAAAAACAAACAAATGCATCTTAGTGGTTGTGAACGCACCCCTGTTTGCATGCATGGGGGTGCCATTAAGAATTAATGCCAAGAGTCCTCATGCATAAAGAATATGTTTCATGGTCTGCAGTGGCGGTGTGCTCTAATTCCAGGGAATAACAAATCCAGGATCCTTCCTTTCTGCCTGTTATTCGCTTTCTCCATTTTCTTTTTTTTCTGTTTGTTTGTTGTTAGTTTTTTTTTTTTTTTTTTAGCAGCAATTTCTGGACATCGTATAATGCCTTGGGCATACCCCTGTGTCTTGCTGAATCTTGATCGGTTAATTTGGGGACTGCATCCAATGGCTTGAGTTCGTGTAGCTAGACTGGTCATTATGTTCCTTCTCCTTAACCATTATCATTTCTTGAAGATGCTTTGCTACTGTGACTCATGCATAGTCTCTAGATTTACAGTGGATATAAAAGTCTACACACCCCTGTTAAAATGTCAGGTTTCTGTGATGTAAAAAATTGAGGCAAAGATAAAAAATTTAAGAATGTTTTCAACCTTTAGCCTAGGTTCACATTGATGCGATTTGACATGTTGCCGGGAATGGCACTGTCTGAATCAGTGCGATGCCGCACTGATTCCCCAAAGTAGTTTCTGTGCTACTTTTGGCAACTTCGGGGTGTGATTTGTATAGACATCTGTGCAGGAACCTGCACAGACGTCTCTGAAATCGTCCCCGAAGTCGGACTGATATCAGCTAGACACATCTTGACTTGGCAATATTTGCCCACTCTTCTTTGCAAAAACACTCCAAATCTGTCAGACTGCGAGGGCATCTCCTGTGCACAGTACTCTTCAGATCACTCCACAGATTTTCAGTTGGATTCAGGTCTGGGCTCTGTCGGTTGTAAAGGGTTTTGTACTAGCGTTTATGAGCGTTTATTAGCGTTTATGGGCGTTTTTAATAAAAATACACAGAGGACACTCCAAAAATCCCACAATGCATTCCAAACTCCCACAATGCATTGAAAAAATAGAACGCTGAATGCAAATTATCGCGCGTTTATCAGCGTTTGGCTTTTTTGGCGGTGAAAAACGTCACTTTGAACGCAAATTTCTGGCGTTCAGAAAAAAGCCCATGAACTCCACTGCTCATTAAAGCTAAAAAACGTGCATGGACACATAGGCTAACATAGAGTGGAGTTTATGGGCTTTGAAAAAAAACGCCCAAACCCAGTGTGCATGGAGCCTTTAGGTGGAAAAAGTTTTGATTATTTATCTTTGTCTCATTTTTTTACTTCACAGAAACCTGAAATTTTAACAGGGGTGTGTAGACTTTTCCACTGTATATAACTGTTGAATTGTTGGTTTTTCATGGATTTTACATGATGTCCTCTGTTTTGTAATCCCATTTTCTCTTTTGTTATGTGGAAAAATTCTATAAAAATTGCCAATTAATTATTTTTTTATTTTTTTAACGGCACCCACATGTTTGCCAAAGGAAGAGCATTCCCATGTGCATTTCCCTCACTCTATCTGCGGTGACCTGTTTTTCCACACTGGATAAACACAGGTCACCGTTGGGGTATATAGGGGTATAGCCATTGTTTATTTATGCCCCATTCATGCCAAAACTCTGTTATGTGCAGATTAGTGCAGCACACTGGATGTCCCCTCATGTCAGCAAACTGCAGTGCAATGCACCACACTGTTGTGTGAAGACATGGAGGAAGTGTCTTATGTGATTTGATGTAATGCACACTGCTAGCTTCCTGCATGGTAGGAAAAGTCTGACACCTGCCTGTTTGCAGGTTTTTTATTTTTTTTTCAGCTTTAAAGTGGAAATAAACCCATCAATTTAACCATCCCAAAACATTGAAGGCATGCCCTGAATGATAACTGTCACTGTTGCTTGCACTCTTAACTAAACCGTCAAGCCATCAAATGGCTAGTTTCATAACCAATCATATTTGTAGCACCATGGCAACTGCAGATCTAATAGAGGCCAAGATGGCAGCTTCCTTGGCTTTAAGTGCCTGTTCACGTATTGTGCGGTGACTGGCGTTTTTCTGTAGTGAAAGAATGCCAGTCAATGCAAGGACACACAGAGTACAATAGCTTCCTATGGCCCAGAGCTGCGAAAAAATGCTGATATACTGCATTTTATCACAGTGCACAGGAAGCCATCTTATGTCACTGTACAGCAGCACAATGCACCACACTGCTGTACAGTGACATAAATGAAGTGTCACTTTGTGCACTTCACATAAAATTTACACAAAAAAAACACAGCTGACGCGTGTCTCTCTCTCTCTCTACCCTCTCTTCTCCTTGGCTGATGTCAGCGGGACTGGTCAGCCTCGCCCACTGCAGCTGAGAGCCGGAGAGTGAAGAGAGCTGACAAGTCAGCTGAGCGCCCAGAGCGGAGCTCATATAGGTACAGATCGGCAGATTTTTTACATTACACAGACACAGGGACACTTGTTATTATGGTACAGAGGGGACAAGATGATTTAGCTGGAGTGGGTTAACAACCACATTAAGGTAAAAAAAAAATCCTGCCTTTAAAGCCCATACACACGATCAGACTTTTTGACAACAAACATGCAAATTAGCCGTTTTAAGGCAACATCCGACCGTGTGTACGCTCCATCGGACAAACTTTTTTGGTTTTCATCAGACAAAAGTTTGCTCTGCAAACAGACAAACTTTTCGGCAACAAAAGTCCGATGGAGCAAAGTCCGATCGTGTGTACAGAAAACCATCAGAATTTAGTCCAAAGTACAAACACGCATGCTCAGAACCAATGCAAAAGATCAGACAACAATACAGAAGTTGACCAAAGGGTGGCGGTAAAGAGCAGAAAAACCACGTGATTTGGTTACAAAAATCCACGGGAAAGTTTGTTTAAAGTCCGATCGTGTGTACGAGGCTTTAGAATCACTTTAACTAACAGGTTCCCCCATACACACAAATAAGGTGGATGGAGGAATTCCTTCAACCTCCCTGCTGGGACAATGCATTCATTCATCAGGCCCAGTTCACACTGGTTTCGACTTATGACGGTTGGACTGTTGAAAAGGTTCCTGCGCTACTTTGGTCCGACTTGGGTCCGATTTCAGCCCATTGAATTTAATTGAAGTCACATCCAAGTCGGATCAGCAACTTAACTTATCCGACTTGTGTCATGCAACTTGTGCTCAGAGGCAATGTTGGCAATGCAAAATGTATTGGAAAAAAAAATGGCATGGGGCCCCCCCCCCAAAATCCATACCAGACCCTTATCTGAGCATGCAGCCTGGCAGGTCAGAAAAGGGGGAGACGGGCGAGTGAGCGCTCCCCCCCTCCTGAACCATACCAGGCCACATGCCCTGAACATGGGAGGTGGGTGCTTTGGGGCAAAGCACTTTGTCCCTATGTTGATGGGGACAAGGGCCTTTTCCCCACACACCTGGGCTGTGGTTGTAGGGGTCTGCAGGCGAGGGCCTTATCGAAATCTGGAAGCCCCCTTTCTACAAGGGGGGCCCCAGATCCTAGCCCCCTCCCCTATGTGGATGAGTATGGAGTACATTGCACCTCTACCCATTCACCCACAAAAAAACTGTGTAGTGTAATAAAAACATGAGACGGTTTTTGACATAATTACTAATGTCCCCCATGATAGCTCCAACATAAATCACTGTGTCTTCCTCCCCCCGTCGCCGAACCGCTAAAAAAAGAAAATGCTCCTCCGACACTGGCTCCCGCCATGTTGTCGCCTTCGATGTCTAACAGTTCTTCTAAAACCATGGGGCATGGCCATCAGGTGACGCAAACCGGCGACCCTTCCCCCTTTGTGACATCACCGCCCCGTCCATTAAGGGACTGTGATGTCACAAGGGGGTGGGGTCTCCATATGGCCATGCCCCATACTCATTTACATGGGGGGATCTGGGGGCCCCTTGCTAAAGGGGGCTTCTAGATTCTGATAAACCCCCTGCCCACAGACTCCCACAACCACAGCCCAGGGTTGTGGGGAAGAGGCCCTTGTCCCCTTCGAGGGGGGGGGCGAGGATAAAGGGTATGGATTTTAGGGGGGAAACCATGCTGTTTTTTTTAATTTTGGCATGGGATGTCCCCTTAAAAGCCATACCAGACCAGAGAGTCTGGTCCATACCTGGTCTTGGGGGGGACCCCAGGCCATTTTAGTTTAATAAATTTGGCGTGAGGTTTCCTCCATTTCAGAACCAGAGGAATTGTTTTGATTGGTCATAGGACATGTCGCACTCATCTCAAAGTCGGATCAATATCAGATCCTGTTCATTAGTCACATGGAAGTCGGACCGAAGTTGCAGGGCAAAGTCGGACCGAAAGTTGTGCGACTTTCGGGTCGCACCATTGTGAATATGGCCTCACAGTCAGAATACACTGATCAGTGGCTACAGCTGATTGACAGCAGCTGCTGATTGCAGGTACATTTTCCAACATGTCTCTTTGACAGAAGTCAGTTAAACAATCAACTTCTGTTGATTAGCATATGGCCAGCTTCTGGGCTCATTCACACCATTAAAATGCAACCTGTCTGCATTAGAAGGCAATGCAATGCACAGCAAGGCATTTAAATGCATGCAGCACAATGCGACTGGAAGTAACGATTTTAAAATAAATGGTTAGGATCATTCCGGGGAACCTTCCACTTCAAACAGGCACAATAGTGCACCATAATTCGCATAAAAATGCATAAATTGCATATCAACACACATGAATTTTGGATGTGTCGCAGTAAGTTTTTATGCGCAGTATGTGGAAGAACCCAGAAAACATGCATCAAAGTGTACTTACACCTGAAAACCTAAAGCATTAGTTACCCCAACATTTCATATTCCTGATATGTGCCTGCTGTACCTAGGGTTGCAACCTCATCCCTAAAACCGAACACGTACTAATTACACAGGTTTTGTCGCTGATTAAGGTGGTAATTAAACTCTCTTGGGGCCTTATCTGCATTAAATTAGCCTTAGAACCTTTGTAATTCATATGTGTTTGGGTTTAAAGGGATGAGGTGGCAACCCTAGCTGTACTATGTACTGTATGAGAAAGTATCCTGTTCTCTTTTGTATTGCTTTCCTATTAAAAACTGCTCACACTAAGCAGGAGAGCACATCATGGTCAGTTCTCTAGGTATGCTGGGAACTCAGCCTGCTCTCCTCTAATCTTCTTCCCCAGCTTTTATGCAGCTGAGAACAGAAAGAATGTGATCACATAAAAAAAAGGGGAAATAAGGTGTTTATAATGTTGTGTTTTTTTTTTATTTATTTTTTTATATCTATATCTATCTATATCTATATGTTTTGCTTTTCATTTCTATTGTTAACTGAATGTGTTATTTTACAATCACTTTAATATATGGCAGCTTACCAGTCTTTAGATGTGGTGGTCATTTCTGACTTCAGCCTGGAAATGTTGTTTACCTTATCATATACAGAGATACAGAGATAAGGAATTGTGACATTTCTCAGAATTTCATATGCTGCATGCTTGTTCCAGGTCCGTTATGCAGAGGTGTTGAAGCTTTTTTTTTTTTTTAGAAGGAAACCATCAGTACTAGTCCCATCATTTTTTCTTTTGGAAGATGTATTTTAAAATGTGTATACATCATACCTTGAGTTGTAATTCTGCTTCTATGTTTTTTTCATTGCAGACTCACTTTGTGTAATATAAATGTCTGCAAAATTGACATCCCTTGTTGGTGACAACACTTTTTTTATGTGCAGTATACAGGAGCAGCGTTGTCAACCTGATTGTAGGGTACAATCTGATGTGCTCTGGTATGTCCAGTCTGTGTAGCTGTCTGTTAGTAATGATCAGCTTAGTAAACCTGCGGCATGCATATGTTTCTTAGTTATCACACAACAGATCTTGGCACTTCTACTCCCAAGTCTTTCTGCACATTACTGTAAACTAATTTGCACAGGGATAAAGACTTGAAATTTAGGTACATCGACTGAGCAATGTGTACAGTGCTGCATATACATATTTGTTAAAAAGTAGTGAAAATAATGATTTAAAAAAAAAAAAAGTGCTGTAGAACAAGTTGTGAAAAAAGTTATTTATTAATAAGGGTTTAACTACTTGTCTACTAACATACCTTAAAGCGGTTCGGCACACATTTCATTTAGTAAATCTCTTTGCCTTCCAAATCAGGCAAAGAGTACTAAATGAAATGTGTGTCTTCTGTCTCTTCGGGGGTGGGCGGGGTCTGTGCGGGGATCCTCGTCAGGCCGCACTGTCTCCTGGGATCTGGTGTCATTGATCCCAGGAGTCAGTGCGGGCATCTTCCGAAATCTCGCGAGATTTCGGCCACATCTTCCGAAATCTCGTGAGATGTCGGCAGATGTGCCGTTACTGTGCACGCGCGAGTAACGGCGGTGCATGCTGGGCCATCTAAAGTGCCTGTGGGGTTTCACATGCCCACAGGCAAGATGGCCCCCAGCAGACAAGAAGAAGATAAAGAATTTTATCGGAGGAAAACCGGCGGCGATCGAGATGGAAGATGGAACAGGTAAGTCCCCCAATTGAGCTATATGGCCTTGGCATATAGCCCAAAAAAAAATAAAAAATAAAACCAGTGCAGAACCGCTTTAACTTCTTGTATACTATGCCTTTATAAAAGGATGAGTTCACCTTTTAACAACATATTATAAACGCACATTTTTTTTGTAGGTAAAAAAATGTGCATTTACTAGTTTTTGTTTAGGAGCCTGGAAATCCATTGCACTGGCGATCTACATATCGCTGATGCCATGCAGGTCTCCTGCAGACAGACTGCCAGTGTAAGCTGAGAAAATATATACAGTGCCTTGCGAAAGTATTCGGCCCCCTTGAACTTTTCAACCTTTTGCCACATTTCAGGCTTCAAACATAAAGATATAAAATTTAAATTTTTTGTGAGGAATCACCAACAAGTGGGACACAATTGTGATGTGGAACGAAATCTATTGGATTGTTGAAACTTTTTTAACTAATAATAAAAATGAAAAGTGGGGCGTGCAAAATTATTCGGCCCCCTTGCGTTAATACTTTGTAGAGCCACCTTTTGCTGCGATTACAGCTGCAAGTCGCTTGGGGTATGTCTCTATCAGTTTTGCACATCGAGAGACTGAAATTCTTGCCCATTCTTCCTTGCAAAACAGCTCGAGCTCAGTGAGGTTGGATGGAGAGCTTTTGTGAACAGCAGTTTTCAGCTCTTTCCACAGATTCTCGTTTGGATTCAGGTCTGGACTTTGACTTGGCCATTCTAACACCTGGATACGTTTATTTGTGAACCATTCCTTTGTAGATTTTGCTGTATGTTTGGGATCATTGTCTTTTTGGAAGATAAATCTCCGTCCCACTTTCAGGTCTTTTGCAGACTCCAACAGGTTTTCATCCAGAATGGTCCTGTATTTGGCTGCATCCATCTTCCCTCAATTTTAACCATCTTCCCTGTCCCTGCTGAAGAAAAGCAGGCCCAAACCATGATGCTGCCACCACCATGATTGACAGTGGGGATGGTGTGTTGAGGGTGATGAGCTGTGTTGCTTTTACGCCAAACATATCGTTTTGCATTGTGGCCAAAAAGTTTGATTTTGGTTTCATCGGACCAGAGCACCTTCTTCCACATGTTTGGTGTGTCTCCCAGGTGGCTTGTGGCAGACGAGACTTTTTATGGATATCTTTGAGAAATGGCTTTCTTCTTGCCACTCTTCCATAAATGCCAGATTTGTGCAGTGTACGACTGATTGTTGTCCTATGGACAGACTCTCCCACCTCAGCTGTAGTTCTCTGCAGTTCATCCAGAGTGATAATGGGCCTCTTGGCTGCATCTCTGATCAGTCTTCTCCTTGTCTGAGCTGAAAGTTTAGAGGGACAGCCAGGTCTTGGTAGATTTGCAGTGGTCTGATACTCCTTCCATTTCAAAATGATCGCTTGTACAGTGCTCCTTGGGATGTTTAAAGCTTGGGAAATCTTTTTGTATCCAAATCCGGCTTTAAACTTCTCCACAACAGTATTACGGACCTGCCTGGTGTGTTCCTTGGTCTTCATGATGCTCTCTGCGCTTTCAACAGAACCCTGAGACTATCACAGAGCAGGTGCATTTATACAGAGACTTGATTACACACAGGTGGATTCTATTTATCACCATCAGTCATTTAGGACAACATTGGATCATTCAGAGATCCTCGCTGAACTTCTGGAGTGAGTTTGCTGCACTGAAAGTAAAGGGGCCGAATAATTTTGCACGCACCACTTTTCAGTTTTTTATTTGCTAAAAAAGTTTAAAATATCCAATAGATTTCGTTCCACTTCACAATTGTGTCCCACTTGTTGGTGATTCTTCACAAAAAGTTAAAATTTTATATCTTTATGTTTGAAGCCTGAAATGTGGCAAAAGGTTGAAAAGTTCAAGGGGGCCGAATACTTTCGCAAGGCACTGTACCTGTGTTCAAATCCCAATGGCTTGTACATGTGTTTGAACTATTGGGTGCAAAAGGGGTGTGACCACATATTAACACTACAAATTCTGGACGGACCCTCTGCACACTGCGATACCCTTCCCAGAAAACCGTGCAATGAAAAACGGGGATATTTAGTTCACATATATTGCAATATACAGTATCTCACAAAAGTGTACACCCCTCACATTTTTGTAAATATATTATCTTTTCATGTGACAACACTGAAGAAATGACACTTTGCTACAATGTGTAAAGTAGGGAGTGTACAGCTTATATAACAGTGTAAATTTGCTGTACACTCAAAATAACTCAACACACAGCCATTAATGTCTAAATCGCTGCCAACAAAAGTGAGTACACCCCTAAGTTAAATTGTCCAAATTGGGCCCAAAGTGTCAATATTTTGTGTGGCCACCATTATTTTCCAGCAGTGCCTTAACCCTCTTGGGCATGGAGTTCACCAGAGCTTCACAGATTGCCACTGAGGTCCTCTTCCACTCCTCCATAACTCCATTAATGGCTGTGTGTTGAGTTATTTTGAGGGGACAGCAAGTTTACACTGTTATATAAGCTGTACACTCACTACTTTACACATTGTAGCAAAGTGTAATTTCTTCAGTGTTGTCACATGAAAATATATAATAAAATATTCACAAAAATGTGAGGGGTGTACTCAGTTTTGTGAGATAATGTGTGTAAATGCTATATATAGCGCTCCCAAAATGGCCCTGCCCATTTTGAAATTAAATTTGAAATGAATGGGCAGCGCATCCAAAACGGATTGTCACAGGACCTAACAAAAAAAAAAGTGGTCTGCTAGCATCCGAAAAAGCACAGCTAAAACTTCGCTAAAGCACCGCTAAAAAAACGACGGGAACTTTAGCGCTGTTTTAGCGTTGCTTCAGTGTGAAAGTAGCCTTGCTAAAGCCAAGGTTTTATTTATTTTTTTATTAAAATAACAAACGTTATACTTACCTGCTCTGTGCAGTAGTATTGCTCAGAGCGGCCCCGATCCTCCTCTTCTCTGGTCCCCGGCAGCAATCTTGGCTTCTCCTTAGGGACTACCATAGCCAGCTGCTGGCTATGGGGAAAGCGTAGTCCCCACTCCCGACCTGTGTCTACGGAGCCGCACTCCATAGACTTACACAGTGAGACTTAGGCCCGCTCCCCACTTCCGCCTCACTGCATTTGATTGACAGCAGCAAGAGCCAATGGCTCATGCTGCGACTTGAATGCTGTTTGAAGAGGAAAAGAGGGGAGAAGAGATGCAGCCATGCACAGCGCTGATCTCTTCTTCCCACTCTTCTCCTTCACACAGGGGAAGGGGGGCACGGGGAGACTGAAAACGTTTTTTACTTTGACGCAAGCAATACATTAAAGGAGTTGTAAAGTCTCAAGGTTTTTCACCTTAATGCATTGTATGCATTAAGGTGAAAAACCTTTTGTGGTGCATCTGCCCCCCCCCCCCAGAGCCCCCCTTTTATTTACCGTTCTTTCCAGCGACGAGAATGAGCCCAGCAGCTCCAGCCCCTGTCTCGGGTCCTCATTGGATAGATTGATAACAGATGTCAATCAAATCCAGTGACATGGGGGCGGGGCCGAGTCCTGCTGTCTGTGTCAATAGATGCAGCAGCAAGACTCGGGAGCGCGGCCGCACAAGTGCCCCCATGGAATGTAGCTCTCTCCGTGAGGGCACACAATGAAGAGGAGTGGCCAGGAGTGCTGCCAGGGGACCCCAGAAAAGGAGGATCAGGGCTGCTCTATGCAAAACCCTTACACAGAGCAGGTAAGTATAACATGTTTGTCAATTTATTTTTATTTTTTTAAACAAACCTTTACAGTACAATCACTTTAAAGCGGTGTGTCAGCTTAAAAAAAAAAAATTTAAAAGTCAGCAGCTAAAAAAAAAGTCGCTGCTGACTTTTAATAAGTACACTTACCTTCCCAGGGCACCCGCGATGCTGTTCGTGGAGGCCGAGATGTCCCTCGGCGTTCCGGATCCAGCGTCACCATCCTCAGTGAGGGAAACGGCTTTGCGCGGCCTACTGCGCATGCGCGAGCCGGCGCGCGGCCTACTGCGCATGCGCGAGCCGGCGCGCGGCCTACTGCGCATGCGCGAGCCGGCGCGCGGCCTACTGCACATGCGCGAGTGGGATTTGTGAATGGGCAACGCAATGTGTTGTGGGACACAGTTCCCATAACACACTGCGCCCCATTCCATAGAAGACGGAAGGAGAGAAGATCACCGTGGCGCTGGAGGAGGCAGATTAGGACAATCTGCCTAGCAACAGCCATTTCTGGTAAGTAAAAAAAAAAAAAATTATTTATTTTTTTTTTCATTTGAAATTGTTATTAACATTTTTAAAAGTTTTTATTTTCAGGGTGTTCCTCCACTTTAAGGTAAAAAAACCTTTTTAGGTTTAGTAACACTTTAACTCTAAACTGATAACCTGTAAAGGCTTTTATTTAAAGTTTTGCCTATGGACAATTTTTCCTGAAAAAATGCATTTGATTAACCACTTCACGACCGCTCACTGTATATATACGTCATTTTTTTGAAGAGGGATATCTCGGTAACGGCAGCAGCTGCTGCCACAACCGAGGTATCCCTCTTTACAGTGAGCGGTCCCCTTTCCGATAATGGTGATCATCGCGGCGGATTCGCCGCGAGATCACCGTTATCGGCGGCGGGAGAGGTGCCCCCCCTCCCGCCGCTCTCCCGTGCCTTCCGCCGCTTACCGGAACCGTCGGCAGCGGCGGAGGCGATCGGGTCCGTTCCCTGCCTGTGTATAGAGATGAGTGAGGCTAAGATGGCCGCCACTCATCTCTATACCATAGGAGGGCGGAAGCGACGTCAAAAACGTCACTTCCGCCCATACGTCTTAAAGGGAAATTTACAAATGTAATTTTTTTAAATGACATTTTTTAAATTTTTTATTTTTTTTCCCATTGAAGTCCAAATATGAGATCTGAGGACTTTTTGACCCCAGATCTCATATTTAAGAGGACCTGTCATGCTTTTTTCTATTACAAGGGATGTTTACATTCCTTGTAATAGGAATAAAAGTGATCAATTTTTTTATTTTTTTTTAAAACTGTGTAAAAAATAATACAATTAAGTAAAATAAATAATAAAAAACAAAAAAAAAATTTTTTAAAACACCCCGTCCCGACGAGCTCGCGCGCAGAAGCGAACGCATACGTGAGCAGCGCCCGCATATGAAAACGGTAGTCAAACCACACATGTGATGTATCGCCGCGATCGGTAGAGCGAGAGCAATAATTCTAGCCATAGACCTCCTCTGTAACTCAAAAAATGCAACCTGTAGAATTTTTTAAATGTCGCTTATGGAGATTTTTGAGGGTAAAAGTTTGACGCCATTCCACGAGCGGCCGCAATTTTGAAGCGTGACATGTTGGGTATCAATTTACTCGGCGTAACATTATCTTTCACAATCCAAAAAAAAATTGGGCTAATTTTACGGTTGTCTTATTTTTTTATTCAAAAAAGTGACTTTTTTCCAAAAAAAAGTGCGCTTGTAAGACCGCTGCGCAAATACGGTGTGAAAAAAAAGTATTGCAACGACCGCCATTTTATTCTCTAGGATGTTAGAAAAAAAACAATATATAATGTTTGGGGGTTCTAAGTCATTTTCTAGCAAAAAAAACAGTTTTAAACATGTAAACACCTAAAATCCAAAACGAGGTTGGTCTGGAAGTGGTTAATAGCTGTGTAAGTATTGAACAACATAAAAAATTGTAAATACTACCAATTTATTCTCCAGGGTCTTTGCTGTCAGAAAATAAATAATTGTTTGGGCTTTAAACTAATTTCTAGGAAAAAATGCTAACATGTTAACGTTTGAAAAAATAATAAAAAATTCCCCTGGTAGACAAGTGGTTAATTTTATACTTTTAAAATGTACCGTATTTATCGGCGTATAACACGCACTTTTTCCCCCTTAAATTTTTTTTGGGGGAACAGCGTATAGCCGATCCCCCAAAAAACTCAAGTGGCGCCAAAAAATAGCGAGCGCCGCCGAAAAAGACCGAGCTGACTGCTCCGCTCGCAGTCGGGGCTCCCTGCGCAGTCGGCTCGGTCTTTTTCGCCAGCGCTCTGTCTTTTTCGGCGGCACTCGCACGGTCTGTCTCGGCGGCGGGAAATTTAAACGTGGGCAAGCTGCAAATGACACTGGCAAGCTGCACATGACGCTGGGCAAGCTGCAAATTGCGCCGGGCAAGGCTGCAAATGACGCTTAAATGTAAGTTTATTTATTTTTATTTTTTTCCCTAAACTTCCCTCCTGAAACTTTTTTTTCCTTAAAATACCCTCCTAAACTTGGGGTGCGTGTTATATGCCGGTGCGTGCTATACGCCGATAAATACGGTATTTCTCAGCAAACTGTTTTTCGCCTGCTTTGGATAGAGTGATGGAGAGTTAGAACCCCATGTCAGGCTTTTCTGCTGCCTGAGTCCCCATTATGGAGATTTACCCTTATTGTCCTGGTGATCACTGGGTCTGAAAGGAAATATTCATTGTTGTCATTTATTTCAGTGGCCGCTGTCTAAGGGACATTTCCCTCACTTTAGAGAGATTTCCGCTCATTCCCTGTTGTGTCTCTAGGAAATATGTCCCCTCTCCAATAGAACACGGATCAAATAAACTGACATACAAAGAAAAGCTGTACAAATCTGTTTGTAATCAGGTTTTATTTTTATTTATTTTTTTAATTTTTTTGTAGAATGCCTTTGTTTTCCATATATTTTGCTGACATCTTATTGTTGTTTTTCAGTTTACTAGGAAAAAAAATAAGTATCTAGAGCACAGCTGAAAAAAAAAAAAAAGAACAGGAAAGTGAGGAGGGAATGTTTATCGGTGCCTCCTTACAAGTATGTTTACTGTGGACCTAAATAAATCAATCAGTAAAATCTAAATGTCCTTGTTTAGTTGTCAAGACTTTCCTATGTATTTGCTGACAAGGCCAGTTTACTTCAGCTAGCAATGTATATGGCAAAGTATCTCAAGCAATGTAATTTGTCTCTAAGGCGGATCTAAAAACCTTTGGTGACATCACAAAAATATAAAAAATAGTGAAATTTATAGCATTTCATCCTGTTTTTTTTAATCCAATTTTTAAAGGGTCTCCTAGTTTACGTGTTTATGGATCAGGTCCCCTCCTAAAAACCTGGATTCTCAAATGAAGCGGTTTCCTGTCCTGTAGGGTATAGCTGTCCATGATGTCCCTATAACTGGTCTCTCCTCTAGTATTTACACTTTGCTTGCATATTAGTGGATAGGTAGCTAATGGAAAATGGCATCTTAGCCTTTTTATTTCAAGATCTTTGCAGCACAGATACTCTTTTGATCGTAATGCTATTTCTCACACAACAGTAGTAAAAAAAGTAATGCTAGAATATAAGTGACTTTTAAAGTACAAGAATAGCTGTTGCTGAGGGTCAAAAAGCATCTACTGCCTTCCTTCCAAGGTTTTATCAACATACTTTACTTATGGTGTTAACTCGCTCACATCAGCAGTAAAGAAGTATTGCTTCTTCATGCAGTTCTTGTGAGGGCACACAGGTAAGGCTTCATGTACATGGGACGACGTTTAACCTCTCCTGAATGATTTAACTTGACAGCTAGAAACCGACGTCTAAAAACATCCGTATAGCCGCGTTTACATGCCGCGCTTAGCCACGTTTGCATCTAGAAGAGTTTTTTTTTTTTTTTTTTGTTAAAATGAAAAACGTCTGTAAACAAAACATAAGAAATTGCAAATTGGTCCATTATGTTTATGTATAATATGTTTACATCTTCATCTGTTGAGGATAACTGAATTGATAAGTAATAAAAGTAATTATTTGCCTCAGCTGTTTGTTGACCTCAAATGGGATTTGTTCTCAATTCATGCAACCCTGGCTACTTCGTGGCTCACACCTACACAATTGATGTGCAAATACTGGTCATAATGATTATGGGATGCCCATCTTCCTGCAATGAGGCTTACATGGCGACATGAATTTCGAGAGGACTGCATTGCATTTGAGGTCAGTACTTGTATGGCAAAAAATATATCAGGATGGGATAGGGGCTTCTATCGACAGGCACAGTTTATGCTGAAATGCCAGTTTAAATATTTTTTTCTCACAGTGGGTTGAGGGTGAGATTTGAAATTTTATTTTTAGCTTTGTAATTTACAATTAAGTTAAAGTGGTTGTAAACCCTTACAGACCACTTTAACCTACAGGTAAGCCTGGATTAAGGCTTACCTGTAGGTGCAAGAAATATCTGCTTAACCTGCACGGTTAAGGAGATATTTTCCTAAAAACGGACAGCGATGTCTGAGCGCACCGTTGGTGAAGGCCAACATGCCATCACTGATGACTCCCGCGCGCATGCGCCGGAGTGACGCCATCGCTGCTCTGGCTAGTCACAGCGCCGGATATCGGGTATCATGGCGGCGACGGAGAAGGTGGACGAGGGTCGCTTCGGGGGCTTCGATCTCAGATAAGTAATTCATAATGAGCTAGTATGCTATGCCTTCGTCCTGCAGGGTGTTTTTTCTTCTTTTTATTTGAGAGGGTGTACTTTCTCTTTAAACACTGTTGAACCTTTTTTTTTTTTTTGCCAGTCGGAAAAAGTTGTCACATCCTAGTATTTTTGGAATGTTTGATACGATTCATGTGACAGCGTTGAAAGATATTAACATTTAAAGGTGTCTTTCACTAGAGATTCTATATTGAGACACGGTGTTGTCATCTCTGTAAAGTTAAATCTGTCATCTCTATATACTTGTAAAGCTGATCATTTATATGAAAATACAGAAGTCTGTAAGTTGCTAATAAGGTTTGTGCAGCAACCCATGTGATCTCATAGGTGCTCTATTCTAAAATACTTCATTCATCTAGGACTTTAGTGTTTGTCTTCCCCATCTACTTTTCCATTCTTCTAATCTGTAAGGCTAAATGGAAAAATTATTTGGGGATCTGGTTCCCAACCCAGATCACCAAGAGAGGGGAGCTAGTGGACTATTGCGGTACGTGGTGCAAGAGTTCAATCAAAGTTTCAACAATTGTAAAACCTGTAAATCCTGTACCTAGATTTTGCCTGTTTGCCTAGCTAGGACCTCTCCCCCAATCGCTGCGGGAGACATTGCCTCTGGTCTGCCTGTTCATGTCCGATGGTACTCGGGTAAGAGACCGAATATATATTTACTTACTCAATATGTTCCCATGCACATTAAGTGCTTTAATGCATGTTTGCAATACTTTAAATCTTCATGATATTATATATCTGTAAATTTGTTTTCCAGATGCATATTTCCTGAAGAGGCCACGATGTGGCAAAACTAGTTGAAATATTGAAATCATCCACTATATGTACCGCTTTTAGTATATATGTTGTGTTGATGTCCATTTTTTCTTCTTTTTTGTTTATAATAAATTTTGTATGATTTTTACAATTGTTGAAACTTTGATTTGAACTCTTGCACCACGTACCGCAATAGTCCACTAGCTCCCCTCTCTTGGTGATCTGGGTTCCCCAAATAATTTTTCCATTAATCTTGGATGTTGGTACAATTTTTATGATAATATTTTTGCTGTATCCGGTGAGGCCCCAAACTTTTTCATAATCTGTAAGGCTGTCTATCACATTGGTAGCCTAAAGTACCAATTTCCAAAATGATGTGGGTATTTGGATAATAAACCTCCCTGGGGTTCAAAGATCCTGAGACACTCTTGATGGTATTGGATTAGTAAGATGGTCATTTATAGTGCTTTATCACCATCAGTCTAGTTTCTTACAATTGTGTTGCTTAGACAGTTAATCTAACAAATGCTGTCACATACAGTATGTGCAATGACTGACATTATAGTGAATTTGTCATTTAAAATACAGAGTTTTTTTCTTACCACTTAAACACTTCCAAGCAGCCTAGCCTAATATTTGGTCTCTGGCTGCCAAAAGCATTAGAGATTGCGGAGACCTTCAGACAAACTCTGTCTGAGGGGCATTAAGCGAAATAAAGGAATCAATGAGGCACAAATATTATGGCTTTAAGGTCTTTAAAATGAATGTATTTTAGTGCACTATTCAGAATCATACACTATTCTGAGAATATTTAATTATATATTTAAGTGAAATGCAGGAGCTGCACACTCTGGCATCAAAATGTTCCCTGTCTTATGAACTTCTCTTGTATGTGTGACGAGAGTTCATCTACAGTTTTATTATAAGCTTTACTGCAGCCTATAGAATCCAGCCTGTACATTTGCGGGAGTTGTGTTAAAGGACTGAGGAGATTTTGCAACTAGACTATGTGGTTCCAGACATTTCAGGTTTATATTTTATATTATAAAAATGCTCAAATTGGGGTAAGGAGGAGTTGGTGCTTATTTTTTCATATCCTGTAAAAGAACACACAGGGAGAACAAACACCTAGTGCATTACCCAAGGTTTTTTAAAAGAAACAAAATATGTGATTGAATACTCCACAAAGGACAGAAGTAAAAAGTGACAAGACTATCGGCGATGTCGGCAATCTGATGAGTTTAGGGGACGCATCCCCTTCCTCAGAGCTCTGAGGAGGGCTGCACAGTGGAAGTGGCTTCCTTCTTGCCACTCTACCCCATAGCCCAGACATATGAAGAATAGGGGAGATGAGATTGTTGTCGCATGTACCACACAGCCAGTACTTGCCAGATATTCATGCAGTTCTTTCAATGTTGCTGTAGGCCTGTGGCAGCCTCTTTGACCAGTTTTCTTCTCATCTTTTCATCAATTTTGGGGTGACGTCCAGTTCTTAGTAATGTCACTGTTGTGCCATATGTTCTCCACTTGATGATGACTGCAACCACATTATTTTATTTATTTTTACCCCCCCCCCCCCTTAAAAGATTGCAGTTTGCTTTTCAATTGAGTTGTACACTTTATAGGTCACATTAAAGGTGGAAAAAGTCTTGAAATTAGTTACATTTTGTGTCTCATTTTTTTACATCACAGAAACCTGACATTTTAACAGGGGGTTGTAGACTTTTTATATCCACTGTATAAGACCCTGCATTACATCCTTGCATCCCAGTCTGGTATCTGTCCTTTTTTGAGGGCTGGAGAAATTGTTTGTTATTTTTTCATATGAAAGAAAGGGCCCCACATTTAAGATGTTCCTAAATGATGTGGAGGACCTCTTATGGACCATGTATGAGACTTTGTAAATTGAAGAAGATAAAGATCTTCCTTCCAAATATGATTATATGGTGTACCAAGGTCTGCAGAAAAAGAAGTCTAAAGTGTTTCCAGTCAACCAAGTGATATCTGAGGTGGTACATAAGGAATGGGCGGACCCTGAGAAAAATACGTTTTTTGCATCCAGTCCCAAAAGGAGGTTTCCATTTGATGACGACCCCCAAGTATTATGGAACAAGAATCCAAAACTGGATGCTCCCCTTTCAAAAGTCTCCAAGAGGTCTGTGCTTGCCTTTGAGGATATGGGTCACTTAAAGCAGTGGTCATCAACCCTGTCCTCAGGGCCCACTAACAGGCCAGGTTTGCAAGATAACTGAAATACATTACAGGTGATCTCATTTGCTGCTCAGTGATTGCAGTATTCTAGTATGCATCTCCCCAAGGTAATACATAAAACCTGGCCTGACCTGAGGACAGGGTTGATGACCACTGACTTAAAGGATTGCATGAAAAAGCAGATGGATATAATCCTAAAAAGAGCATGGGAAACTTGTGTGGCCAGCTTAAAACCCACTTTAGCCACAACGTGCATAGCAAGGAACCTGGATTTCTGGCTGTTCCAGCTACAGAATCATGTCAAGAACGGCACCTATAGAGAGGAGATACTTAAGTCCTTACCAGTCCTGTTTAAGGCCATTGGTTACATGGCCGACGCATCCACTGAATCCATAAAGCTCTCCTCAAGGGCAAGAGGCCTGGCAGTGGTAGCAAGATGAGCTGTCTGGCTCAAAACCTGGTCCTGGGATTCGGCATGCAAGTTCAGGTTGTGCATTCTTCCCTTTTCCCGAGATCTATTGTTTGGGCCAGGTTAGGATGAAGTTTTAGAGAGGACGGCGGACAGAAAAATATCCTTTTCTACAAAAAAAAACTAAAACCTGTCCAGAGAAGGTTTTTTTTTTGTGGACAAAAGGGGGCAAGCTTAATAGGAGAGGAAGGATCAGCCAAAAAAAACACTGGACAGGTCATAAGGGAAACCCAAACAGCAAAGTTCTCTTTGGATCTTCTGGCCAATCCTCAAAACAGCAATGATTACAGGATGCCAGTAGGAGGAAGATTGGCTACCTCCCTACCTCAATGGCAACCGATGACAGCCAACGACTGTTTTGAACATCATCGCCAAGGGTTACGCTTTGGAATTAAACTCCGTCCCTCCAGAGAGGTTTCTTCTTACAATGCTTTCAAGGAACCCTGAAAAGGCTCAAGCAGAGAAATGGTAGGACAGAGGGTCCTTATTCCAGCCCCACAAGAAGAAAGGAGCAAAGGTTTCTGTTCTCATGTGTTCGTAATCAAGACGCCATCTGGGAAATTTTGCCTAATTCTAAATTTAAAACCCTTGAATGAAGCGATCCATTACAAAAGATTCCGTATGGAGTAAATTTTTTCAGTAAAGAATATGTTTCAACCAAGAGTGTTCATGGCGACCATGGACCTGAGAGATGCATATCTTCACATCCCCATTCAGGAAGGCTACCAAAAGTACTTAAGATTGGCAGTGGAAAAAGACGGGAAGGAAAATCACTTCCAAAGCAGGAAGGAAGCAAGGTGTTGGCAGAAGCCCTGGCACCTCTGTGGTTGTTGTCCATGACAGTAGTTCCTTATCAGGACGACCTCCTGTTCGTAGGCCCCACAGAAGCACAGCTGTCAAAAGAAAATGTTCAAACGTAGCAATGGCTGAAGTCGCTGCGGTGGATCTTAGTCTTGACAAATCAAACCTTTGTCTTGCCTAGAAATGTATTTTTCTAGGGTACCATCTTAGGTCAGTGGACCATAAGACGGTACTTCTAGAAGGAAAAAGTCCAGAACCTCATCAGGAGAGTAAATTCTTTACAGAACAACCAACCAGTATCGATCCAAGAGCTGATGTCGATTCTGGGCCTGATGACCTCAGCAATTCTGGCTGTCCAGTGGGAAAAAGTCCACCTAAGAACACTACAAGCCTTCCTTCTGTGGGAGCAAGGTCAGGAGGACCTGGACAGGATGGTTCTTTTTCCTGCAGCAGTGAAGAGGACATTGTGGTGGTGGAGAAACCACGAACATTTAAATCAGGCTTGCTTAGCCTGGTCTTTTCCAATCTCTTACAAGCTGATGATGAATGCAAGCAGATGGGGGTGGGGGGCCCATCTGGCAGACCAACCAGCTCAGGGGAAATGGGCCCCAGAGAAAGCTCAGGCTTCCTCAAATTGGAGGAGGTTTATGGCAGTAGCCAGAGCAATCTCTCACTTTCAAGACCTGTTCAGGGGACACCATGTTCTAGTCCTATCAGACAATTCAACTACAGTGGCATATGTGAACAAGCAAGGGGGCTCCAGAAGCCCAACCTTAATCAACATTTCGAATCAGATATGCCTTTGGGCAGAAAAAAAATATGATCTTTTTTTTTTTTTGAACAATTGAATTTTATTGAAAAAAATAACAGCATACAGGATATTTCACATTACAATGAGAATAGTCGCTCAAAACTTTCAGCGATCGTATGAATATCCTTACAGAACATTTAAAGTAACAAGAGAGGGGAGAAGGAAGAAAATAATAATATGAATACAATCCTATGTTGATTTAAGGCATACATTGTCTAGGACTGATTAAATTATGAGGTCTAAGTAAGATAACCAATTAGAGCTTTACCATAAGGTCAAAAATAATGCGTTAGGTTGCATCTGGTGAGGTCTATGAAATAGGAGCATTCATTAGGAGGGGGTGGAGGGGGGGGGGAGATATGGGGAGGGGAGGGAACGAGAGGTGGGTGGTGTTGAAAAAGAACCAGGCTATAGTAGCTTGGGGATCATTGTGTTGTCAAAGTAAATATTCAACCTATCTATGTTTGCATGTAAGCCACAGTCTTCTATGTTTAAGAGAACCGTACATATCATATACCTTTCTATCAGTAAGAAATAAAATCTGCTTCTATTAATATAACCATTTCATCCTGTATCAAGTTGTATATATTGATCAGAATACCGAAAGATCACCCATGGTGACCATGTGCTATTAAATTTCTCAGTAGTTTCTTTGGCCATGGCGGCTGTTTCTTCCATGTAGTATATGTCATTTACTGCATTAAACCATTCTGGGATAGAGGGAGCGATTCTGGATTTCCAATGTCTCGGTATCAGAATTTTTGCTGCGTTCAGCAGATGTCTTGTTAGGGATTTTTTGTATCGTTTCATAGAGCAATCAGCCATATGTAATAGACAGCATGGAGGAGTGAGGGATATTTTCGTGTCTGTAATTGCTTTGATCAGGTCGCGCACCCCGTTCCAGAAGGGTTGTAGTGTGGGACAGTCCCACCAGATGTGGAACAAGGTGCCTGTATCCTTCTCACATCTCCAGCAGGAGTCCGAGGACAGTGGGTACCATTTCCTGAGCTTAACTGGTGTTGCATACCATTGCGTCAACAATTTATAGGACGTTTCCTGTAATTTCGTCCCAATGGAGCACTTGTGTGCAAAAATCGAAGCTTGACGCCATTGGTTATCTGTAATATTGGTGCCGAAGGCACTTTCCCACTGTACTCGTGCTCCCGCTGTTTCTCCCCTCCTGCCCTCTTGTAGCCATGCATACATTAGCGAGGTAGATTTAGTTACTGGGGTTCCAGAGTGGCATGAGTCTTCGAACGGGGTGGTCTGTCTGCTTAGTTGTATTTTGTTTGGGGAGGTTTGCACGTAGTTGTGGATTTGTCGGTAGGTCCAGTATGTGAGTGTTTGGGGGTGCAGGTCCTGTATCAAAGACCTGTATGGTTTTGTTCTGTTTGCAGTAATACAATGCAGCATTAAGAGAGGTACCTGTCGGTCGTGGGGAGAGGTTAGTTGCAAGTCCATGCCTGGTGTAAAGTCTGGATTGTGGGTTATGGGTGTAAGAGGGCTTGGCGATGAGGATAACTTGTGATGTTTGATCAGTGTTTGGAAAGTCTTCAGTGTCGTTCCTATGAGTGGGTGACGCTGTAGTTCTTGTGGTACTTTATTCCAAGGGATCCAGGGAAGGAATCGCAGGTGCAATGGGGACGATGCCTCTTCCAATGAGACCCAGTCTTTTTGCTTCCTGTGGCAATTCCAATCCAGGATCCTAGTTAGATGTGTACTATAGTGATATAATCTAAAGTCGGGGAGTCCAATACCTCCTTCCTCTTTTGGTAGTGTAAGTGTTTCAAGTTTGATACGTGGTCTTTTCCCAGCCCAAATGAAGGTGCGTATGATGGTTTTGAGTTTCCTAAAAAACTGACATGGGAGTGAGGTAGGTAAGGTGTGGAAGTGGTATAGGATTCTGGGCAGTATTACCATCTTAAGTATTGCCGCCCTACCGAACCACGAAAAGTGTTTTATTGTCCAGGTCTTAAGATCTGTTTGTATTCTGTTCAGTAATGGTAGGTAGTTAGCATTGTATATGTCAGACAGGTTGCTTGTAAGTTTGACTCCAAGGTAGGTGATAGAGGAGGATACCCATTTAAATGTGCTTGCCTTACGTGCCATTTCTAGGGAGTCAGGTTGTAACGTCAAGTTGAGGGCTTCTGATTTAGCGTAATTAATTTTCATATTGGATATGTAGCCAAATAGTTGGAAAGCTTTTATCAGGTTTGGGATGGAGGTGTGAGGTCGCGTAAGGGCAAAAAGAAGGTCATCTGCGTATGCAGCTATTTTGTAATGGCGGTCTTTTATCTGGAAACCAGTCACGTCAGGGTTGTTATTGATTGTACGGATGAATGGTTCAAGGGATAAAATGAACAAGAGTGGAGATAAGGGACATCCCTGTCTCGTGCCGTTGTGTATGTTCACTGCTTCGGAGAGAGTGCCATTTATTTTAAGTTTTGCTTGAGGCTTATGATATAAGGCCGCCAGCCAAGCCAACATGTGATTGCCTAAGCCAATGTGTCTGCATGTGGCGAAAAGATAGTCCCAGGCTACTCGGTCGAAGGCCTTCTCCGCATCGGTGGACAGGAGAAGGCCTTCAATGCCCTTTGTGTGGGCACAGTGAATTAGGTTGAGTGTCTTTGTAACATTGTCACGTGCCTCCCTACCCGGCATGAACCCCACCTGTTCTGGGCCTATAAGTTGAGGGAGAAAAGCTGTAAGTCTGGTGGCCAAAATTTTGGCCAGGAGCTTTAGGTCCAGGTTCAATAATGAAATTGGCCTGTAATTCGAGCAGTCTGTGGGGTCCTTTGCCGGCTTGGGGAGCAACGCGACATGTGCTGATGTAAAGGTGTTTGATGTCGGCGGTGAGGTTTTGAGATGATTTAGGGCACGAAGGAGGGGGCCCTTGAGTATATCAGTAAACGTCTTATAGTAATGGGCCGTAAACCCGTCAGGGCCTGGGCTCTTGCCTGCTTTGAGATTTCTGACTGCTAGTGTGAGTTCGTCTTCTGTGATGGGTAGATCTAATGATTCGCGTTCGGGCGTAGTTAATGTGGGCATGCCGCTGTCCTTAATATATGTATCTAAATTGCGTTCTCTGGTGTCTTCAAAGTCGGGGGGTTTATGTGGTGGAGGCAAATTGTATAGCTTAGAATAGTAGTCATGGAATTGTGCTGCAATTTGGTCTGATTCATGTAGTGCTTGCCCCTCTCGGTTTTTAATGGACAAAATGGAATTGGAATGTGTGATTTCTTTGAGGGCCTTTGCTAGGAATTTGCCACATTTGTCCCCATGTTCGTAATAAAAACCTTTTCTAAAATAGAGAATGCGTTTGGCTTTAAGGTTGAGTAATGAATTTAACTTTTCTCTAGTTTCAAGCAAATCTGCAGATACATCTTCTGCTCTGGACTGTTTGTGTTGAGTTTCTAGTAGTGTGATTCTGTCTGCTAGTGAGGCGATGTCTTTGTTGGCCTCTTTTTTCTTGTGTGCACCCAAGCGAATCAGTTCTCCACGTATGACACACTTGTGTGCCTCCCATATAGTCATGGGTGACATATCCCCTGTTTCGTTGAGCTGAAAGTATGTTTTGAGTGCTGCGGATATTTGTGGGCATATTGTAGGGTCAGTTAGTAGCGCAGGGTTCAGTCTCCAATTACAAGGTCTATGATGTTTGTCTGTTTGCGTCAGGGAGATTGATATAGGGCAATGATCTGAAAGTGTTTGTATGCCAATACAAGCTGAATGCAATATGGGCAAGTCACGTTGTGTGATGAAGACATAGTCAATACGAGAGGATTTTTTATGTAATGCCGAGTAGTAGGTAAAGTCCCTTCCTGTCGGGTGTGCCAGGCGCCAGGTGTCTACCAAAGTTAGGGAGTTCAGTAGGGATTTAATTTTCTGCAGAATGGGGTATGATATGCTGGATTTGCCGTTGGAAGTGTCCTGTAGAGGCAGTAATGGGATATTAAAATCCCCACCCAGCAAGATACATCCAGAAGCAAAACTTTTAAGTTCATCAACCATGCGGCGACAGAACGCTAGATGTCCTGTGTTGGGGAAGTATGCGTTTGCAAGTGTAAGTGGCTTGTTGTGCCAGATCCCTTTAAGGAAAAATATGATCTTTTGACAACAGTTCATCTCAAAGGGGATCACAATCAAGTGGCAGATTTCTTCAGTCGCCAAGAAATATCACAAGAAGAGTGGGAATTGCATCTGGAAGTTTTCAGAGATCACAGCGCGTTGAATGCCAGAGATAGACCTGTTTGCATCCCATAAGAATACCAAGATGGATATTTTCTATTCGCTAAACCCTCGAGATTCAGTCGCTCTTAAAAATCCCCATCATCCACCTTACAAACCACTCGGCGTCTGCTACCCCTCTCTGCCAATCCCTTCATTGGCTTCCACTCATCCAACAAATTAAATTCAAATACTAACAATAACTTACAAAGCCACCCACAACTCTGCCCCCAGCTACATCACTAACCTAGTCGCAAAATGCCAACCAAAAAATTCTCTTTGTTCCTCCCAAGACCTCCTGCTATCTAGCTCCCTTGTCACCTCCTCCCTTGCTCACCTCCAGGACTCTCCCATCTTTTGGAATTCCCTACCTTTTTAATCTATCCAACTGTCTCCAACTCTAGCCATTTTTAGGCGATCCCTGAAAACTTTTCTCTTCCGAGAAGCCTATCCTGCCTCCACTTAACAAATGTACTTTCGTTTTCTTCATTAATATGTGCAGGTTGCATTCTAGAAACCTATAGAATATTGTTCAGCATTTGATTTTATGTCTAGTGATACCAAATACAGGATAGGAGGCTGATATCTCCCCTTCTGTATGCTTTAGCGCAGTCATGTATGACCTCAATTTGTTTGGTATGATATTTCCAGTTCAAATATATACTTAAAGTGATACTAAAACTTTTTTTTTTTTTATAACAAACATTTCATACGTTCCTCCACTGTGCAGCTCGTTTTGCACAGAGGGGCCCCAAACATCCTCTTCTGGGGTCCCCCGGCAGCTTAGCGGATCCTCTCCTGCATTAGATAACCCCCTAGGAGAAGCGCTCTCCCCAGGGAGTTACCTTGCGGGCACGCTCCTGAGTCATTCATTCGGCATCCATAGAGCCCGAATGTATGAAACAGCCCCGCCCCCGGTGCCTGGGTCATTGGATTTGATTGACAACAGCGGGAGCCAATGGCTGCGCTGCTATCAATCTACCCAATCAAAGCCTGGACTCAGTGGAGAGAAGGACGGCACGTTCCCACCGAAGAAGATGAAGGGGCTCAGGTAAGTAAAATGGGGGGCTAGGGGGCCGGTGACTGCCAGATGTTTTTTCACCTTAATTCATAGGATGCATTAAGGTGAAAAAACACGAGCCTTTACAACCCCTTTAATATTAATGTGTCTTGGTCCTGCTTGATTTTATGAATTGTGTGTGAATTTTGTTCAGAATTGGGCAGAGGTTGCTTCATGCCTGACTGCTTTCTGGGTAGACATTTTATGGGATGCTATGTGTTCCTAGTGCTTTATTTGCCCTACAAAACATTGGTAACAGAATTGAAAGATTTTGTCATCGTTTTACAATAGATCAGAGGGAGGTGTTAATTTGTAGATTTTTTTTTTTATGATCAGCAGAAACTAACAGACATCCTGCCAGAACTCAATTAGCAGTTTACAGCTCTGCACAGGCATGTGTGCTGGTGTCTGCTGTCCCTAAATTGAGATAACAGGCTCTTTTTAAGTGTGTTAAAGCGGAGTTCCACCCAAAAGTGGAACTTCCGCTTTAAGAACTCCTCGCCCCGACATGCCACATTTGGCATGTCATTTTTTTTCATGGGACTTCCTATCTTCAGCCACCTAGGCGACTCCTCTCGCCTTAGGCAGCCTCCCTGCCAGCAATCTTCTGGTACACAACTCGGGTCCCAGAAGATCGGCTGGCCAATAGGAGAGCGCAGCATGACACGCACATGCGCAGTGCATGCTCGGCCATGAAGCTGTGAGCTGTTGCAGCCTGGTGCCCACAGTTATCATGATGGCGCTGAGGAGAGGAGGGGGAGAGGAGCTAGCCTGCGGGCGGTCGCATCGATTGACCGTGGGGCAGGTAAGTGTCGGCTTAAAAGTCAGCAGCTATGCTGTTTGTAGCTGCTGACTTTTAATAAACTAAAAAATGGGTGGAACTCCGCTTTAATATTAAGGCTATGAAATCCATGAATTGAAGGAGGAGGGAGGGGTAAGATAACTAGGCTATTATGACAAACATGGCTGAGAACTGAACAAAATGGATGTTGCCTTCATCTTTTCATGGGCTCAATGCGCACCATTACAGTCACTATTTTTCATTTAACACAGCACTAATTTTATTAAGTATGTGTCATTCACTTCTGTATAATTTTAGTCTAAAGTGTAGATCAAAATGGATTAGCCTCTGCAAAAAAAATGCACATTTCCAAAGTCTTTAAATAATTTTATTAACTTGGCCAAATGCCACAGTACAAGATGATTCAGTATAGAATGCTTTTAAAAACATACATATTGCAACATTTTCTAATGACCTTGAAAAGAGAAATACATTTACTTAATATCTATTTGCCAGAAAGAAAATAAATTCACCTGGTCCATGACTTGGCACATTTAGATAATGAAATTTAATGAATTCTTCCTCTATTGTAACTTGTGGTTGCCATCTTTTATCATAATGAATATGTGTCATTTTATTATTTTAAGAACACCATTGCAGAATAATGGAAAACATTGCCAGAAAATAACCTAATAAATTTCAAATATGAAAAGGCAGTTTTTTGGCAGTTCTGCTCAGCATATATAAATTTAAGAGCTTTAATTGGTGCAGATGGAGCATTTTCTAAGTAACAGCATAGTTTTCATTTAGTATACAGTTTGTCAGACCCAGGAGTATATGTGTGTGCTTGAGGATCTATGCCTGTAGAGTTTACCAAAAAAATGCTAGACCACATTTTCCAAATACTTTAGGGCACGACTTGACAAATTTGCTTTGAATCTAGAAGCCAGCTAAAAAAGTTAGGAGCCATTTTTTTGTAACTAACAAACCTTACGGATTTAACATGTCCCCAAAGGTGAACTTATCCTTTAACCCTTTCACAGCCAGAACCCTTTGCGTTTTTTGCACACGTTTAAAAAATTATTGTAGGCCTGAAGATTACATATACTTTTGTACCGACGTATAGGCATGCAACTTCATATACAGTGCCTTGCAAAAGTATTCACCCCCCTTGGCATTTTTCATGTTTTGTTGCCTCACAACCTGGAATTAACGTGGATTGTTTGAGAATTTGCATCATTTAATTTACAGAACATGCCCACAACTTTGAAGATTTTTTTTTTTATTGTGAAGCAAACAGAAAATAGGAGAAAATAACTGAAAAAGTTAATGTGTATAACTATTCACCCCCCTAAAGTCAATACTTTGTAGAGCCACCTTTTGCGGCTATCACAGCTCCAAGTTGCTTTGGATAAGTCTCTGAGCTTGCCACATCTTACCACTGGGATTTTTGCCCATTCCTCCTTGCAAAACAGCTCCAGCGCCTTCAAGTTGGATGGTTTGCGCTTGTGAACAGCAATATTTTAGTCTGACCACAGATTTTCTATTGGATTGAGGCCTGGGCTTTGACTAGGCCATTCCAACACATTTACATGTTTCCCCTTAAACCACTGAAGTGTTGCATTAGCAGTGTGTTTGGGGTCATTGTCCTGCTGGAAGGTGAACCTCCGTCCTAGCCTCAAATCACACATAGTGGTACAGGTTTTGCTCAAGAATATCCCTGTATTTAGCAACATCCATCTTTCCCTCAACTCTGACCAGTTTCCCAGTCCCAACTGCTGAAAAACATCCCCAAAGCATGATGCTGCCACCACCATGTTTCACTGTGGGGATGGTGTTCTTTGGGTGATGTGATGTGTTGGGTTTGAGCCAGATATAGCATTTTCTTTGATGGCCAAAAAGTTCAATTTTAGTCTCATCAGACCAGAGCACCTTCCACCATACATTTTGGGAGTCTCCCACATGCCTTTTCGCAAACTCAAAACATGCCATTTTGTTTTTTGCTGAAAGTAATGGCTTTCTTTTGGCCACTCTGCCATAAAGCCCAATTCTATGGAGCGTACGGCTTATTGTCGTCCTATGTAACTCCAGTCTCTGCTGGGGAAACTCTGCAGCTCATCCATGGTTACCTTAGGTCTCTGTGCTGCCTCACTGAATAATGCCCTCCTTGCCCGTGGGTTTTGGTGCGGCCGTCTCTTGGCAGGTTTTCTGTTGTGCCATGTTCTTTCCATTTGGTTATGATAGATTTGATGCTGCTCCTAGGGATCATCAAAAATTTGGATATCTTTTTTATAGCCTAACCCTGACTTGTACTTCTCAACAACATTGTCCCTTACTTGTTTGGAGAGTTCCTTGGTCTTCATGGCAGAGTTTAGTTAGTGGTGCCTCTTGCTTAGGTGTTGCAGTCACTGGGGCCTTTCAAAAAAGGTGTGTATGTAATGACAGATCATGTGACACTTAGATTGCACACAGGTGGACATCATTTCACTAATTATGTGACTTTTGAAGGTAATTGGTTGCACCAGAGCTTTTTATGGGCTCCATAACAAAGAGGGTGAATACATACGCACATGCCAATTATTATTTTTTTATTTCTGAAAAATTGTTTTATGTATTTTTCTAATTTTACTTGCCCAACTTAGACTATTGTGTTCTGATCCATCACATATAATTCAGATTAAAAAAACATGAACATTGAAATTAAAGGCTGTAATGGAACAAAATAGATAAAAAGCCAAGGGGGTGAATACTTTTACGAGGCACTGTAACAAGAAGGACTTGTTCATGTCCCAGATGTTATGGGGACATTTTCTACCTGTTTGTGAGCCCCAAAGTAAACCAGTTTGAAATATTTACCAAAGTTCTGTTAATATAGTGCTATCGTTTGCAACTAGACCCACAATGTATTTTGTTGATGTTCCTTTAACATAGTATCATTTTGTGGACTGCAGTAATGGATACCGAATCAAATAATTTTAAGATGTTGAAAGTTTGTGGTAGGATTGTCGTAACCCTAGTTAGAAGAAACATATACTGAGTTAGTGACCTGGAAAAATGTAAATCGGAGTGAAGTCAGAATACCTGAAATTTGTAATTGCAAGGGTTTATAGCGTATATAAACCCAAAAGCAAAACATTTATTATATTGCAGCTTTAAATTATGTGATTGCTTCATCCGTTTTCAGTTTTTAGGCTTTTTTTTTACTTTATTTTTACCTGCTGTTTTGGCTAGTAAGTCTGTTATTTTTAAACTTCCTTTAACAGACTGCGCTGTCCAGCAAACAGGGCAATTAGAGTCGAGTCAAACCATTTAATACTGGCAGGGGTGCTCACAATAGTCAATTTTTATTAATTTATATGAAAAGAAATATCCCAATGCTTTCCCACTGCTATCTGTTTTATTTCTTCTGTTCATCACTTATTAGGTTGATTTACTAAAGGCAAATAGGCTGTTAATTTTGCAAGAGAATTTTCTCCTAGTTTAGTGAATTTGGTAAAACATTTCACTTTGGGTATTCCTTGCAATCATGTGCAAGGGGGGAAAAAAACTAACAATATGATGGGTCTACACAGCTTCCCCTAAATAGCTTAGCTAAGGTGAAATACCCTAGCAATCTGCAAATTCCCTTACAGAGTAAACCGAAGGGTGGGCAGCTAAATGACAGATAAGGTTTAATGAAACCTAATCTGCAGGCATCATCCCAGTACATGTGCAGGCATCATCCCAGTATCAAACTTTCTGAAGCCAATTCCCTGTAATATACAAGTGATTTGAGTGTCTGTCTATAGAGCCACTCGATCACTTCTACAGGTGGTAGAAGGGGGGCCTTTCCCAGGCTCTCCTCCTGTTCGATCGGTGGCATTTGCTGCATTGCACAGAGGAACTGATGTTGTTCATCCCTCTCTGTGACATCAGCAAGCAGAAGCGATGAGGATTTACCCCATTTTGGTTTTGGTTCTTTGTTTACCTGGCTGTTACCAGCCAGTGAAACAGCAGATCGGACCAATCTGTGTCTGATTGGCTGCATTGGAGGCCAGTGTAAAAAAAATAAAATAAAAAAAAGTTTTAAATTAAAATAAATAATAATAATAATTTTTTTTTTTAAAGCTCCCCAATGTTCACACGCAAATGCGAATGCATACATGAGTTCCGCACACGTAAGCGATGATCATGTGAGAGGTATCACTGCGAATGTTAGAGAGAGAGAGCAATAATTCTGTAAATATAAAGTGGTAACCTGTAAAGGCTTTTAAAGTGTTGCCTATGGAGATCCTAAGGTACCGTAGTTTGGCGCCGTTCCACGGCATACACAATTTTAAAGCATTACATGTTAGGCATCTATTTACTCTACGTAACATCATCTTTTATATTTTACCAAAAAAAAACTGGGTATTTATATTGTGTTTGTGTGCACTAAAACGCATTAAAATATATTTTTTCCAAAAAACATTGTGTTGGAAAAACCACTGTGCAAATACTGTGTGACAAAAAAAATTTCAACACCCGCTATTTTATTATCTAGAGCCTCTGCTTAAAAAGATATATAATGTTTGGGAGTTCTAAGTAATTTGCTTGCAAAAAAATTTTTTTTTGCAAGTATGAGAGCGGTACAGTGGTGTAGTGGTTAGCACTCTCACCTAGCAGTAAGAAGGGTCGCTGGTTCGAATCCCAACCACGACACTACCTGCCTGGAGTTTGCATGTTCTCCCTGTGCCTGCGTGGGTTTCCTCCGGGTACTCCGGTTTCCTCCCACAATCCAAAGACATGCAGGTAGGTTAATTGGCTTCTGTCCAAAAAAAAAAAATTGTCTCTAGTATATGAATGGGTACCTTGAATTGTGGGCTCCTTGAGGGTAGGGACCGATGTGAATGTTCAATGTACAGGGATAGGGACAGTTGTAGACACTCGCTCAGGTTGAACTGGATGGACTGGTCTTTATTCAACCGTACTATGAAACTATGAGAGAAATATCAGAATTAGCCTGTGTGGCAAGCAGTTAATGTAGTAGATATGTCCATTTGCCTCTTGCTATAACATGCATGTCTGATCCAGACCATTTTTTGTGTATGCAGTGCCTGCATTCCCTGTGCTCTATATTTGTTCTGTGACTGTGTGACTGCTTCTGGTAACATTCCGATCAAGGACCTGTTTGTTTTGCGTCGTGTTGGTCATTCGGTTTTTGATGGCATCTGCCGTGTCGCCAGCAAGGGCTGAAGTCTAGGTTGCCAGCTGCACAATTACAGCTCCACTAACAGGAAGTCTTGCTAAAGCCAGATATTCTAAGGTCCTTCCCCAGCGTGAAACAACCTATGGTCTGTGTTCTCTGTAGCTCTTGGCCTGTAATAGTTCTGACCCTCACTCTTGGCCTACGTTCTTTTCCAGCCTTTTGACCCTTGGCAACAGTTTAAATGATGATATAAAAGACCTTATAAGTCGTAATACGAGGAAGAAAACCTTTACATCATGCAAATATTTTGTGCCTGTTAAGCAGCTACAAACATTATAATAAATCTTTTTTTTACAATTTGGTGGTCCCAGAGGGCTTTACATTTAAAGGAGAAACCCAGGGAAAGCACACCATGCAGTCGTACATATAGGTGATAAATAGCCATTTCTCTGCATTTCCTTTTCCTTTTTTTTTTTTTATTGCATGCAGTGTTTGTGATTTGAACTTTAGATGCTGCTGTTCACGGTGGAAGGAGAAGTTATTTTTTAAGTCCACAAATTCTGAAAAGGTATGAAAGTAAAATGCTATTTTTTACCTGTACTGAAGGGTCAGTCCACCCAAAATAAAGTGGTTGTAAAGGCTTTGAAGAATGTATGAAGGTAAAAAACCTTTTGTGTGCTAGAGTTCCCCCAGCCCCCCCACCCGGAATACTTGCCTGAGCCCCATCTCGATCCAGCGAAGTGCATGAGAGCAGCAGCTCTCCTGGGTCTCCTCATTGGCTAAGAAAGCAGCGGGAGCCAATGGCAACTGTCAATTGCAGCCAGTGAGCCAATGAGTTGATAGGGGTGGGGCTGAGCTGCACTTCGTGTGTGACTGTCCCCATAGCAAGTTCGGCAGGAGGGAGAGGCCAGGAGAGCGCCAGCGGGGGACCCTAGAAGAAGAGGATTGGGGCTGCTCTGTGCAAAACCATTGCACAGAGAAAGTAAGTATGACATGCTTGTTATTCAAAAAAAAAAAAATCACTTTAAGCTTTTAGTAGATTTTACAGTTTGTTGTTTCTCAAAATGTGACTAATGTGGCTATTGTGAGGGGTCCCACTCTCTCTGTTGGACATTCAATAAGGTTTCTATAATTGAGAATGCAGCACAAAATACTGGAAAATGCAGTGGTGCGTAGGAACACCCAAAGGTTCCTGATGGAAAGGGACAGTTTCTCCTGCGCTTTGTGAGATCTGACTGCTGGATTATTTTTACAGGAGCCCTCTAACTACACATACAATTAAAATGCCTCTTGCTGTTATAGTATCTCTTTTTATTAATATTAATACTGATGTGATGCCACTTTAGTTATATTTCGGCAACCATTTAGTAAAAGGCACAGTGTCTAATGTTGTCACATCTGTGGAGGAACACAGTCACAAATTCTGTGGAAGTTCATTATTAATATTCATTGTTGTGTTTATGTTGTAATTCATCTTCTTTGCAGGTAGATGAGAGAAGATGAGCCTCCTCAGGTCACTTGCCGTTAAGCTGCAACCACGTGGCTTTGGTTTGCTGGTGAGATCAACTGTTAAATCAAGGACATTACTACCAAGATGTTGTGTATATTCTTCTTCTGGAGTCCAAGAGCCGTTTTTAAGCGGAACCAACTCAAGTTATGTGGAAGAAATGTACTATGCATGGCTGGAGAATCCGAAGAGCGTTCACAAGGTAAACTGAGATTAAATAAAAAATTCTTTCTGAAATGCCAATAAAACTTTTCTTGCAACATGTTGTGTCGCATAATAAGGTTGGACTTAAAAAGTATAACCATTGAAAAATGAACATACTGTACATCTATTAACATAAATAAAAGTAATATATGAATATATTTATTTTAAAAAAGCATTTTACTGGACATACAAAGATAATGTAACGTTTACTAGCTGTGGGTCCATTATATTTAGTAATTTCCATGAATAAAACTAGATCATCCTCAAAGCTGTGTGGAACTATCCTTCTATTAATCGCGATCATTTTCCGCCTATTCTCCTAGCCCATGTATTTCATCTTATGATCATTATTGTTATAATAAGTTTATCTGCATTAGCTGGATTATAAATTTTGTTACCGAAGAATATACCGTATTTATCGGCGTATAACACGCACATTTAAGCGCCATTTGCAGCTTGCCCAGCGTCATTTGCAGCTTGCCTAGCGTCAATTGCAGCTTGTCCAGCGCCATTTGCAGCCTTGCCCAGCGCCATTTGCAGCCTTGCCCAGCGCCATTTGCAGCCTTGCCCAGCGCCATTTGCAGCCTTGCCCAGCTCCATTTGCAGTCTTGCCCAGCGTCATTTGCAGTCTTGCCCAGCGTCATTTGCAGTCTTGCCCAGCGTCATTTGCAGTCTTGCCCAGCGTCATTTGCAGTCTTGCCCAGCGTCATTTGCAGTCTTGCCCAGCGTCATTTGCAGTCTTGCCCAGAGTCATTTGCAGCTTGCCCAGTGTCATTTGCAGCCTTGCCCACGTTTAAATTTCCCGCTGCCGAGACAGACCGTGCGAGCGGCCGAAAAAGACAGAAGCGCCGCCGAAAAAGACAGAGCCGACTCTTCGGCTCCGCTCACAGTCCCACCTCCCTGCTGTTTCGGGAGCGAGCGCAGGGAGGCGGGACTGCGAGCGGAGCCGAAGAGTCGGCTCGGTCTTTTTTGGCGGCGCTTCGGTCTTTTTCGGTGTCGCTCGCTATTTTTGTCACTTTTTTTGGGGGGGATCGGCGTATAACACGCACCCACGACTTTCCCCCCATTTTAAGGGGGAAAAAGTGCGTGTTATACGCTGATAAATACGGTAGTTAAATGAGAAGTATGGCCAAAGTTTCATTGGCCATACTTCTGGGTGTCACAGGAATACACCTAGGTCTGGACTCCTGTGTCCCAGATCCAGCCAACAGTGCGCTAAAGCCTGCTGTTGGCTGACTTTACAAAGCCCATCCAGGCTCTACAGGAATCTGACAATGTCAGGATCCATCCAGATGTCTGACTGCCAGCTGTCTCAGCCCCTCCACAGCCCAGGGCACCAGTGAACTCTGGAGGGGCAGAGCAGAGAGCCAGTGACTGATAGTAACTGACTCTCTGCTCACTGAAGGCTGATAACTGAGCTATCAGAAATTTTTCACTTCTCATTTCTCAAATTTTTGTAAACCTGCACTTCTCTTTTAACTACCTCAATACATTCCACTTACACCCCCTTCCTGCCCAGACCAATTTTCAGCTTTCAGCGCTCTCACACTTTGAATGACAATTACTCAGTCATGCAACACTGTACCCATATGAAATCTGCGTCCTTTTTTTCACACAAAGCTTTCTTTTGGAGGTATTTAATCACTAGTGTTTTTTTTTTTTTTGTGCTATAAATAAAAAAGGCCGTAAATTTTGTTGGAAAAAAAAGGCCTTTTTCTTTGTTTCTGTCATACAATTTTGCAAATTAGTAATTTTTCTTCATAAATTTTGGACAAGAATGTTATACTGCTACATATCTTTGGTAAAAATAACCCAAATAAGTGTAAATTATTTGGTCTTTGTGAAAGTTATAGAGTCTACAAACTATGGTGCCAATCACTGAAAATGTATCACATCTGATAACACCTGATGTCCTATCTCATTTCTTGAGACACTAACAAGTCAGGAAAGCCCAAATACCTCCCAAATTACCCCTTTTTAAAAAGCAGACATTCCAAGTTATTTCGTAAGTAGCATGGTGAGTTTTTTTAAGTTGTAATTTTTTCCCACAATTCTTTGCAAAATTAGGTTTCTTTTTTTTTTTTTTTTTTTTTACAAAATTGGCATATTAACAGGTTATTTCTCTCACAGAGCATATGCATACAACAAATTACACCCCAAAATACATTCTGCTACTCTTCCCGTGTATGGCGATACCACATGTGTGAGACTTTTACACAGCCTGGCCACATACAAAGGCCAAACATTGAAGTAGCATCTTCAGGCGTTCTACAAGCATAAATGACACATCTCATTTCTCAACCACCTATTACAATTTTGAAGGCCCTGGAGCACCAGGACAATGGAATTGCCCCCAAGATGACCCCATTTTGGAAAGCAAACACCCCAATGTATAATCTATGAGCCATAATGAGTCTTTTAAACGGTTCATTTTTTTCCAGAAGTTTTTGGAAAATGTGGAAAAAAAATGAAAACGCATTTGTTTTACACAAAGTTGTCCATTTATAAGATATTTCCAACACATAGCATGTACATAGCAAAAATGACACCCCAAAATACATTCTGCTACTCCTCCTGAGTATGGTGATACCACATGTGTGAGCCTTTTCCACAGCCTGGCCACATACAGAGGCCTAACATCAAAGTAGCACCATCAGGCGTTCTAGGAGCATAAATGATCCTGGCAACCTATCATTTTTAAAGGCCCTTCATATTTCTAACACATAGCATGTAGATACCAAAAATTACAATCCAAAATAAATTCTATTGCGGAAGGGTAAAAAAAAAAAAAAGCATTACCTGCTTTTAGTAGTATCCACAGAGGAGATCACTGGTCCATGCAGCAGGCAGGGATGTGCTTAGCGACAGCAATAGTAATTATCCAGGCAGCAGGCAGGAATATTGTCTATAGTCAGCACAAGGATATTGTCAGCACAGCACAGTCCATAGAAATTGTCCAGGCAGAGACAGCCAGCACACCCATAATATTGGTCCTGGTACACTGTTACCTGCAGACACTCATTGTGCCGCTCCCCAGCCCTTCATAAACATACTGCCTCTTGCTACAGCTAGTTATTTGCATAGTCCAGGTAGTGGTGTGGTCCGTTCATGCGGCAGGCAGAGGCATGATGGCACTAAGTCAGCAGCAGGCTGAGGGCCGCAATCAGGTAAGACCTGTGCACAGGTGTAGAGGCTTTGACCCACCCAAATCTCTATGAAGCCTCTGGATTCCCTAATCCGTAAATTACGAAACCCGGAGAAAAGAAAATAGTTTTCTCCATCTGGAAAAACAATTCTGGAGCCCCTCACATATGTGAGACCCCTGTGTACTACAGTAGCAGGGCAACAGATCAGTCCAAGCGGGAGGCAAAAGCATAGTCCATAAAACAGGCCAGGGTCAGTTCACATGGAAGGCAGTGGCATGGTTATTTGGGGAGGCATGGAAAATGTCAGCACAGATGATGAAAATGGTTAAAAATATGGGCTAATATTTTAGGGATGTATGATAAAGTTGAAAGCATTCACCAATGCAAAGGCCAGGTTGGGAGGGACCCTGGGGACAATGAGGTACGTGACAACTTCTATGAATTGTAGGAAGGGGGCGGGGCTTTCTGTGGATTTGGTGTAGACAACATAGGAAATATAAACGGCCAAATGGATGAGATAAACTACCTTGCTACCTTCTTGTACCAGAATCGGGACCTCCTTATCGACAAATGGGGCTGAATCATTTGATCATTGAATTCCACCCCCCCCCCCCATGTAGAGATTATAATCTTGGACACACACTGGCTTTTCAATGGGACCTCGTCTTCTTTGAACCTCCATTGTAGTGTCGTCATGGATGGTGGACATCATGTGCATGTCCCTTTTTATATCCTTTCACCTCAAGGCCAGCACTTCCTTGCATCTCAATGCTGCTCTTAGCCCCCTTCGCAGCTTTTTGTTTGATAGTGATTGTGGAAAGCCCTTCCTATTTTTTTCTGGAGGTTCCGCAGGCCAGGGTTTTTGCAATGTATAATTGTTTGAAAAGGGGCAGGCTGGTGTAGAAGTTGTCGCGGTATATGTGATATCCTTTGTTCAGAAGTGGGTATGCCAGGTCCCATACAATCTTTCCAGTTGTGCCCTTGTATGCCGGGCACTCAGGGGCCTGAGCTTGGAATCTTTTCCTTCATATATGCGAAACACATACAGATATCCTGTGGCTCTCTCACAGAGCTTGTATAAGATTACTCCGTATCTGGCCCTTTTGCTAGGAATAAATTGCTTTATTCCTAGCCGGCCTTAAAAGGGTACCAGGGACTCATCGACACATATATTCTGATCAGGGACATGGAGTTCTGCAAATTTTTGGGAAAATTAATTTATCAGTGGGTGAAGTTTATATAACTTGTCGTAATTTGGATGATTGTGAGGAGGGCACTGGGTGTTGTCGCTGAAGTGAAGAAAGCGCATTATCATTTCGTATCGGGACCTGGCCATTACGGCAGAATAAATGAGCATGTGGTGGATGGGGTTGGTGGACCAATAGGCATGTCCTTTATTTTTTATTTTTTTGTAAGCCCCATGTTTAGGGTGAGGCCCATAACTCCAAATTCAGATCTCTCCACTCAAACAGATGGGCGTATGATGATTGGGTGTTGGCAATATACTGCTGGGCATATAAATTTGTCTGGTCCACAATGAATTGCAGCAAAGTGTTGGGCAAATACAGATGAAAGCAAGCAATCTCTTCACACCTGGCTGTGCTGTGAAAGGGGGAATAATTGGTGATCCCGAGTCGGATGGCAGCCATGTTGGGTTGGCAAGACCACCTGGCATGTATGTAGAGGCACTGGCTCTTGGGGGACGTGACACTCCAGTAGGGGGATTTGAATTTCCTGTGCTGGTACTGGGCATTTGTTCCTGGGGCCTATCGCTGGCGGCAGCACTGGTACTGGGCCTGAGAATATAATCCTGGTTTCCAGAGTGCCGTGCCCTTTTAGGAGGGACCCGTTCTTCCGCCGAATCATTTGCTGATTCACTATACTCAATCCGTTCAAATTCCGAATTTGATCCGGAATCGGAATTGGAATCTGATGAGAACTCCCCGTTGCTCTCATCAGTCATGGAGAGGCTCTGGAATGCCTCCTCGCTGTTGTAAACTCTTTTGGCCATGACACTGATGGCTGTGTGACAGGTGACGGTCACTGATGGGCTGTGTGATGGGTGGCAGGTGATGGTGTGACGATGGTCACTGACGGGTGAGGGTCACTGACGGGTGAGGGTCACAGATGAGTGACAGGCCACGGTCACTGATGGGTGACGGTCGCTGATGGGTGACGGTTGATGTCTGACGGTCACTGATGTCTGACGGGTGATGGCTGACGGACACTGATGGTTGACTGGTGATGGCTGACAGGTGCACCGCTGACGGTCACTGATGGCAGTCTCTTATGTGACAGGTGCCCTTTATGGGGTGACTGTGGTGACTGTTGGGTGACAGATGAAAAATTGGGGGGGGGGGGGGGCGATGGGACAAGTGTGGTGTTGGTGCAGACACTACAGAACACAGATCGGTAACTCACTGCTCCTGGCTCTTCTCTCCTCACACTGGAAACGGTGTGTGAGGAGAGAAGAGCTGGTAACAGCTAGTTACCGCTCTGTGTTTACATTTAGTGATCGGCTGTGAAAGGATCACAGCCGATCACGTGGTAAACAGCTGCCGGCCAATGGCTGTTTACCATCGTCGGTGATGAGCAGTGTTCCCGGAACAATGCTGCCACCGACGCGATCGCGCGCATGTGGCCATCTGTGATCGGCCGTGACTTCATCACAGCCGATCACGTGGTAAACAGCCTCTGTAGTGAGCGGTGTCTCTGTGACACGCCGCCACCGTAGGTACAGGGATGCGCACACAATATGGCACGCATTCCCTGTTTAAAGGGCAGGGCGTCATATGACGCCCTCCCAGAACGAGAGCCGTGCCACCTGGCCGTGTTATTTTTTTTTTTTCTTTTTTTGTGCCTCATTTCCACCTTTTTATACAGTATATACTTTAAACTTTAATGTTACTCCTCAACTGACAGTATCCATCGCAGTAATTTCTATGGCCAAGAACTTTCAGCAGAGTGGCCTTTTATACAATGTCATCTGTTATTGTTCTTGTGCCTTTCTATATACCATATGAACAGTGCCTTGAAAAAGTATTCACACCCCTTGAAATTTTCCACATTTTGTCATGTTACAACCAAAAACTTAAATGTATTTTATTGGGATTTTATGAGCGAGACCAACACAAAGTGGCACATTGTTGTGACGTGGAAGAAAAATGATAAATGGCTTTCCAAATTTTTACAAATACTGTACATATGTGAAAAGTGTGGCGTGCATTTGTATTCAGCTCCCCCGAGTCAATACCTTTTTAAAGCAATTACAGCTGAAAGTCTTTTTGGGTATATCTCTACTGGCTTTGCACATCTAGAGAGCAAAAATGTTTGCCCATTCTTCTTTGCAAAATAGCTCAAGCTCTGTCAGATTGGATGGAAAGTGTCTGTGAACAGCAATTTTCAAGTCTTACCACAGATTCTCAATTGGCGTTAGGTCTGGACTTTTACTGGGCCAGTCTAACACATGAATATGCTTTGATCTAAACCACTCCATTGTAGCTCTGGCTGTATGTTTAGGGTTGTTGTCCTGATGGAAAGTGAACCTCCTCCCCAGTCAAGTCTTTTGCAGATTCTAACAGGTTTTCTTCTAAGATTTCCCTGTATTTGGCTCCATCCATCTTCCCATAAACTCTGACCAGCTCCCCTGTCCCTGCTGAAGAAAAGCATCCCCACAGCATGATGCTGCCACCACCATGTTTCACGGTGGGGGATGGTGTGTTCAGGGTGATGTGCAGTGTTCGTTTTCCACCACACATAAAGTTTTGCTTTTTGGACAAAGTTTTTAATTTTAGTCTCATCTGACCAGAGCACCTTCTTCCACATGTTTACTGTGTCCCCCACATGGCTTCTCGCAAACTGAAAACAGGACTTCTTTTGGCTTTCTTTCAACAATGGCTTTCTTCTTGCCACTCTTCCATAAAGGCCAGACTTGTGTAGTGCATGACTATTATCCTGTGGGCAGATTTTCCCACCTGAGCTGTGGATCTTGGCAGCTCCTCCAGAGTTACCATGGGCCTCTTGGCTGCTTCTCTGATTAATGCTCTCCTTGCCCGGCCTATCAGTTTAGGTGGATGGCCATGTCTTGGTAGGTTTGCAGTTGTGCCATACTCTTTCCTTTTTTGGGTGATGGATTGAACAGTGCTCCGTAAGATGATCAAAGCTTGGGATATATTTTTATAACTTAACTCTGCTTTAAAATTCTACACAACTTTATCCCTGACCTGTCTGGTGTGTTCCTTGGCCTTCGTGATTCGGTTTGTTAACTAACGTTCTCTAACAAACCTCTGAGGGCTTCATGGAACAGCTGTATTTATACTGAGATTAAATTACACACAGATGGACTCTATTTACTAATTAGGTGTCTTCTAATTAGGTGTCTTAGGTGTCTGGTTCCACTAGATTTTAGTTAGGGGTATCAAAGTAAAGGGGGCGGAATACAAATGCACACCACACTTTTCAGATATTTATTTGTAAAAAATTTGGAAAACCATTTATAATTTTCCATCCACTTCACAATTATGTGCCAATTATATCACATAAAATCCCAATAAAATTTATTTTACGTTTTTAGGTTGTAACATGACAAAATGTGGAACATTTCAAGGGGTATGAATACTTTTTCAAGGCACTGTATATATATATATATATATATATATATATATATATATATATATATATATATATATATATATATATATATATATATATATATATATATATATATATAAAAAAAAAAAAATGCAAGGAGAAACCCAAAGCCACACAACCACTTGAAATGTAATCATACAGTGGGGGAAATAATTATTTAATCCCCTGCAGATTTTGTAAGTTTGCCCACTTACAAAGAAATTAAGGGACTTTAATTTTTATCATAGGTGTATTTGAAATTATGGACACAGAATATCAACCAAAAATTCAGAAAAAACACGATACAAATGTTATAAATTGAGTTGCAGTTCAGTGAGTAAAATAAGTATTTATTTGATCCCCCAAGCAAAAGATATCTTGGTACTTGGTGGAGAAACCAAAAGCAAAGAGGTAAGATGTTTCTTGTAGTTGGTAACCAGGTTTGCACACATGTCAGGAGGGATTTTGGTCTACTCTTCTTTACAGATCTTCTGTAAACACCGCCATGGATTGAAACCCTGCAGCGCCTGCAAGGTTCCCCTCCTCAAGAAGGTACATGTACAGGCCCATTTGAAGTTTCCCAATGAACATCTAAATGATTCAAAGAAGGATTGGGAGAAAGTGCTGTGGTCAGATGAGACCAAAATTTGAGCTCTTTGACATTAACTCGACTCGCCGTGTTTGGAGGAAGAAAAATGCTGACTATGACGCTAAGAACACCATCCCTACAGTCAAGCACTGAGAGGCCAATGGACAGGGCCATGTATTGTAAAATCTTGGATGAGAAACTTCTTCCCTCAGCCAGAACACTGAAGATGGTGCGTTTAGTGGGTCTTCCAGCATGACGATGACCCAAAACATACCGCAAAGGCAACAAAGGAGTGGCTCAAGAAGAAGCACATTATGGTCATAGTGTCCTAATCAGTCTCCAGACGTTAATTCTATATAAAATTTATGGAGGGAGCTGAAGCTTTGAGTGGCCAAGAGACAGCCAAGAAACGTTAAAGATTTAGAGAACGTCTGTAAAGAAGAGTGGACCAAAATCCCTACTGAGATATGTGCAAACCTGGTCACCAATTACAAGAAATGTCCTACCTCTGTGATTGCCAACAATGGTTTCTCCACTAAGTACAAAGTCATGTTTTGCTTGGGGATTAAATACTTATTTCCCAAAGCGTCTTTCAGGACAGCACCTGAGAGATCGTGACTCCACCCACTGGACCATAGGAAACACCTCCTTCCTACAGATCTTTAAAGGGAGGCAACTCCCTACCACACATCAGTTTCACATCAGAGCTATTATCTCTTAGGGAGGTCCTGAGAGACAGGGGTTTCCTCACTTTTTTCCCTCCTTTTTTCTAAGACCTCAGCCCTCCCGCCTTACCAGGGTCTCTACAGCGGTAAGGACGGACTCCTCTTTTCCTTCTAGGTGCTCGGGGAGAGCCGTGTGATCCGGTGACCCTGCTCCAAGCTTTCAGGAGCGGCGGCTGCATGTGCACCACCGCCATTTTGGTGGAGGCCAAGTAGAGTCTCGACCGCGCCAGAAGTGACGCTCCTATGAGCGGGTCACTGGGTCGGTGCCCGGCATCTTTTCCATCGGTCTGGCGCAGGGGGAAGAGGCAGGGAAGGAGCTGGCACCTATTTCCGCTTCCAGGTCTGGTGCAGCATCACTATGGGATTCAGGAAGCGGCGTGCAAAGCCACAAGTGGAATGCTGCACACCCTAAATGGAGGACATGGCGTCTGCAGTGGTGGGGACAGGCACCAGCAAGGCTCAGGTAGGCGACAGTTAACCAAGTCTGCCGTTTCCTTTCCTGGGGTTCCGGTCTCCGATTTTCTTTCCCCCTGGTGGCGTGGGCCTGTCTGGGCACTGCAGGCTGTGTTTCTTCCCCTCTTAGTGCACCTTATGGGGTGATCCACAGGCAGAGACTGGGTCTCACCAAGGGCCCCCTGTTTTTTTTTTTTTTCTTTTTTGTATTTTCTCTCTCAGGCCAAAAGCTCTAACCCAGGAAAAAAAAATGCCCCTCATGCAAGGCCAAGATGGGAGGAAATTGGGAAAAAAAAAAAAAACAATGCAGTACTTGTACTGTATTACTTCTTTAGCAAAAGAAAAATCTGCTTCCATGTGTGATGACTTGGTTGCCTCCTGTAAAGAAAGAACTTTATGCCACGATTCAATCATTCCGTGACTCATTGGTTAATCCGGCTGCGAGTCAGCCCTCCACATCACAGTCCTCCCAGGGTTCACTTTCTGTCCCGGTGGTAGAAACTCTGTGTGAGGGTCCATCTACCAGGGAAAAACACTCCACTGCACCTTCCTATGACAGTTCGGAAGAGGAGGAGGTTAAAGAAGTAGAAGTGGTCCCCTCGAAGTTTATTGCTTTATCGAATCAATTCGATAGAACAGAACATTTTTCTCCTGCAAGAAAAGGACAAGGTTCCGTGCACAGCTGCTATTCTGCAGGCCAACCAACCGGTAACAATAAGGCAAATAATGTCAGCATTAGGGGTCCTGACCTCAACAATGCCAGATATTCAGTGGGCAAGACTACACTTCAGGAGTCTACAAGCCTTTCTCCTAAGGTCATGGGATCACAGCTTAAGTTCTCTGGACATGAAGGTGAAGATTACAGCCAATGTTAAAAGGTCACTATGGTGGTGGAGGAATCGGGTGATCCTATCAAGGGGCCTGACTTGGGGCTTCCCAGTCGAAAAAAGACTAACAACGGATGCTAGCGCTTGGGGATAGGGGGCCCACCTAGAGGAAAACTTCACCCAGGGAAGTTGGTCCAAGAAGGAAGCGATAAGGTCCTCAAATTGGAGAGAGTTGAAGGTGATCGCTTTATCTCTAGTGATATTCACACAAGTTCTCCAGTATTGCCATGTGCAAGTGTTGACAGACAATGCCACGGCCGTGGCTTATCTAAACACAGGTGGGGGCCAAGGAGCAGATCCTTAGAAGCACTGGCAACAGAGATTCTTATATGGGCAGAGAAACATTTACTATCCTTGTCAGCAACCCACCTAAAGGGTACCCTGAACAGAGTGGCGGACTTCCCAAGCAGGTACCCCATTCAGGAGGCAGAGTGGTCTCTGAATCCAGAGGCCTTCGCAATGATTTCCAGGATGTGGGGACAGCCAGAGGTAGACCTGTTTGCTTCGAAGGAGAATGCACAGGTGCCTTGTTACTTTTCTCCGAACAATCTCGACGGGTCACTAGTGACAGATGCCCTAGCCCATAAATGGCGCTTTCACCTTTGCCCAGCTTTCCCCCCATTCCAGCTAATCCCATTTAAGAAGATCCAACGAGAAGGAGTACAAGTCATTCTAATTTCTCCATTTTGGCCACAAAGGGCCTGGTTCTCGACCATTTTGGGGATGGCGACCAAACCTTGTTGGCATCTACCTCTCAGGCAAGTTTTACTAATCCAAGGTCCAGTAAATCACACAGAAGTGGACAGGCTGTCTCTTGCAGCATGGTATCTGAGGAACAGCTCCTAAAGAGTAAGGGGTTTTCAGATTGTCTGGTGGCAACATTGCTATCGAGTTGGAAAAAAGTAACGAGCCATCTATACTAAGGTCTGGAAGGTCTATAACTCATGGTGCAATTAATCTACCCAAGACCCAAGGAGCCTTGCTTCCATCTTGTAGTTTTTTTTTTTTTTTTTTTACAGGATGGGGCAGATAGAGGACTAGCAGTCAGTACCTTACAGGTACAGGTTGCTGCATTAACAGTTTTTTTTTTTGAGAAATCTGTGGCCTCTGAACTGCTGGCAGTCAGATTTTTTTTTTTTAAAGCTCTTCCCAGCGCCAGTTAAGGGTTTCCCAAAATGGGACCTATCAGTAGTCCTGCAATCCCTAACAAAAAGTCCATTTGAACCTCTGGATGCAGCAACTCTCAAATGTCTCACTCTTAAAGCTGTGTTCATGATCGCTATTACTTGTGCGCTACTCTCTGTCTGCATAATCGTTCACAGGATATTGTGCTTCCCAACCTTCTGTGCTATCCCATCGGGGGAGAAGGAGACTTTTTTTCATATGTTGGACGTCAAAAGGATTTTGTTATGTTGCCTAGAAATAACAAAGGACTTTAGACGTACAGATTCGTTATTTTGTCCTTTTTTTCGGGCAACAAGAAAGTTTGCCAGGCTTCTAAAGGATCATTAGCAAGATGGCTGAAATTATCCATCCTATAGGCATACTCGCATGCAGATTTGTCTCTGCCAGCTGGAATTCGTGCACAAATCAGAGAACTTGCGGCCACTTGGGCAAAAAGAGCTGGTGCCACCCCTGAACAAATTTGCAAGGCGGCACCGTGGTCAAGTTTTCGCATCTTTGTGCGACATTACAGGCTGTACCTCACATCTGCCAGCGATCAGGCATTTGGCAGGAAGGTCCTGCAGGCTGTTGTCCCACCCTAAGGGGCCAAGTCTCTGTTATTCTCTCAGGTGCTGTCCTGAAAGAGGCTTTTGGAAAAATTCAAGTTAGATTTACCGGTAACTTGTTTTCCATAAGTTTTTCAGGACAGCAACAACCCGCCCTATTAGTTTCTATGTACTATATTGTGACTAACATATGTATTTATGTGTTCCGGTTGTGGCCGGAGGTTCTCTTCTACAACTGATGTTTAGTAGGGAGTTGCCTCCCTTTAAAATCTGGAGGAAAGAAGTGTTTCCTATGGTCCAGTGGGTGGAGTCACGATCTCTCAGGTGCTGTCCTGAATGAACAAGTTACCAGTAAGTCTAACTTGAATTTTTACTTGAATTGCCACTCAATTTTATAACATTTGTATCATGTGTTTTTTCAGATTTTTGGTTGATATTCTGTCTTTAGAACTTAAAATACACCTATGAAAAAAAAAAAAAAAGGCCTTTCATTTTTTTGTAAGTGGGCAAACTTACAAAATCTGCAGGGGATCAAATGAATTACTTTCCCCACTGTATCTAATCTTATTATTTTCTGTTTTCATCAAATTATGTGCTGGTTAAATCAGGTTGACAGTCAGAGTGCCCATATTAACTGTTAAAATGTGAGCGGGGGGGGGGGGGGGGAGAAATATGTTATACTAATGTAATTCCACAGCCTCTTTGTGTTCCCTAATAGCAGCTGGCAGTACCAAAGTCTGGCAATGCAGAAAAAGGTTTTACATATATGCCATTAGTTTAAGGCTTATTCAGTATTAATGTTTACCAAGTCAGTGCAGCTGTTAAAGTCTGACCAATAAGACCTATGAATATTGGCAATAGTTCTGCATAAAAATTAAAATACTTCCAATGAACAATGTTCCTCAGCATTGTTTGTAACTTAGGATGCAAGACTTGTATTATACTAATGTTCATGTCTCTTTCATAGTGGCTCCATTTATAAAATGACCTTTATGAAATGAGTTTATAGTTCGAGGTATTTTATTGAGCGTCTTGCTTTTATTCAAGAGTCATTTCCAGTATCGGCATTGTTCCCCTGAAAGCTTATTCTTAAGTATTTCAGGCCTGATGGCAAAATCTTCCATTAACTCTATTTATGACAGTGATGTATTTCTGTCTGAATGTTGCCGCAGTTCTGTAAGCCGCTCAACCTGACTTTAAGCACTTTCATTCCAGGGATCCTTTGTCTGGAGCATATTAATTCTATTTGGAGACATGATTCAATCCAGTAATCAATCTGTGCAGCCCAGTAAGCGCCTCAATTTGTCTGGGTAGTCTGTTCTTCTTTCTACAACTTGATCCTTCCGCCATAAGAGTATTGTGCATCTGCATTGTAAACTGTAGGTGTGTTGTTGTCTATGCAGTTGATTTGCCATCAATGCAGAGGGAGTCTTATTGACCTAGAAGCTGATCCATATCTAAAGTGACTGCATTTTCTTATCTACATTAAAGGACCTGCTAACTCATTTTGTTTTCTACCTGAATGTAAATGTATGTAACCGTAAGGCCTCATGCACACAGGATGTTTCTTTAACTCTCCTAGAGTTAAAGAAACCCTGCAGTGGTTTCAGCTGGGAGCCTCGGTGGTTTCAAAAAACGATTAGATAAGCACCTGAATGACCACAACTTACAGGGTTATACAATGTAATACTGACATATATTCAGACACATAGGTTGGACTTGTGTCTTTTTTTTTTTTTTTTCCACCTCACCTACTATGTATCTATGTAACTAGAAGCCAGCAGCGTTTTTGCAGAAGAAATGCATGGCACTTTTAAAAGTGTCTAAAGCTTTCACGAGCATTTAGGAGCTTTTACAGGAGTCAAGCTCTTGGGTGTTAATTTCATTGGTCAGAATACATTTAATTTAGGTGTGTTTAGCAGTTTTTAGTAGCTTCAAGCTTTTTTCTGCCCTAACTCTGCTGCATCCTGAATGCACTGGCAGTGTTTTTTTTTTTCCTGCCTCTAAAAGCCTCTAAAAACTCCTGCCACTAAACGCTACTAGAACATGGAGGGGCATTAAGAAGCTGGGAAAAAAAAAACGCCAGACGCCCCTAAAAGCAGCTGTAAAAACGTCCAGTGTGCATGTGGCCTAATTTGTATGTAAAGCCAAAACTTTTTTTTTTTTTTCGTGGGGCTGCATATATGCGAACATCTTTGTCCTGGGAGCACACCGCACAGCAAACTCCCAGCACAGAGACCGTGCTCTCGCCAATGATCGGGACCTGGGACTCCCGGTTTCCGAGTCACCTGATCGCTGTAATAGTCTCTGATTGGCTATCGCAGTGATCGGTCAATGTGCAGCCCACCCCTGTGTTTACTTCCTCTTCTGTGGTATTGCTGCGTTTTTTTCAGGAACATTAGAATTGATTTTAGGTTATCCGTTGGTGGTAAATTATGGTAATAGCAAGAAATATATACAGCTAAATTTAAACTTTTTTTTTTTTTATTTACTTTTTTGGACCGGTTTTCCTTTGATAATAAAATAAATCGGAGTGATATCTGACATTTTCCTTGTTCCAGTGTAGAATTCCTTTTAATGGCAGATGCCACAGATGGCGGGGGGGGGGGGGGGGGGAGGTGGGCTAATAATTCCCTACTCTATCCAAAATTAAAACAAAATAGTTTGGCATTGCTTTCAGCAGGTGCTACTAAAGCTTTTAATTCACTTAAAAAAAAAAAACTGTTAACATGATGTAAAGGATAGAATAAGTATTTTCTGATCTTTCACCACATACTGTAAATTTGTAAACAGAACTGGGGCATCTTGGAGTGGATGGGGAGGGACGCTAAAAGAGGGATGGGACTTCACACTATAGGGATGGGCGTATACACTCCTATAGTCTTTCTTCAAAACCACAACATGTTGTGGTCGGGAAAAGAAATTGGGATTTAAAATGTGCCTTAAAGAGAACCTATAACACACTAAAAATAAAACATAAACTTTATTAAATAGGTAAAGTCTCATAAAAACAACAAAGAAAAATGTCTGTAGCCCTGTCAAATGTGATGTTTCTGGAAGGTATAGGGGATTGATGCATTTTGTGATATAAACAGATGATATAGCTGTACAAAAGTGATAACAGTAAATGAACACTTCAACCTTCAACATGAACATAATTCAAATATCTGGATCTGATGGTACTATATATGCCCGCCTACTGATATATTGTACCTCCACTGCGCCAATTCTTCCAGAAATAAAAAATAATCCAAATACACAAAAATATGTGCAAACCTGACCGTGAAGTGAACTAGCTGCCACTTTAAAAGTAGTCATATAAGTAGTGTATGGATTGAAACCTCAAATGTGTAAGTGTTTTAGAGGAAATAATCCAGTGGCGCTGCTTACCAATATGTGAAATAAAAATAAAAATAACATATGATAAAGTAAGAAAAAGTGCAATAAACTAAAATATAACCGTGTAAACAGTATTACTGTTGGTGAAAACAATATTGACTGAAAATAAATAAAAGAAACACCACGTGAAATAGTGTAACACTCTATGAAATAAATTGTCCTTTGAGTCTCTGTGCCAGAAGATAATCTTCAAAACATATTAAATCTTCAAAAAACTGATGCTTTAAATTCTTCCACCACACCAACGTGTCACGTGATCCCGCTCCCAATGAGACCGCACTCACCAGATGGTGATGCCAGCCACTCTCGTGGTTGGCACTCGAGCTGTTAGACCACACCTGGGTCAGTAATCGATCAAATCAGAGCGAGCATATCCATATGTAAAAATAAAAGTGAACAGTGCTCCACATAGCGTAACTCAGTTTCAAACAAAGTTTATTCAACCATATCCAAACACACACACTTCAATGGTGTCACTCACATGTTAAAATTGAAAAAACAGCAATAAATTTCTGCAAATATCTCCACAGCAAACAGTGAAATGGAAGAGCTGGCTTGGAAGCACCGCAAACTGGTCACACAGGATCCCAAGATATACTACACTCTATCTCACCCACTCCAGACGCTGCATGCACTATTTCCACTATCCAGTGGATGCTGAGCTGTAACTGTAGCAGGCAAAGGAGTATCGGGATCTCCAAGAAACACGTCTAATATGTCAAAGGATTCTTACTGTCCGTGTGGCCACGCCCCTGACATGTTTCGTCGTTTGACTTCAGACCACGGCTATGGAACGCTCTACCAACCTGCATCCACATGGAAGAAAACCATCAGGCCTTCAGGAAAAAACTCAAGACCTACCTCTTCTAAGAAGGGTGACAAAAAAGCACCAATATAGCACCTTGAGGCGATTCAGTTCGCATTGTAGCGCTATACAAATCATTCATTCATTCATTCATTCAAACAAAAAGCCAAAACTACACAAAATGGCATAAAACAACTGTTGGGGTCCTTACACACATGGTATTGGTGTATGAATGCTGTGTCTTCCTGGCAGAAAATTCCCACACAAAAAATGTGTGGACTGTACCGTACGCACATTTACATATATATTACTTTAGCTGTAATGTAATCTACTATTCAGGGTATGTGTGAAATACAAATAAGGAGATTAAAAGTTTTTTTTTGTTGTCGGCTCATATATATTTTTGCGAGTGTATTTCCTTAGCTTGTCTGCTTCTAAGCTTTTAAAAAGATGGTATCTGCCACAAAGGGAGTGCATTGTTTTTAGTTGGTTCTCAGACCCACAGACATGCATTGTAAAAAGGAGCAGTAATGCACCACTATTGTGCTGCACTATAAAGCAGCAGCCTTTATGTAATGAACAACTATGGCTCCGTGTGTGTGTGTGTGTGTGTGTGTGTGTGTGATACTGTATTTAACTCAGGTTAATCTTTTCTACTTGTATTTTTAAAGCATTGCAGATGCTATACATTCCCTTAAATGGATGTGTCATGAATTGGCTTATGTATACTCCATATGTGCTGATCTGACCTAAGTTAATTTGTTGCAGCAGAATGAGAAGTAAGAGGTCAGAGGATTGTGCTGCTTCACTCTTTCATCTAATTAATCACTCTTATTGTACATAAGCAGTTTAAATCGTGAGTCCCTAGCTGCAGACCGAGAGGCTCAGTAATTACAGTAAGTGCATGAAAGCCTGCTAATCATAAACAACTTTTATAGGTTACAGCTCTGTTGGTTAATGTTTGGTTGGTGTATTTTTCCCTGAAAAGCCATATTGAAGGACTTTGAACTTCTTAGCCAAACCTCACAGGTTTTATGGACTATTTATACTACTTTTTTTACAAAGATTTAATTTTTTTATCCAGTCCTTCATCTAGACCACTTTTAAAAAGGCCCATGGGTTCTTACAGTTATTTAGGTTATATTCTAACTGTGAAAAAAGGAATATTGAGAAATCTATTACTGAAGAAATTTTTTTTTCAGCTTCTATTGTCACCTACCTGAGAAACTCTCCCTTCCATGAGTTACATTCCCCCCAAACTTTACTAAACTCTTGAATAACTATTTGAAAGACGTTGAAAGCGTACAGAGCAAGGAGTTTTGTGACAGAAAAGACTTACAAGAAACAACTTTATTTCAGCTTTTAACTAATTGTAAAAGTTTTATTTTTTTTCTCGTCTTGTCTTTCTTTGTTTATTGTTTTAACCACTTAAAGCCCCGGAAGAATTTACCCCTTTCCTGACTGGGCCATTTTTTGCGATACGGCACTGCGTCACTTTACCTGACAATTGCGCTGTCGTACGACGCTTTACCCAAATAAAATGTATGTCCTTATTTTCCCACAAATAGAGCTTTCTTTTGATGGTATTTGATCACCTCTGCGGTTTTTAATTTTTGCAATATAAAAAAAAGACCATTTTGAAAAAAACACTATTTTTTACTTTAATAAATATCCCCAAATTAAAAAAAAAAACTAAAAATGTCTTCCTCAGTTTAGGCTGATTCGTATTCTTCTACATATTTTTGGTAAAAAAAAAACGCAAAAGTTATAGCGTCTAGAAAATGGATAAATGTATGGCATTTTTATTATTATAATTTTTTTTTTTTACTAGTAATGGCAGTGATCTGCAATTTTTAAATTTTTTTTTTTTATTGGGACTGCGACATTGCGCAGACAGATTGGGCATTTTTGACACTTTTTTTGGGACCATTGACATTTATACAGCAATCAGAGCTAAAAATAGCCACTGATTACTGTATAAATGTCACTGGCAGGGAAGGGGTTAACACTACGAAGTGATCAAGGGTTAATGTGTTCCCTCAGTGTGTTCTAACTGTAGGGGGATGGGACTGCCTGGGGGAGGAGACCGATCATTGTTCCTAGGAACACACGATCTGTCTCCTCTCCCCTGCCAGAACGGGGATATGTGTGTGTTTTACACATGCACATTCCCATTCTGGCCCTGTCAGAAGTGATCGCGGGTGCCTGGTGGACATCGTGGTCGACGGGCATGTGCATTGGCTCCTCAGTGATGCAGCGGACCCCCTATACCCCTTAAAGCAGCCACCGTACAGCTACGGCAATTCACGCAGGGGAGCCATTCTGCTGCGTCAAATGATGGCGGTGGTCGGCAAGGGGTTAAACAAAGTAGAGATGAACAAACTTGAGAATACATATATAGGGGTACATATTGAAAGGGTAACATAACTGAGTACATAAGATGCAAAACTACACATAGAACTCAGATGTAATATTACGAGATATAAAACCAACAAGTAGACCAATTCAATCTGATAATAAGTGTCAGGTGAAAACAATAAAAAAAAAAAAACTGTTGGTCAATATTCAGGCATGGTGATTACGAGACCAAAAAAAATAAATCGGAGATATAATACCTCTTGTAAAATGACCCTGTAAGTACCACATATGAGTGGAGGAGAGGGGTTGTGTGAACAATTTCAGCTATAACCAGAGATTGGGTTTTCTAAGCCTTAGCAATAGTTTGTTTTGTGGCCGTTAGAAGCTGTAAAAGGAGGCAAAATTGACTTTGAGTTTCAAATTTAAAAGGGCTGTAGCAGGATACAGTTGTATAGTGGTTTTGAGCACCTTCGAAGCTAAGTCGAAGATTTCTAAGATTTTTGCCCTACTGGACAATCCCACCATATATGAATTTATTTATTTATTTATCTATTAATTTTTTTGCGCTGCACTATTGTATTTTAATGTGTCATACATAGCACTGGCCAGACATTGCTGATCGTTTATTCAGAAAACCGAATGCTCACACATCGTGCAGCGCTGTATGATGACACAGCACTGCAGCATTAAGTGGTATGTCATTGTTATAAATGAATGATAGGTGCTGCTCCTTTATTCATAATCGTAAAAGATCACTCACAGCTGCATCTGCTTTTACTTCATACAAGCTAGGGCAGATATATTACACAGAGCCGCACCTGTGAGTGGTCTTTCACTAATATGAATGTACAAGCAACACTGATTGTTCATTCATAACAATGGCAGACCACTCAGCTTAGAAGGAGCACAAGACTCTGTGCTGGCTGTTCCTCCTCCCACAGAAATAATTTGGGCTTCAAAACGGGATTTGCTACTGTATTCCTCCAGGGTTTTTTTAATTTCTGGGTAATTGACTTCTGAAATATAGACGTAGTTGCTAACAGTCACATTTCAACACATTATATGAGCAAGACCATTGATATCATGTAATGATTTACAATATATTCATAGCTGATTACTTACTTTTTTTTTGTAAGTATTCAATCAGCTATGAATATATTGTAAATCATTACGCAATATCAATGGTCTTGCTCATATAATGTGTTGCAATGTGACTATTAGAAACTGCGTCTATATTTCAGAAGTCAATTACCCAGAAATGAAAAAAAACCCTGAATAAGGAATTTGCAGGAGCAATTCCGAAACATGTCGGGTGATTCAGGAAACCTATATGGACTGACCACAGTATGACTCTGGCAGCGTATGGTGATAACTGTATCCACTGGGTTTGATTATATATTGCAAAATATTTTTTTTTTTAACAAACAGGAGTGCTTTATTTGAGAAAAATTTGCACAGCATAACTATACACAGTGTACATTTGAGCAATAAATACAGTCAGTACACACAGAACTTAGCATCAGGACTTGCTATGCAGATGGCAGAAACAACGATATCAATATAGGTTATTTACTAAGTCTCCATATAGAATTATTCATTCAATTTTGACACCAGCATATACTATATGTATCCCAGTGGAAGAGATAGTAAGAGATAGTAAGAGATAGAAGAGAGGGACGAGGGAGGAAGAGAGTGGGTATAGTGAGATGTGGAAATTGGGGGGGGTCGTAAGAGGTAGATTGGGGAGTAGGTTGGGGAGAAAAGGAAAGGGAGAGGAATAGAGAGAAGGAAAGGGGGAGATGTAAAGAGAGGAGCCGGGCCCACAACACGGCTGCTGTTGTTACCGCCAGTTGGGGTAGGGAGGCTTATCGAGGGGGTGGGCAGGGAGGGTGAGGATCCCCCGTTGCCCTCTGACCCACTCAAAATGATGTCCATGGCATCCACACCTTATCATATTTCCAGGGACATCCCCTATTAGTATATGTTATTTTGTAAAGGGGAAGTGCAGCATTAACCTTAGCCTTCCATGTAGCGACCGCAGGGGGAGATGGTGAGGTCCATTGACAGAGTATTTCTTTTTTGGCATAAAAGAGGAGGTATGAGATCAGCAACTTGGTATGATGTGAGCGCTGATCATCATCATGTATTCCTAGCAAGGCTATCTCTGGAGACCTGACAACCGCCAACTCCAGGCGCACATTCAACTGGTCGAAGATGTCCGTCCAGTATGTGGATAGCTCGGGACAATCCCAGAACATATGCAGGTAGGTACCCGGGTGTATCTTACAGCGTGGGCATAGGGGGTCCCTACCTGGGTACATCCTAGCCATGCGCTCTGGGGTGAAGTACACCCTATGGAGAAATTTTGTTTGGATAAGCTTGTCGCTCGCTGCTATGACTAATCTCGGGCCTTGCTCCAAGCAGTCCTCCCAGTCCTCCCTCTCCAATGTAGGTATATCCCTTTTCCAGTGTTCCCATAGTCTGTCCATTCTGGGGAGGTCTTTAGTCAGTAGGGTACTGTATAATAGAGATAGGGTTTTTTGGAGATCCAACTGCAACACCGGTGGAACAGGGAATTGAGCCCTGACAGCATGCCGCAGCTGGATGTAGCGGAAGTACATCCATCCTGGTAGGTCAAATTTGGCAGTCAGTTGGGGGAATGATAACAGGTCACCCGAATGTATAATGTCCCCCAATGTCTTGATGTTAAACCTTGCCCACACCTGCGGGTCGGGTATCGACCGTAGGTGTGGTAGATTCGGGTTTCCCCATAAGGGTTGGGCCGGAGACCAACAGTGCGGCTTAGCAAACCTACGTCTGGCCCTTATCCATACTCTAGCAGTTGCCCTGGTGGGGCCCGGTAGATCCTCATAGGCCCATGTGCCTCTATACGCTAATTTTTGCAGATCCCGTAGAGAGCCCAGGGCCGTTGCCTCTAGGCAAACAGCCGCTTAGAGCGTCTTGCCCCAAACCACCAGTGCATCGTAACTAGCATTGCTGCCCAGTAATAGGCCTGTAGGTTTGGGAGGGCCAGGCCCCCCAGTTGTGTCGGTAATTGCAGTACGGATTTCGCAAGTCTCGGAGTAGCCCCGTTCCATAGAAAGGACATAACATACTTGTCCATTTCCTGGAAGATGGCTGGCGGGATCCATATTGGGCTGTTTCTAAAATAGTAGTTAAGTTTGGGCAACATAATCATTTTGAGAATGGCTATACGTCCTATGAGATTCAGCGGAAAGTTGGACCAGGCACGGCACCTGTCCTTAAGAAGACGTACCTGCGGGGTGACGTTTCGGGTATAGTATTGCGCATTCTCCCTGCCGACCTGGATCCCCAGATATTTAAATTCCGTAACCCACAGCAATGGGGTGGGTACGGATGTATTCCGGGCCCCCGCATCAAGCGGTAACAGTACAGACTTGGTCCAGTTAATTCGAATGCCCGATAGTGAGCCAAATCTGTCGAAGAGCTCAAGAGCCGCCGCCAGGGATGGACCAGCATCGTTCAAGTATAGCAGGGTGTCGTCCACGTAAAGAGAGATTTTTTCCTCTAGCTGACCAATCCTGAGTCCCTTGACCCTCGGGGCCTCCCGGACCAAGATTGCCAAGGGTTCCAGTGCCAGGGCAAAGAGGCTGGGGGACAGGGGGCACCCCTGTCTGGTACCCCTCTGCAGCGTGAAGGGGTCAGATACACAGTTGTTAGTACGCACTCTGGCTCTAGGTGCCCTGTACAGCACTTGGATCCACCGGATGAAGGCAGGGCCGAATCCGAAAGACCCAAGAACCCCCCACAGATACTCCCACTCCACAGAGTCGAATGCCTTTTCGGCATCGGGAGAGGCAATCACCCTAGATCCCGTGTTGTCATGAGTGATCGAAGTATTTAGGAATAGGCGCCTAATGTTAATGTCTGTGCCCTTACCCGGCATAAACCCAGTTTGGTCAATGTGGATCAGGGTGGAAATCACACCAGTCAGGCGGGAAGCTAAGATCTTAGCTAGAACCTTCGCATCCACATTGAGCAGCGAGATGGGTCTGTATGAGCTACATTCTTGCGGGTCCTTGCCGGGTTTGGGTATTAATACAATTATTGCCTCCTCCATGGACTCTGGGAGAGTCTCGGTCTTGGCTAGTTCTGCAAATAAGGATGTCATTCTAGGAGCAAGGAGCTCCGCATGTTGAGAATAGAACTCCGTGGGCAGTCCGTCTGCTCCTGGAGTTTTCCCACTCTGTAGACTCCCAATTGCAGCCTGTACCTCCTCCAGTGAGATATTGTCATCTAGTGCCTCCCTATGTTCTGTTGAGAGAGTTGGAAAGGGGACTCCTCCCAGGTATTCCCGTAGCTCTGTAGGGGAAAAGTTAGCCCTAGAGGTGTATAGTTCCCTAAAAAAGTCAAGAAATCTACCACTAATGTCCTCCGGTGATGTCAACAGTTGTCCCCGTATGTCCTTAACAGTGGCAATGTGTGTGGTATTTGTTTGCCCTCTTGCTATCCAAGCTAACAGTTTCCCGTTCTTGTTGCCATACTCAAAGATCTTCTGCTTAGAATAAAGCATGGACTTATGAGTGTGGTCCACATTGTGCGTGGAAAGGTCACGAAGTGTCCCCTGCCAGGTTGCATGGTTGGTGTCAGTGGGATTCTGAATATAGTTGGCTTCGGCCCTAGCTGCCTCCTTTTCCAAAGATTCTAATGACTTGGCTGCCTCCCTCTTCAGAGCGGATATCTGGGAGATATATTCTCCCCTTGTCCATGCCTTGAAGGCGTCCCACAGCGTAGCCGCACTGGCTGGTTCCCCATTATTAACCCAGTAGTTACAGATAGCTTCCTCCATCGGTTCCTGTAACCTCTCATCAATTGCCCAGAACCTGGACAATCGCCACAGCCTCACACCTGAGTTTGGGGCCAAGGAAATGGTGACATGTAAAGGAGCGTGGTCAGATATCCCCCGGGGGAGGTGTTTTGCTGCCCTCGTATAGCCCAGAGCCCCAGAGGAGGCATATGCCAGGTCTATACGAGAGAGAGCCCTGTAGGACGTGGAGTGGCACGTGAATTCCCTCCCGTCTGGGTTGAAATATCTCCAAACATCTGTGAGAGAGAATGTGTCCGCCCAGCTCTGTAGCCCGGACGTTGGCCGGGTCCCTGTGTGAAGCCTATCCATTGACTGCGAGGGAACCATGTTAAAATCTCCGAAGAGAAATACCTCAGTTGTATTAAATGCTAGCACAGTACGCATCATATCATACAGTATTTGCGTGTCAGCCGGGGGGGGGGGGGATATACCCCTACCAGGACCAATGGCTTGTTATGTATTAAAGCATGTATAATCACATACCTGCCCCCTGGGTCAATCCGCACGTCCAACATCTGTATAGGGAGGGACCTATGGACCAAAATGCTCACACCCCTGGCATAGTTGGAGTAGGTTGAGTGGTGGTGTGTTCCAACCCATGCCCTCCTTAGGCCAAGTACTCGCGAACCTGTCAGGTGCGTTTCTTGGAGGACACATATATGGGGGTTAAATTTTTGTAGATATTTAAATACTAGGGACCTTTTGACGGCGGAGTTTAACCCCCGGACGTTCCAAGACACTATGGATAGATTAGCCATATAGCTTAAGGGAGTTATAAGTGAGCTCGGTCCATAGGTTCCCCCCCAGATCTGACAGTATAGACCCAGCGGGATCCCCCACATAGTACCCTAACATAGGCCTGTATGTACAATATGCAGACAGTGTATACATTTGTAAATTCTCAGCAAGCGACTCCAAACACAACAGTTTAACAAACCCAGTCCTCCCGAACTGTGAGGACACCAATTCCCCCCCCTCCCCCACCCCCCAAAAACGTGGAAGGTGCATGGATCCCAAAAACTCCCAACTAGAACCGTATATCAGAGGGGGCATTCGCTCAAGGCGAGAGGTAACTCATTGCAGGTCAGCAGAGGTGCTGATATAAAAAATCAAATGTGGTCTCCTAGTCATATCTAGGGGCACAGAAACTTGGTTACAATAAAATCAACTTGTCCAGTAGCCGCCGCGACAGCAGCCAGTACCGCCATTTTCAGGATACAGCCCGGTCTAACTTATCTCCGGGATCGGCAGCACTACAGTTCCATCCATGTATGAATCAGCGACATCTCAGTCCCCCTCCCAGCTTTCCGGAGAGGAGTACCCACACATTGTCCGGGCCATGACCCCCTATGTCAAGTGGGGACGTAGTCCCAGTGCCACTGTAAGCCCTCAGGGGGGGGGAGGTTGGTGGGACTGCCGCTCCGCGGACCGGGAGCATAGGGGGGAGGGAAGCCTGGGCCAAGCCGCACAGAAATGTCACATAGGGCCGGGCAGAACAAGCGGGGGGGGGCTTAACGACAAGACAAGCGGGACAACAGTACATACCCGCTCAATAGCGACGCCAGGCCGATGCTTGGATCCAGGTACCCCCCTCCCAGCTGCAGTCTGAGGTCTCCCGCGTGTCTCAACATGGGTAAGCGAGGGTGCAGGTGCACCAGTAGATTTTAGCAACATCATCACCGTTACCGCCAGTGCCAGGGGGATCATCCGGGGAGTGTGCACCGCGTGTTTCGTGGCAGCCGCGTGAGTTATGCCGCGTACACACGAAGGGACAATCCCGCGGGATTATCCTCTGGACTGAAGTCCAGCGGATAATCCCTCGTGTGTGGGCGCCGGCGGACTTTTTGGCGCCAAAGTACGGCGGACTAAAGTTTGAAGTTTGGCAGTCCAGCGGATAATCCCGCCGTTAGTGGGCAAGTCCGCGGGACTTTTGAAATGAACGGACTTGCCGCTCATCGGCAAGTCCGTTCATTTAGCACGTGACTTCAGGTTACGTAGCTAGCGTAGGCAGTAAATGCCGCCGCGCTAGCTCCGTGACCTGGCATGGATTTAAAGGGACTCCCCACGCCGAAAAAACGGCGTGGGGGTTCCCCCCAAATCCATGTCAGACCCTCATCCGAGCACGCAGCCTGGCAGGCCAGGAAAGGGGTGGGGACGAACGAGCGCCCCCCCCCCCTCCTGAGCCGTACCAGGCCGCGTGCCCTCAACATGGGGGGTGCCCTGGGGAAAGGGGGGCCGTGCGGCCCCCCCCACCCCAAAGCACCTTGTCCCCATGTTGATGAGGACAAGGGCCTCTTCCCGACAACCCTGGCCGTTGGTTGTCGGGGTCTGCGGGCGGGGGCTTATCGGAATCTGGGAGCCCCCTTTAATAAGGGGCCCCCCAGATACCGGCCCCCCACCCTATGTGAATGAGTATGGGGTACGATTTACCCCTACCCATTCACCTAAGGTGTAAAATGTAAAGTAAAAAAAAACACCCACACTTTTGAAAAAATAGTTTATTGCACTGCTCCGGGGGTCTTCTTCCGTCTTGGGGGTCTTCTCGCCGGACTCCCCCGCCATTTACCAAGCTCTTTTACCGAGCGAGGGGAGTCCGGCTACCTTCTTCGTCGTCGCCGCCGTCGTCTGGGGGTCTCGATCCGCCTTCGGGGGTCTTCTTCCGTCTTGGGGGTCTTCTCGCCGGACTCCCCCGCCATTTACCAAGCTCTTTTACCGAGCGAGGGGAGTCCGGCTACCTTCTTCGTCGTCGCCGCCGTCGTCTGGGGGTCTCGATCCGCCTTCGGGGGTCTTCCGGGGGTCTCTTCTGTTCTTGCGGCGGTCGTCGTCTTCCGCGCCGCCGGCGCCTTGTCCTTCTTCTTGTCCTTCTTGTTCTTCTTCTTCTTCCGATGTTGACCCGTCGCTGTCTCTGCCCGGAATGCCTGTGCCGATCTGCGCTCGGACTTATATAGGGACATGGGGGACAGGGTCACATGTTCATGTCACATGGTGACCCCGCCCCCTTGCGATGTCACAGTCCCAGCATCCTCCGGGACTGTGACAACACAAGGGGGCGGGTCACCATGTGACATGTGCATGTGACCCTGTCCCCATGTCCCTATATAAGTCCGAGCGCAGATCGGCACAGGCATTCCGGGCAGAGACAGCGACGGGTCAACATCGGAAGAAGAAGAAGAACAAGAAGGACAAGAAGAAGGACAAGGCGCCGGCGGCGCGGAAGACGACGACCGCCGCAAGAACAGAAGAGACCCCCGGAAGACCCCCGAAGGCGGATCGAGACCCCCAGATGACGGCGGCGACGACGAAGAAGGTAGCCGGACTCCCCTCGCTCGGTAAAAGAGCTTGGTAAATGGCGGGGGAGTCCGGCGAGAAGACCCCCAAGACGGAAGAAGACCCCCGGAGCAGTGCAATAAACTATTTTTTCAAATGTGTGGGTGTTTTTTTTTACTTTACATTTTACACCTTAGGTGAATGGGTAGGGGTACATCGTACCCCATACTCATTCACATAGGGTGGGGGGCCGGTATCTGGGGGGCCCCTTATTAAAGGGGGCTCCCAGATTCCGATAAGCCCCCGCCCGCAGACCCCGACAACCAACGGCCAGGGTTGTCGGGAAGAGGCCCTTGTCCTCATCAACATGGGGACAAGGTGCTTTGGGGTGGGGGGGCCGCACGGCCCCCCTTTCCCCAGGGCACCCCCCATGTTGAGGGCACGCGGCCTGGTACGGCTCAGGAGGGGGGGGGCGCTCGTTCGTCCCCACCCCTTTCCTGGCCTGCCAGGCTGCGTGCTCGGATGAGGGTCTGACATGGATTTGGGGGGAACCCCCACGCCGTTTTTTTGGCGTGGGGATTCCCTTTAAATCCATGCCAGCTTGCGGAGCTAGCGCGGCGGCATTTACTGCCTACGCTAGCTACGTAACCTGAAGTTACGTTCGAAATGAACGGACTGCTCCGTGTGTGGGCAAGTCCGTTCATTTTCAAAAGTCCCGCGGACTTTTGGCCGGCGGATTATCCGCTGGAGAAGTCCATGCGTGTGTGGGCAAGTCCACACCCTCGGAAAGTCCAGCGGACCTAGCCGGAAAGTCCCGCGGGATTGTCCGCTGGACTAGGTCCGCCGGCAAAAGTCCCTACGTGTGTACGAGGCATTAGTCAACCCCATTAGCCCCGCAATCCGGCAGTAGCGTGTTGGTACAGTGGCACAAGTGTATTTAGTTCGGCGACTTACTTGGCAACGGCGGCCGCCGAGGCGGCATGGTATAAAAGTAGTAAAATAGATCAACGTGAACGGAAAAAACAATGTCATTGTCTGTGGTGATCCAGAGCAGCGTACCTAACGGGCAGGAGGCAGAGATTCGAGCCATGCTGCCGCCTCACGTGGTGCAGTAAAAAATTTAACCGAATCTCCCATCTGGACTCTCAGTTTAGCAGGGAAGAGAATACAGTTCTTGAGATTGCGGGACCTTAATTCTGCTTTCACCTGGTCGAATGATCTGCGCTGTTTCTGCGTCTCCAGGGAGTAGTCAGGGAAAAACATTAGTTTAGTATTCTGGTGCTTCACTTCGCCCTCTATGCGGGCCGCTCGGAGAGTTTCATCCCTGTCCCTGAAGTTCAGCATTCGGAAGATCATGGTGCGGGGATGGGAGCCAGGTGGGCCAGGGACAGGAGGGATCCGGTGTGCTCTCTCCACGGTGAAGTAAGGGGAGAATTGCGCGGATGGGAGAACAGCCCGCAACAGCTCCTCCACAAACTGAGTAGGGTTTTTCCCCTCCACTCCCTCCGGTAAACCAACGATCCGGAGGTTGTTCCTCCGGTTCCGGTTCTCGGCATCGTCCACCTTGTATTCCAGTGCTTTGACTTTCGTCTGCAGGGATCGGATAGACGCCGTGTGCTCCCCCACCAGGTCCTCCGTCAGCCCCACACGATGTTCCACTTCTTCAGAGACCCGGGACCGGAGCTTGTCCAGGTCCTGCCGGACTAATCCAACCTCCATCTGCACCGCCTCGATCTTATTGGTCAGGGCGGCCTGACAAGAGGCGATCGCCGCCATGACCTCCTGGAAGCCGACCTGAGCTTCCGTGGCCTTGTCTTCTGGTTCCGTCTGGGACGCCATGTTGCCTCTTCGCGGGGAGGACGCCACCACGTGCCGGGGCGTTGGAGCCGGTAAATCCCCCGCTCCTTGCGGGAAACGCAGCTTTTTCGCACTGCGCCGAGTCCGGTATGGCATCCGGCTTGCACCAGGTGGTTTTGGAAGCTATAGTATTAGTTAGGAGTCAGGATAAGTGTAAGTAGCCAGCAGAGCTCCGGATCCTGCTTCCTCTCAGATCGCCATCTTGGCCACGCCCCCCCATATTGCAAAATATTTCATTATGTATATCAATATTATATGTACATGCATATCCTGTTTTTTTTTTAATGTAGGGCTATGTTTGCCCATTTTTTACACTTTGTATAAATAAAAGTGGCTTCACTGCCTTTTAAACATAATTTACTACCTATCATATATCTGTCTGCCTTTAAAGTCCAAGGGGATCATTCCAGTGCAATTTTGCATATTTTTTCTTTGGAGGATATTTGTTTTGTCCTGGCATTTTAGGGAATCAAGAAATTAGGCCATCAGGATTGATCAATTTTCAAATATATATAGATCTATATATACAGTTGTGCTTATACGTTTACATACCCTGGCAGAATTTATGATTTATGACAGGAACTACCCAAATGACCCTGATCAAAAGTTTACATACCCCAGTTCATAATACTGTGTATTGCCCCCTTTAACATTAATGACAGCTTAAAGTCTTTTGTTGATGAGGCTCTTTATGTTCTCAAATGGTAAAGCTGCCCATTCCTCTTGGCAAAAAGCCTCCAGTTCCTGTAAATTCTTGGGCTGTCTTGCATGAACTGCACGTTTGAGATCTCCCAAGAGTGGCTCAATGATATTGAGGTCAAGACACTGAGATGGCCACTCCAGAACCTTCACTTTATTTTGCCGTAGCCAATGACAGGTCGACTTGGCCTTGTGTTTTTGGATCATTGTCATGTTGGAATGTCCAAATACGTCCCATGCACAGCTTCCTGGCTGACGAATGCAAATGTTCCTCCAGTATTTTTTGATAGCATACTGCATTCATCTTGCCATCAATTTTGACCACATTTCCTGTGCCTTTGTAGCTCAAACATCCCCAAAACATCAACGATCCACCTCCCGTGTTTAAAGCCTTGTTGACTCCTCTTCAAATTAAGCGTTTATGGTTGTGGCCCAAAAGCTCAATTTTGGTCTTGTAACCCTAAACGACTTTGTGCCAGAAGGTTTGAGGCTTGTCTCTGTGCTGTTTGGCGTATTGTAAGCGGGATACTTTGTGGCATTTGCGTAGTAATGGCTTTCTTCTGGCGACTTGACCATGCAGTCCATCTTTCTTCAAGTGCCTTCTTATTGTGCATCTTGAAACAGCCACACCACATGTTTTCATTGGGGAAGTTTTACAACTCCTCCCTGTTCCATATACAGGGAATACGTGGGAAGTATTTGTTGTTTGATTCTTTTTAAGCAATAAATTATACTGCAGTTAACACTTTAGGGTGTGTATATATCTCTTTATTTATTTTTTCCTCTTGGTTCAGTATTAATATTGATTACACCCCCCGATAGTAATCGGTGAGTACTACTAGTTAATGAATTTAGGTGGGAATCCCATATTTCTCCATTTGTGCATATACAGGTTTTTCTTTGCATCCCGAACAATTTTCCTGGCAGTTGTGGCTGAAATGTTAGTTGGTCTACCTGACCGTGGTTTGGTTTCAACAGAACCTCTCATTTTCCACTTCTTGATTAGAGTTTGAACACCGCTGTTTGGCATTCTCAATTCCTTGGATATCTTTTATATCCCTTTCCTGTTTGATACCGTTCAACTACCTTTTCCCGCAAATCCTTTGACAATTCTTTTGCTTTCCCTACTCAGAATCCAGAAACATCAGTGCAGCTTTGGATGAAAGATGCAAGGGTCTGTCAGGAGTCCAGAAACTCAGTGAAGTTTTATATACACACACACGCACGCACGCACGCGCGCGCGCGCGCGCGCACACACACACACACACACATCACACTAATTACAAGCAAACAGATCACAGGTAAGGATGGTTACCTTTTAATAACCATTCAAACTCCTTTGTGTCAACTTGTGTGCATGTTATCAAAATCACCAGGGTATGTAAACTTTTGATCAGGGTAATTAGGGTAGTTTCTGTTTTCATTATGATTTAACAAGAGTAAACACAGTTGATTGATAATAAATGGCTTCAGCCAAACACTAACCATGTGTGAAAGTAAAGTTTTTGTGTTATCATTCATAATCTCTGAAAAATGGCCAAGAAATCATAAATTCTGCCAGGGTATGTAAACTTATGAGCACAACTGTATCTATAGTATAAAAAAAGTACAGCACAAAAAATCTCTAACAACAAAGTGTCATAAATAAACATAGAAAATATTTTGTCACACAAAAGCAAAGTCCATAAATATATGGATGAGCAAGTTTAGAGTGGAGGAACTTGACTGGCCTGCACAGTCCTGACCTCAACCCGATAGAAACACCTTTGGGATGAATTAGAGCAGAGACTGTGAGCCAGGTCTTCTCGTCCAACATCAGTGCCTGACCTCACAAATGCGCCAGAAGAATGGTCAAACATCCCCATAGACACACTCCTAAACCTTGTGGACAGCATTCCCAGAAGAGTTGAAGCTGTTATAGCTGCAGAGGGTGGGCCAACTCAATATTGAACCCTATGGAGTAAGAGTTCTATTTGTATGAAAAAAAATTATATAATTTTCATTTGCGTATAGTGTTGCATGACCAAGAAATTGCTCATTAAAGTAGCACAGTGCTGTGGTTCAAACCTTCTGGAGGTTAGATGGTTAAATAGAAGGAAGGTTTGCATATACCGTACTCATCACAGAGCTTTGCATTGAGATAGCTTTCACATGGACAAATTGTCTTGCATATGTTTAGCAAATGCTAATTATGGAAGTCTTATGCCGCGTACACACGGGCAGACTTTCCAGCGGCAAATGTGTGATTGGAGCTTGTTGTTGGAAATTCCGAACGTGTGTAGGCTCCACCGGACAGTTTCCATCGGAATTTCCGTCGCACAAAATTTGAGATCTGGTTCTCAAATTTTCCGACAACAAAATCCGTTCACGTAAATTCTGATCGTGTGTAGACAATTCCGACGCATAAAGTGCCACGCATGCTTGGAATCAAGCAGAAGAGCAGCACTGGCTATTGACCTAAATTTTTCTCGGCTCATCGTACGTATTGCGCGTCACCACATTCTTGACGTTCCGAATTTCAGACCAATTTTCTGCGACCATATGTATGCAAGACAAGTTTGAGCCAACATCCGTCAGAAAAAAGCCATGGGATTTTGTTGCCAGAATGTCCAATCGTGTGTACGTGGCATTAGAATGCAATGAAAATCACGTACTCAAATAATGCAAACTTACTGAAATATGCCTATGCAATAAAAATGCTTTTTTTTTCCCCCATAATTTTAATTGTTTTCTGGATAATTTGTACAAACAAGAGGTTATCATACAGAATGTGTCAAAAAAGCTTATATTGGAAGAATGGTGAATACAGTATGTGCGGTTCATCTCATAATAATATTATCAGGATGAACAGTTGGCTCATTTTACAGTTTAACATTTCTAGATTGCTTGTCAAAAACCCATTCTGAGTATTTTAGAGTATGATAAAGTATAATAAAATAAGATATAAAATAGGAATAAAATAAAAACAAAAATATAAAAAAAAAAAATATATAAAAATAAAAGAGAAGGAAAGTAATGACTGAAACTGTTGTACCTATGTGTAAAAAGTGTAATTTCAGTCCATGTGGAGCAATGGGATAATTTCCAAAGGGATTTGCAGAGGGCTAAGGGCATGTTGTAGATAATTTATCTTAGTTCCAACCTGCCCAGTGAATTAGAGAGAAAGGCTTATTATACCACTCAGAGTATTTAAACGTAGTTATAATTTGTGTTATTTCTGTGTTAGTCAGAGAACTTTCATGAAAATTTCTCTGAAATTTCCCAGATAGGGGGATGGTGTGTGTGTTTGTGTTTTTTTTTTTTTTTTCTCTTGACTATCTTTACATTTGTTTTAAAAAAAAATGAAAAATATCTGCTATTTTCACAAAGAGAATTCCAGTTTTTCCAAATAATCAATACCCGCAGCAGTATTACTCATTGATGTTCCCCTACTATGACAGGCTTCATCATGAGTTGATGAGGACCAGACTTGTAATGGAATTTCTAGTTGGGAAAACTGTCAGGATAGGCTTGTAGTGTCATTTGTCTAGTACATCTTAAAAGTGACAGCTGTAATGTATGATTTAAATAATATTGTAGAATTATTATACATCTCTTTTTGGTCCAATAAATATGCCAATGAAAGCATTTTGTTATATATTTGATAAGTATAAAAAATACCTGTGGATCCTACCAGAAATCTAGTAAGCTGATAACTTTCTATTCTCTCTGCCTCTACTGACTGTTATCATTTAACATTGGTTCCTGTGCTCTCTGACTACAGAACATTTTCCTGCTGTTATGAAGGGGGAAGTGTTCTGTAATCCTACCAAACAAACCTGTCCTAGAGTGACAATGCTGCGCCTCAATAAATACAGAATAGTGAGCGACGGGTGCCACTCTGTGCAGGTAATGTGATACTGGCAGGGCTGCCAGGTGAAAATAAAGGGGGAAAAAAGCCAGAAAAATTAACAAATTCAGCCACCATATCTAAGGACTTGGTAAGCTGTAATTTATTTAATTTTTGTTCTTAGGTTTAGATATAGGATTTTAATAAAATCATATTATCCTGTCGAAATTTTGTCTGTGCTGCTAGATATCTTAATGTTTTAAGTGTCCGGGTTACAAATCATAAAAGATGTTCAGTTTTGTATATTGTATATGTAAATAATCTTTTAATCATCTTAATGCATTGCAGATATTGGATTCACATTACATCTACATTTATCCACATCATCATGCTGAGTCATAGATTTTACTTGTCGCCAAATTGTTGCTTTTGCATTTTGCTCTTGTGTAATTTTCATAATGGACAGCTTTTTGAAACTATAGCTTCCTGAGAAAAAGTATCAATAATGCACTCTTTAATATTTACAAGCAGTAGTAATTTTATTGAAATACTTTGTTGAACACAAGCAAAAACCTTAGTTTCCATCATACATCTTTCTCTAATATTTTTATTGAACTGCTAGAATAATCTTGCATTTGTTTTCATTTTTAAGAAGGTGCCATATGGCAAACAATTTCAAATTGTTTGAATTGAATAAGTAAGCGATGACATGTTACGCACACCTGATAAACTAACAATTGTTGTTTTTGCTTCGTATTGTGTAGTCTTGGGATGCTTTTTTCCGCAAAGCAGATCTTGGAGCTACTAATGAAGCCAATCACATGCAAAAAGCAGATCTACAGACTAAAACTTCGCTCATTCCAAGTCAAGGCCTCACTATGGCACCAGCCAAAGCAGAGAAGCTAGTGGAGGACCATTTGGCAGTGCAGTCCTTAATTAGAGCCTACCAGGTATGAAATCTTTACAAAGATGTATGAAAATTTTAATAAAAGGGCTATGCTGTGTATATTTATAGAAATGGTAAACAAAGCGTATGTATAGACAACATTTTTGTATAGCATAATGAAGAGTTAAAACCCCTGTATGTATTTATTCTGTATGATTTTGGTGTGATTTTTTGTTATTTCCTGTAACATAAAGTCAAACGAAAATCTCTTCCAAAGTAAGGGCAATTCCCCTCTTGACCTGTCTTTACTGGAACAAATGTCCTATTTGGAAGATTAACCCTCACCACTTGTTTTAGCGATAAATCTAAAAAAAAATTATTTTATTTTATTTCAAATCAAGCTGTTCATAATAGTGAAATAAGTATGCATATTGAATCTGTTTGTGTCACTTGGGTGCTCTTAAACCTAGCCATATTCTGATGGACAAATTTATTGCTGTGGCCATTGTATTGTGACAGTCGGCCTTGCTGGCTGTCAAAATAATTGAACTGTGGTTGCATCTAACTGAATGCAACCGCTGTTCAGTCGAAAATTTTCCAGTAGGCTCTTTTGACAAAAGTCAGTTGTATGGCGAGTGTATGACTAGCTTTAGTGTGCAGAATTCGTGTTAGTCATCTTTGCACTGCTGTGAGAAAGGGCTAGGCTGAGACATGATGTCACATACTGTCCTTGAAGTGAACGCCCACTTTTTAAAACAGTAAAGCCTAGTACAAGAGGGTTGAATGACGGCCGGCATTGGCTGGTTCTGCCGACCCGCGCCCCGATCAGCGCTCTCAGCCAATGGCTGAGATCGCGGACCGGAGTGTTCTGGCTGGGGCTGCCCCCTGTCAGAACAAAATAGCACAGCGGGCTCTGATCTGAGCTGTCAGTGGTGTGTACTAGGCTTGGAGCTCATCACAGAATGGGAGTATACATATCAGCTCACCTCAGCCACCGGCTCTCATCATACCTTTGCTGGCCGCGGCTGTCTTGCAAATACACACTTCCACTCCCCAGCCTGGAACCCCGCTACCACAACACCACCACCACAACTTGCTGAAGCTTAGGTTTAGATATGCCACACACACACACCAACCTGTGGCACACTCCATTCTGATGCCTCTCACTGTAACCTATTGCATACGTCATGTTAAGGATAGAACCTCAAGCTCTCTTGCAGTTGATCTTCCACAGCAGGAGGATGGGATCTCTCATAGATTTTAGCTGTGACTCTTTTACAGAGCTAGTGATCCCTAGGCTACACACAAAGGAAAATCCTTCCCTGTGACAAGAGACTCAGCCCTTCCACCTGTGTTAATGAGAAGCATTTGTGGAGATCCACCTGTCTACTACCTGCTACTTCCTCCCTGCCTAGGAAGCTCCGACATCTCCAGCCCTGACTGTGGCCTTTTCTGCTGAGACTTTTACCTGTCAAGCTCTAAGTAGTAGGAGTTCCCTTCTCTGTCTATCTGTCATAAGAAGGCTCAGCTGTGTTGTTTTTTTTTTTTTAGGGATGTGCTAAAGTTTCCCAGCCATTTTTCCTGGCTGATGTGATCTGAGGTATGCCACATTGTTTGATGGATGTACAGGGAATTATGTACAGCAGGAGGAGGCTGTTTTGGAGCAGAGACACATTTCATAAACAGATCTCTGCACTGTGTGTAAAGCTCCAGGAACTCATGTGTATGATTGGGAGCGGGGATAGGCAAGGGGGATCATTGGGGCAGGATTTTAGTTTAGACACGCCTCCTTTACAATGCCTGCTTGGTCAATGCTGTCAATCACAGCTCATGGGTAGCAAGACTGGGCGGACCGTCAGCATGAGTTGCATGGTGTCCATGAAACTTGTCAGGACAGTGGTTGGCTGAATGCAGGGAAATGAGAAATAGAATCAATCAAGAGGGTACATACAGTATATTACTGTATATGGTTCAGTTTTTTTCTGAGGGTCTAAAATCACTTTGGGGATTAATAGAAGGTCATCTCCATGGATAAAAAACTCAGCATTAAAAACTTGACAGTGGGTCTAGCCTTCAGCATTCTATCTAGAACTAGAACTAGTCTTGCCTTTACATTCACTTTAATGTGATACTAAACACACACTGTTTAACATGATCCCTTCTCTTTATGTATGTGGATGATGGCACTGTAATATGTAATTAGTAAAATATAGTGGCCCAGCTCTTTCCCAGCATCTAGTCCTCTGCTGCAGGTCACATGTTCAAAAAAAAAAAAGCTTTAAGAATACAGTACAGAGGAAAACATGCATAATTAATATCAAATGTGTTAAATTGCCATACAAATATGCATTTGAACTCAAATCATTATTTTTGTGCAGAAATATGGTGCTGGCTATCTAGGGGGTGGCACTGTCGACCACAGCCTGTTTCACAACCCTCCAGCCTATTTCTATTGTTTGTATGTGCTTAGAATTACAGGGAGGTGAAGCCTCTATAAATCAATGTAATACCCTGCCTCCATTTTGTTTAGCTGCTTAGTGGATATGGAGAAGGAAGGAGGGAGTGAGTGGGCTGTCATTTATCCAGACTATATATGCCTACATGTTTGACTCTTTAGTCTAGTGGGCTGCACAGATGAGAAAAAGGAGGGAATGAACAGCTTAGAAGGGAACTGAAATTTGAGCATGCTCAGTAGATGTGGCAAGAGCTGGTTTACACAATCTCAGGCTGTAGCAGGGACACAGACGAACAGGGAGGAACAGTGAACAGCAGGAGCAACCAGAATACAGAAAATTAATCCCATAGTGACTAAGTATGAACAGAATGTAACACTGCATGTAATAACAGTGTTTAATTTGGTTTTATTGACACTTTAAGTATTGTGATTATTTTCTTGTATTTTGCCTGTCAGAAAGAGAAAGACTGCAAGACCATTCTATTCTTATTTATTTAGCAAGTAATGCTAATTTCAGGTGCAAAAGAACTTTTGAAAGTTGCTATTCCCATAACATTTTGCTTAGCTTGCAAAAATTTGTATTGGCAGTACTGATGTATAATTCAAATAAACATAGATCCTCAGAAATATATAAATATAGTCACATACAAGTGGAGGTGAAAATCAAAAATGGCATATTCAGCTACAACCATACACATTGTCAGGGGTGTGAGAGCTGATAGGTATAATACCATATAGAATGCATCAAAAAGCTCACACCCAACAACAGCAAAATGACTGAGGGAAAGCCCAAGTGCTTCAACATTTCAGGGGAATATGATCCCTATTTCTCAAGCACTCGTCACCATCTTTTCAGGAGCACCAGGTATTCCTGACATTCGGCAGTCAAACGAGGCAAGGGAAGGCTGGTGAAGGTGAGGATCAGTGAGTGATGGGGAGTTTTTTTTTTACTTTTTTGCTGTACCCCAAATAGACAAAGTGACAGATAATCTTTCTCCTCCATCACATTCTCTGACTTATCTGAACTGTCTGGCCTCAACCTAGTCCATTCTTTGTCTCCTAGATAAAAAAAATTGCATAAAGCATTTAAAGCAGGGCTTTTTTTTTTAAGCTGGCCATAAATGGATTGAATTTTGTCTGGTTCAGGAGGGACTGGCCGAGATTTGATCCATCTATGGGCAGGCTGGTGGTACGAAAGTAGATTCATTGAGCTATGGCCGCTAGCAGTAATTATTGTGTTCTGCCTTTAGGGAAGGCTCCCCACACTCTCCTGCTGGCAGAACACAGACACTCAACACTGGCTGTGCTGATGGGGAAATCGAACAACTTTCTTTCCTTCAACCTTTCCTGCAATCAGTGGTTGCAGGAAATAAAATTGTATCATCTATGGCTTGCCTAACTCATGACAAACACTCCAATAGATTTCCTTCTAGTAAACATGCCCATTCCCAGTCACCATAGTGAAAAGCCGGTAATCCAAGAAATTGTATAATAGATTTGACTTATTTGATGGTTGTATTGTGGTGTTGGGTGTTTGGCCTTCATTGAAAAGGCTACACCATCCTGAACAGCTGGTATAAATCATTACCTTGTGACTAATAGACTGATTTAAATGTGTGTCTTGTAGAACAGAAGTGATGTTTTCACTAATTGTACTGTATCATTAATCCTTTGAATTTTTGTTCTGCAGCATTAGCATTTTATTGACTGCCCAATAAATGTCGGCATGAGCATTGCATCCCTGATCCGCACTGCACTGCTTAGTTTGATTTAACTGTTACCTCATTTTTTCTAATTAACCAATTTCCCAGTGGGACAAGAGGGCTCTCTTAACCCTGCCTGTTGTCTTCCTTCCAGCTAAAATTGTCAGTATTTGTAAACAAGACTTTTCTGCTCATTGCAGTCATCGGTTGTAAACTGCCGAGTGACTGCTATCAAAAGCTCTTCAAACAGAAGTAATGATTGTAGGTTACTATAGGCATGTTATAATGTCAACATACTATATGGAATTAAAGGCAAACAAAAATGGTTTGGGGTCAATTGTATATATAATTAAAATAAACATTTACAACATGGCAAAGGATTCCCAAAGCTCTAGGGTTTAGCTAAGAGACAGCACAGAGTGCAGCTCTATTGGTTTTGTTGAAACCTCAAACTAAAGCAGCCCATAGATTATGCAATTTTCTTTCCTTTCACCATGTGAAAGAAAATTTTCCATTCCCTCATCAACAGAGTCAGTGTTCATGGGGGAATCCCATCTGCAGCGCTATTGTGTTCTGCCATTGAGGAGCCTTCCCTGCTGGCAAAACACAATAGTCACTGCTGGCAGCTGATCACATGACAAAAAAATCCAACAGGCTGGTTGTACTGAAGTGGATCATCCGTACAACCAGCCTGACCATAGATGGATCGAATCTTGTCCGGTTCCTTCTGAACCAGCTGAGGTTCGATCCATATATGGCTGGCTTAAGTCATCCGGTAACTGATGATGAATCACTGCTCTGATGATAACTTGAAGTACAGGTGCATCTCATAAACTTAGAATATCATTTAAACATTAATTGAATTTTAGTAATTTAATTCAAAAAGTGAAACTCATATATTTTCTATAGATGCGTTAACACAGAGTGATATATTTCAAGCATTTCTTTCTTTAATTTTGATGATTTTGGTTTACAGCTAGTGAAAACCCAAAGTATTCCAGAAAATTTGAATATTACATAAGACCAATAAAAAAAAAAGGATTTTAATACAGAAATTTTGGCTTACTGAAAAGTCTGTCCATGTACAGTATAGTATGCACTCAATACTTGGTCGGGGCTTCTTTTGCATGAGTTACTGCATCGATGTAGCGTTGCATGGAGGCGATCAGTCTGTGGCACTGCTGAGGTTTTATGGAAGCCCAGGTTGCATTTCATTTTCCAGCAGGACTTGACACCTGCCCACACTTCCAAAAGTACCAATGCCTGGTTTAATATTCATGGTATCACTGTGCTTGATTGGCCAGCAAACTCGCCTGATTTAAACCCTATAGAGAATCTGTGGGGTGTTGTCAAAGGGAAGATGAAAAACACCAGACCCAACAATGCAGACGAGCTGATGGCCACTATCAAAGCAACCTGGGCTTCCATAACACCTTAGAAGTGCCACAGTCTGATCACCTCCCATGCCACGCTGCATTGATGCAGTAATTCATGCAAAAGGATCCCCGACCAATTATTGAGTGCATACTATACTGTACATGGACATATTTTTCAGTAAGCCAATATTTCTGTATTAGAAATGTTTTTTTTATTGGTCTTATGTAATCAAATTTTCTGGGATACTGAATTTTGGGCTTTCACTAGCTGAAAGCCATAATCATCAAAATTAAAAGAAATGCTTGTAATTACTGAAATTTTACTTTTTGATGATATTCTAATTTTATGAGATGCACCTGTAGATACACATTCTAACTGATTACTTGGTTTGCTAAATCACTTTATAACATTATAGATTGTCATTTCTGTAAAAAAAAGTTTGTATACTTCTTTGCTGCATCTCGGAGCTGCCAACCTTCTGCAGCCTTGTTGCAGCCACTTTCTGTCTACTTGCATTTACTCCAGCAATAGATGCATGGCATTTTTATGGTGGAGTTCCTGATTATAACAGCGGACCATGTCTGCATAATGTGTGTTCAGTCACCAGAAGAAAAGTGTGACATGGTGACATTGCAGGAGCATTATTGGTAGACAGAAACAGGGTGTTTTCATTTTTTAACACAAACCGCGTAAACAAGTACTTTGAGATGGACAAGGACATCGAGATTCAAAGTTCCTAATGCACATAGTGAGCGTACTGCATTTACTGATATTTCAACAAATTTAGACTTAATTTTTACATATTTACATACACTTAGAAAAAAAATGATAAGCCAGTGGTTTTGTCCTTGCTTGCAGATCAGAGGGCATCATGCTGCAAGTTTAGACCCATTAGACATTAATCAAGTCTTTTTTAATGGTTCCATGGATGAAGATACAGTGGGGCACACAGATATTGGTGAGCATTATTTTAGCCTTAAAGATGATGTCATGTGATTTTTGTTTTCTTTGGCTTACCTCTTCAAAACGGATAGATTCGTGGACATCATGTGGCTCAGCTGGACCCTCTTGGTATCCTGGATGCTGATTTGGACTCTTTTGTTCCTTCGGATCTTATCACCACAATTGATAAACTGGGTGAGAACGCAAGACTCTGACTTGCCAGAAGATAGAGGTCGGGTGCTAGCTTTTTCTGTGCTATAAAGTAGCTTGTTTTGTGGTAGTTTTGTTCTTTGCATTCACTCCTCCTTACACTACATTAACTAAATAAAAAGATCAATGTCTTGCTGTGCATGTGCTGATCATCACATCATTCCTGATTGCACAATGAGTACAGATGTAGCCTTTACCAATATGGTACCCAGACTACATTTATCTGTTAAGCCCCATACACACGGTCGGACTTTTTCATCAATTTGGTCCGATCGGACAAGGTTGTTGAAAAATCAGACCGTGTGTATGCACCATCGGACAGTGTTCGTCGGTTTGTCCGTCGGACAAAGTCTTATCTCCTGCTGGAAAGATTTCCCGTCAACCCGGTCCGATCACACCAAATCCGAGCGTGTGTACACTTGTCCGACGGACAAAGTGCTACGCATGCTCAGAAGAAATTCTGTGACGGAAGCGCTCGGTCAGGTAAAACTACCTTTCCTAATCGACACAGCACATTCGTCACGCTGCAATGTTAAAATGTCTTTAATGCAGCGCATTCTCTTTTTCTTTACAATGCAACAAGAATGACATGTTTTAGCTGCTCCTATTCACCCGCACTTCTCACAAACTTACTTCTTTATTACTTTGCAGCATTTATACACTACATGTTTATTTTTACTCTGAACGGAAAAGAATCTTTGTTATTTTTTTACCATGATTTGTCTTTTTTTTTTTTTTTGGGGAATACATATTTGTATTTTTTTTTTTTTTTTTTTTTGGAGGGGGGTTGTGTGTCTCAAATTACCAAAAACACATTATTTACATTTGTATTTCTTGCTTAAATTTACTAGGAGGTTGTTTGTTGTTGTTGCCCCTTGTTAATTCTACTTTAGGATTAGTGAAATGTACCAGCCTACTCAAAGAAAAACTGTCATTGTAGCAAAGTAAAACACAATAGTCAATGATTATTTCAAATCAAAAAAACCTTTATTTAGGTCACACCAACAAACCAAAGAGGAACGCAGCCATGGTGAAACTTGGGGAATTTGCAAAGTCTTGGCCCCCCACGGCAACCATCATTGTCCAAGCGTAGAAAATTGGGGGCCTGAGGAGTACGTATATTAAGGGGAGTGCAATCTGGTCGTGAAGTCCAAAGTATCCGGAACTGCAGCAGATGCCATCTAGGTCCCCAGGCTCTGGTACTACAAGAGGCTCCATCTTCTCTCACACCAGACTGATTGCAGGTCGTCACTCTCAGGTCTTCCTTCCACGCTTCCTTCCACGCTGTGGCTGTCGTGCTGGTGGGGTGGCAGAAGGAGGAGGAGGAGGAGGAGGAGGCGGAGCATGGTAACTATGGCAAACATGTGTGACTGGGGTCATCTCCCCAGCCCTACCCTTATTTAGGACATGGAGGATGAGCCCCTCACACATGTTGCGTTGCCCCACCTCCATACCCATCATTTTTGTGACAACCACCGAGCCAAAGGTCTCCTCGTCGGCGGGTGTGGCATGTAGGGAGTCTGAAGCCTCTCTGATCATCCGGAGCGCTGACTGTGCCGCATAACCCCCCCTTCTCGCCCTTTTGTACGGAGGGCGGAGGGAGGGGTTTGGGTGTCAGTCAGGCTCCGAGGCCTAGCCCCCTCTTGGCTGCCACTACCCAGCTGGTGGCTGCCACTAACCCCTGCCTCCTCCTGACTGCCACCTTCCACAGCCACCTCCTGGCTGAGGTCTTCCTGTGTAGGAAAAAGGGACATAGTTTCAGTTATTTGTTCATCAAACACACACAATTCTCATCTAGTGACTGGTGCAAAATGTTTACAAATAGAAAACCATACAATTCTCAGCCCAGCAGTTTAGATTCTGGCCCCAAATGTCTCCCACACCACTGTCTGTTGATATGTCAAACACGTTAGGAACTAAGCAATTGGCGATCCTGAATTAAGTGAACATCATTCATTATTCCCATAAATGGTAACAAAACTACTATACCTGGAACAAGCTGGGCTCCTCCACCTCTTCCAGACTGGAAGGCCCAGGTTGCTCCTCGGAAGCCTCATCAGGGGTGGGCTGTGCGCAAGGAAGCGTGGAAGGAGGAGTTGAGGTTGGCTCCGTGACATCAGCCTGGTCCTTCAGAAAATGGAGACTCTGATAGTACCAGAGCTTGGGGACATAGACCTCATCTGCTGAAGTTGCAGTTTCCTCAGACTTCACGACCTTCTTCCTCTCCCTGATATACGCACTCCTCAGGCTGCCAATTTTCTTTCTAATATCATCAACAGTTGCCGTGGGGAACCTTGGCTTGACAAATTCCACAAGTTCCTCCAGGGCTGCGTGCCTCTTTGGTTTGTTGGTGTAATGTGGGTGTATACCCTGCCACAATATGGGAAAATCCCTGTATTTGGCAATGAAGAGGGGGAGAAAACTCATGTCGTTGAATCCCTTCATATCAATCTCTGCAAGACACAACAACACACCAAACCCTATAAATTATGTCAGGCTAAACTCTCCTAATCTTCTCCATAAAGAAGCCTCAAGTTCAAATCAGTCTAGGCTAGTTATGTACCAACGTTAAATTGTACCTTCGTTTGTAGCGATCGTCTCGTGTGAGTTTTCTCTCCCCTCGTCTCCCAGATCGTGGCTACGACACAGGCGTGTGACGTTTTATATACACTGCGCATGCTTCAAACTCCGCCCGCCCCTGACGATCTTTCTCGTCTATTCCCCACCCCTTCTCTTTACGGCGTAGTGGGGAGAGCACATGGCGGGGACACAGCAGGTGCGCCACAAATATCCCACCAACGAGGAGGAGGACGAGGAAAGTCCGGAGGCAGAAACGTCCCGATCCGGAACCTGAAATTCAAGGCCTCCAATATGTCATTTGGAGAAATGTTGGAGATGGTGGACATATTAAAGAGGAGCGACTATGATGGGAAGTATGGGCCTTACCTCAACCCCAATGTCCGCAAGGCCAAGATCATGTCTAAAGTTGTGAGAAGGCTGTACAATAATTTTGGGGTACAACGATCCAAGGAGCAACTCAGGAAACGCTGGTCAGACCTGAAACTGAGGGAGGCCGATCAGTACAGAAAGATCAAGAGAATTCTTCAAAAAAGTAAGTAGTTGTGTTTTGTGTTTGATTTCTTGCTTGCATACTGCTCCATTGTGTTTTGATTTTTACCAAGTTGTACATTCCAAAATGGCCACTTTCAGGTTCGTCTGTGCATTCGATCGTACTCAGCCTCGATCTTTCTGCCACTGTCATGGTCGTGTGTGTGTGCATTCGATCGTACGCAACCTCGATCGTTCGGCCACTTATAATACGATGTTTGGTGTTTTTTTGGGAAAGGAAGTTTGTTCTTACTAGAAATGTCATCAAGAATGTAAAGCCAATTTATTCAATGTAAAGGAGAGGTCACTCAGTAGCTGTTTACCCATCTGGACTCTAGAGCACTAGTGCTGGGACACCCAAACCCCCTTTTTATTATGCTTTTCCACACATGTGCTCCAGTGGATACTAGAGGGGGGTCTCCATCACACAAACTTCTACCAAAAAGCTAGTCAGTTTAGCACCTTTACAAAGTGACTTCATTCATGTAGTTGACATTTGTAACTGGCCAAACTAAAATAGTGTCCGTCACTTTCAAGCAATGTTTGTCATTTCCTATTTCTGCCCTCAATAGCTTGTGTTGCTAAATCTTCCTTTTGGACATTCTCATAGGGGAGCGAAAACTTGGGCCGTCTGAGGAAACCCCCAAACCAACACCTACCAAAAAAGGGGAAAGAGCAGAAGCAGAGGAGGAGGAGGAGGAGGAAGGAGAGATCATCGAACTTGGAGAAATTGTCACCACAACAGGTGAGTGTGGGAGAACACAGCTACTGGTAAGCTAATCCATGTATGGCTGCCTCATTTCCAACACCCCATTTTTGTTTGTTTGTGGTTTTTAGGTGCCGTGGATGTTGTGGAAGAAAAATCGCACTTTACCACAGAGAGTGCCCACGTACTCATCGGAGAGATAATGGTCTGCAATAGAGATCTAGATTACATAAAGCAAAACATCAATGATGTTCAACAAAAATTGAAGAACATCATTGATATTTTAGGAAAAATATGAAAACGCACCAAGTAATTAACACACATTTGTGCCAGCTTCAGAACACATTTGCAACTTAAAAACTGTCTGAAATTTGGAACATGCACACATTGTGTCCACATGTGCTAGCTCCCACCATGGTGGATGAATGGCAACGTTTTTTTTGGGGTGCAAACACTTTACGAACTACGAAAGTGGTTGTGGTGAAGGGGTTGCACCCCCAAAAAAACGTCCATTCATCCCCATGATGGAAAATGGCACTTTTGAAGCTTCTAGGCATGTGTTTTTACCATCTAATGACCATTTTCAGTCCCAAATTGTGTGCATGTTCCAAATTTCCACTTTTCGGGGGTGACCCCCCCATGTGATGAAGGCAAGATCAAACACACTTTGAACATATAGTCATGTCTGATCTTGTCTTCACTTTACAAAGTTGAACTTTCCAAGTTCCTAGGTTCTGTTTTGCTCCATGCCTGGTTTTTACCAATTGCGGAATGTTTGTAAACAATGTTGTAAATAACCAAGATGTTGTCAGTTTTGGCGTGAAGATTGTAAACGCACTTGGGAATGTTTTCCTAGTAAACTTTTATTTTTCTAAATGTGTGGCTTCCTTATTTAAAAAACACAATGCATTATGTATGTAAAATGAAAAGGATATGTGGGGCAATGGGTGTTATTTACTAAAGGCAAATCCACTTTGCACTCCAATTTTCTTTCCCGGGGAACTTTTTCAATGCACTTGTAGAGCATAGCGGATTTGACTTATGTAAATGACACCCACAGTGCTTTGTACGAAAACACGGAGCACAGCATTTTGGAGAATACACACATGTCAGACCTGGTGATGAAAAGGAGTATTTTGGGTGTCAGTTATGCAGTACAAACCTTCTCTAGACCAAAGATTAGGTAGCAAACACACAACATGAGAATAATCTTTTTGGGAAGAAGAGACTGTTACCTCCTTTTGCCCAGAAAGTGCATTCCCACTGTCGAAGGCAAAGGGAAAAAATGTCAAAGTAAAATAAGCTAAAAAAGAAGACTGAAATGACATGAAATCATAGGTTGGTTAAAATATCAGATTTCTTAAAAAATGCCTCTCACACATCGTCAGGCAGAGCAATGGCCCCCCTACCCACAAAGTACTGCATATATTGGTCCCGGACCACACGGGCATTTAGAGGGGGCAAGCCTGGACGTGCCACTCGAAGGGCTGTGAGTTCGGCATTTGGAGGGCCCTCCACATCTGGCCCAACGGGCACCACATAGTTCCTGTTATGTCTTTTGAGGAAGTTGTGCAATATGCAACAGGCAAGAACTATGTGGTTCAGTTTGTATTCCGCCAAGTTAAATGCCGTCAGGAACAGGCGGAAGCGGCTGGCCAGGATGCCAAAAGCGTTCTCCACAACTCTTCTGGCTCTGGACAGCCTGTAGTTGAAGACCCTCTGGTCCGGGGTGAGGGTCCTCATCGGGAACGGCCTCATCACATGGGGAGTCAACGCAAACGCTTCATCTGCGACAAAGACGAAGGGGAGTCCTTCGGCATTCTCCTCTGGAGGTGGCAAGCACAGACTGCCACTTTGGAGACGCCAGTAGAACTCCGTGTGCGTAATGGCCCCACCATCCGATATCCGGCCGTTCATCCCCACGTCCACATACATAAACTCGTATGTTGCCGACACCACCGCCAACATCACTACACTATTAAACCCTTTTATAATTATAATAGTAGGACCCCGAGTTGGGCGGTGGGACGATGCGGACGTGTTTCCCATCAATTGCCCCTCCGCAGTTAGGAAAGTCCCAACGGCTGGCAAAGTGGGAGGCCACAGTCTGCCATTCCTGTGGCGTGGAAGGGAACTGTGGAGTGAAACAAGAAAAAAAAAATTAGTCACTTTGCACCTAAACATTGCAAGCAGATTAGACAATCAACATCTTGGAACAAGAGCATTGTATAAAATTGGAGGCTGGAAAGTATTTGCACAGAAAAGTAGAGGCTCCCCTTCACAGATTACTCACCCCCCCATCAATCCCCCCACTTCTGATGGGCCATTGGCAATAACTAGGGGTTTTGGGGGGGGGGGTGGTGGTGGTGGACAGCTAACCCTCTGCACTTCATTGATTGGCAAATGGCTCAATAATGTGGGCTAGTTTGGCCAGACCCTCTGTACTTAACACTATTGGCAGGCCACAGGAAAGATCAAATAACATTTCAACCCCCCCCCCCCCCCCAAAGTGAGAATGACCTCTGAAAATACTAGTACCCTGAATGCCATGCTCATCCAGGGGTTCAATATGTCTCTGACTTAGGCCCCTTTCACACTGGGGCGGTGGGTGCGTCAGCGGTAAAGCGTCTCTATTTTTAGCGGCGCTATGTGGCCGATATCAGGGTGCTTTTAACCCCGCTAGCAGCCGAGAAAGCGTTAAAACCACCTGCAAAGCACTGCTGCAGCAGCGCTTTGCCGGCGGTATAGCCGCGCTGCCCATTGATTTCAATTGGAGGAGCAGTGGAGGAGCGGTATACACACCGCTCCAAAGATGCTACTAGCATGACGTTTTTTAGCATCCTGCCAGCGCACCGCACCAGTGTGAAAGTCCTCGGGCTTTCACATGGAGACACAGGAGCGGCTCTTTCAGGGTGCTTTGCAGGAGCTTTTTTAGCGCTGTAGCACCTGCAAAGCGCCCAGTCTGAAAGGGGTCTAAAAACAAGCATGCAGATTGCAAGTTTTGGCTTCACCCTAACTTTTCTGTCTCAAGGTAGTGCCCTAGATAGACATTATAAACCTCTAGTACTCCAAAAGAGGAGATAACAGACTGCTCTATGAAATACAATTGCACAGACCAGATAAATATAGCCTTTCTTTTAATTTAATAAAAACTAATTGATTTTACAACTACTTTAAACAATGCCATATTTTATATATTTGGAGTGTAAAAGGACAAAGCTGATATAACTAAACAATTACCTTTAACTCCAGAAGACTGTTTCATACCTCTAGGTCAGGGATCTCCAAACTACAGCCCTCCGGCCATTGCGGAACGACACATCCCATGAGACATTGTAAAACTCTGACATTCACAGACATGAATAGGCATGATGGGAATTGTAGTTTCTGAACAACAATTGGAGGGCCATAGTTTGGAGACCCCTGCTCTAGGTAAACAATCATATCGATAGGGGCACGCAGACATTAGAAAGAAAAGGCAACACAGCAAAAGAACAGACATCATTTGCAGTATTCTGGAAATACATTTTCTTTACTGTTTTTTTATTCAATACAGTAATGTTGATAATGTTGCACTGTACCTCAAACTCTTGCAGGGAAACAATACCCTCGGAGATCAGCTTGTCCGCGTACTTTTTCAACACTGGGACCTGCTTATGGATCTGTTTGTACATCAAGGGCTGGGTGAACATTGGTTCGTCCATTTCATTATGTCCACTGCGACGGTAGCAGACCTATACAAATATAAAGATATATGTAAAAAAACTTTATTATAACAAAAACATTTTATTCACTTGTGCAGCTAGGTAACATTGTATATTTTTTTTAAACCATGATTTATCCCATGCCCTCCACATAATAAACATGGACAAGCACCAGGTGCCTAACAGAATTGCTGTAAAACTATGGGCAAAGAGTCCCAGGGGCAAATATATATATCACACTATACCATGCATTTGACTTCACCTTTTGTTATGACCATAGCCATAACAAATTCTTTCAAAGGTGCTGGATTTGCTAAATTTTTATGAAATGAAGACATAAAACATCAGTGGCAAAAGAGACAGTAATCTCAGAGAGGAGATCTGTTTAACGAATGCTTCAAGAAGTATAGGATACTTAAGTTGGTGCAGCTGTGCATGGTAGCCAATCACTTTCTAACTTCAGCTTGTTTAATTAAGCTTTCAGAAAAATCCTGGAAGCCGACTGCAGAGTTGCACCAGATTTTGCACTCTCCAGTTTTAGTAAATCAACCCCCAAGTGTCTTTAGGGATCAAATAATGAATTTTCAACACTGTTATAAAATGAAAGTGGAAGGAGGGATATATAGCATCTGTGTAGCTGGTTGTAAACAAAATGTGACTTTTACTTTTCCACTAAAATGCATCAGCCGGTATCAAACTAGTAATTATAAGTAAAGCCCATAAAGACAATTCTTCAGCTTCTAACTTCTAAGCTTCTAACTTCAGCTTCTTCAATTAAGCTTTAACAATAAGCCCACATTCACATTGGGCCGATTTGAAGTGCGATTTGACATCTTAAACTTCCTACAAGCAATTGAATTGTAACTGGGAAAGGAGTGCTAGCAGGGTTGGAGGTTTTCCTCAGTGCACAGTGTGCCACATGTATGCAAAATTGGTGCAACTGCTCCAGGATGGATACCGCTGTGACAGATGTGAGCGGGTTGCCCTTCTGGAAGCTCGCATTAGAGATCTGGAGGAGCAAGTTGCAACACTGGGCGGAAAGGACAACCTTGAAAGGGGTCCTCTGCTCGCTGAGCAGGTGGTCAGTAGGGGTGATGTGGAGGGTGGAGGGGCAAGTCAGGATTGTCAGATAGGAAGATGGGTTAATGTAGTTAGAGGGAGTGGAAGGGGCTCACAGAAAAGGAAGGCCAGTCCTGTATTTGTGCATCAAAAAAAATTTGCCAAGTAGGGTGAAGATGTGGAGGTGGCAAACACAGAAGTGGCAGCCCTAGATGTCACTGCTACCCCTAACAGCTGGGAGAGCAGACCATCTAGTAGAGGTGGTGAGGGGAGTGCAGGTAGGCCTAGACAGTTGGTGGTAATAGGGGATTTAATAATCAGAAGGACTGATAAAAATAATTTGTCGCCAGGATTGCCTTAACCGAATGTTTTGCTGTCTCCCTGATGCTAGGGTTCGGCATGTGGTGGACCGGGTGGATAAATTACTGGGAGGGGCTGGGCATGACCCAGCTGTCTTGGTCCACGTTGAAACCAATGACAGTATACATAGAAGGTGGAGGCTCCTTAAGAATCAATTTAAAGAACTAGGCTGCAAGTTGAAGGGAAGGACCTCCAAGGTGATATTCTCTGAAATATTGCCTGTGCCATGCGCAACACAGGAAAGGCAGGGGGTGATTAGAGAGCTGAATGCATGGCTAAAGACCTGGTGTAGGGAGGAGGGATTTGGGTTTCTAGAGCACTCGGCTGACTTTTCATTGGGGTGCAACCTATATGTTAATGAAGGTTTGCACTTGAATGGAAGGGGGTCTGCTGTGCTGGGGAAGAGGTTTATGGGAAGGCTGGAGGAGTATTTAAACTAGGATTGAGGGGGAGGGTGAACTAGAATTACATCGGGCAGACAGGTTAGCTAGGGGTCTGACATTAATGGAGGGTGGAATGGGAATAGATGGGGGGGGGGGGAGGGTTATGGCAGGTGACAGGACATTTCCCATGTTGCAAACTGCCATTGGAAACTATAGTGCCATCTGTACTACTAAAAATTATATGAAAAACACCAGAGCAAAATGTAGTAATGCATTTTAGTGTTTGTTCACCAATGCCAGAAGTCTGCCAAGCAAAATAGGCGAGTTGGAAGCTCTGGTGCATGAGGAGAGCTATGATGTAATTGGTATTGCTGAAACTTGGCTTCAATCTTCACATGACTGGGCTATTAATATTCCTGGCTATACTCTTTCGGAGAGACAGAGTAAATGGGAAAGGTGGCGGGGTCTGTCTCTATGTGAGAAGTGGTCTCAAAGCAAGCGTGAAAGAGGACCTGGTTGATGGAGAGTGTGATGAGTCTGAAGCATTATGGGTGGAACTGCATATAGATTTGCGTAGTTCTAAGTTAATCATTGGGGTTTGTCATAGACCACCCAATGTTCATGAGGAGGTGGAGACTCAGCTCCTTGCACAGATGGAAAGGGCTGCAAGGGCTGGGACGGTGATAATAATGGGGGATTTTAACTACCCAGAAATTGACTGGAGTAATGGCACTGCTGGGACAGTTAAAGGGCAAACATTTATAAACCTTTTAAAGGACAATTTTATGGTCCAGTTTATTGAGGCCCCAACTAGGAATGATGCTCTGCTGGATCTGGTAATCTCAAACCATGCAGAGCTTATTACTAATGTTCAGATAAAGGAACACCTGGGTAACAGTGATCATAACATGATTTCATTTGATGTTAGCTGTAATCAAGAAATACATACAGGAAAGATAAAAACGCTCAACTTCAAGAGAGCAGATTTTCCAGGGATGAGGGCTGCTCTTCAGGACTTGGACTGGGAGGGAATATTGGCATCAATGAGCACAGAACAGAAATGGGAATTCTTCAAAAAGACTGTTTGGGACCTCACTGCAAAGTATATTCCCATGGGCAATAAGTTTAAAAGACTTAAAATAAAACCTATGTGGCTCACGGTCAAAGTTAAAAAAGCTATGAACAATAAGAAAAGAGCTTTTAAAAAATATAAAAATGAAGGAACACTAGTGTTGTTTAAATGTTACAAAGAATTTAACAGAATATGTAAAAAGGAAATCAAGGATGCAAAAATTCAAAACGAACGACAGATTGCAAAAGATAGTAGGACAAACCCAAAAAAATTATTCAAATATATTAATAGTAAAAGGGTCAGGTCTGAGCATGTAGGCCCTTTACAAAATAATCTAGAGTGGGTGACTGGGGACAAAGAGAAGGCTAATTTATTAAATACTTTCTTCAGCTCTGTGTATACAAAGGAGCATGGGGAGCTCATGTCCATAATGGGGGTGGTAATTACACAGCCCCGAATGATCCACAATGGCTCAAAAGTGATATGGTCCAGAAATATTTAGACAGAATAAAGGTGGATAAAGCACCTGGACCAGATGGCATCCACCCACGGATCCTAAAAGAATTGAGCTCTGCAATTTCAAAGCCATTGTATTTAATCTTTAGGGACACATTAATGACGGGAATAGTACCACTGGATTGGCGCAGAGCGAACGGGGTGCCTATAATTAAAAAGGGAACAAAGTCTTTACCAAGTAACTATAGACCTGTTAGTTTAACTTCTATAGTCAGGAAGATACTGGAGAGATTAATAAAAGACCACATAGACGAGTTCTTGCTGGAAAAAAACATTTTAAGCAACAGACAGCATGGGTTCATGAAAGACAGAGGTTGTCAGACAAACCTGATTTCTTTTTATGAAGAGGTAAGTAAAACCTTGGACAGAGGCATGGCTGTGCACGTGGTATACTTGGATTTTTCAAAAGCGTTCGATACAGTTCCCCACACACGGCTCATGTGTAAGGTAAAGTCTACAGGCTTTGAAATATCGGTTTGTAAATGGATAGCAAACTGGCTATATGACAGAATTCAGAGAGTAGTGGTTAATGATTCTTACTCTGAATGGTCTAAGGTTATCAGTGGTGTACCCCAAGGTTCAGTGCTGGGACCCTTACTTTTTAATATCTTTATAAATGATATTGGGTCTGGGATCAAAAGTAATCTTTCTGTCTTTGCAGATGACACCAAGCTATGCAGTGGAATAACGTCCTTACAGGAGGTCTTCAATTTACAAGCCAACATCAATGCACTGTCTAATTGGGCGACTATGTGGCAGATGAGGTTTAATGTTGATAAATGTAAAGTGCTGCACTTGGGGGCTAAGAATATGCATGCATCATACATGCTATGGGGAGCACAACTGGGGGAATCTGTAGTGGAGAAGGATCTGGGGGTTTTGGTAGATCATAAGCTCAATAATAGCATGCAATTTCAAGCTGCGGTTTCCAAAGCAAGCAAAGTTCTTTCTTGTATTAAGAGAGGTATGGACTCCAGAGAGAGAGATATAATTTTGCCCCTGTTCAAATCATTAGTAAGACCTCATCTGGAATATGCAGTTCAGTTTTCGGCACCAGTTCTCAAAAAGGATATCGGGGAACTGGAGAAAACTGATAAAATGCATGGAGGAGCTCAGCTATGAGGAAAGATTAGAGGCACTGAATTTATTCACTCTTGAGAAGAGGAGAATAAGGGGGATATGATCAACATGTACAAATATATAAGGGGTCCATATAGTGAACTAGGTGTTGAGTTATTCACTTTACGGTCAACACAGAGGACGAGGGGGCACTCTTTACGTCTAGAGGAAAAGAGATCTCCAAATACAGAAATGTTTCTTCACAGTAAGAGCTGTGAAAATGTGGAATAGACTCCCTCCAGAGGTGGTTCTGGCTAACTCAGTAGATTGCTTTAAGAAAGGCCTGGATACTTTCCTAAATGTACATAATATAACTGGGTACTAACATTTATAGGTAAAGTTGATACAGGGAAAATCTGATTGCCTCTAGGGGGATCAGGAAGTGATTTTTTTCCCCTGCTGTAGCAGATTGGAGCATGCTCTTTTGGGGTTTTTTTTTTTTTTTGCCTTCCTCTGGATCAACTGTGGGTATAGAATGGGGTATATTGGATTGTACGATATTTTTTATTTTTATTTATTATTTCTTTTTTTTATGGTTGAACTGGATGGACTGGTGTCTTTTTTCGGCCTAGCTAACTATGTAACTATGTAACAGATGTCTATTAAATCGCCCCCAAAGTCAGACTGAAGTGCTGGTTTGAAATTATGCAAGTTTAGCTGAACTCACACAATTTCAAACCCGCCCTCAGTGTGAACGTGGGCTAAAACCTGGAAGCTGATTGGTTTTCATGCAGAACTGCACCAAATTTTGCACTCTCCCGTTTTAGTAAATCAACCTCAATAATACTCTTTATGGCACCTTGGGAACTGAAATCAAATACACATACCAGGTCTATCACAACATCCTTATGAAAGGTGTTTCTCCATTCTGCGGCCACACTACACACATACATTACTGCTCCTGGATCATCTGCATTTACATGGAATATGGGGGCATTGACCACACGAGCCACATCTGTGGGGTATGGGGAAGAGCGAGCCATGCGAGGGTCTGTGGTAAATCCAATCTGTAAAAAATAAAACACCAATGTATCTAGTCACAATCCTGCAACATATGATTAAAACAAAAGCACACTAGAAAATGTCTGCTTCCTTAGGCACACTTTAAACTTTAAGAAATAAAAGGTTGCTAATTATTTACCTGATTGTTGACAACAACATGAATGGTTCCATTGGTGGTATAAGATGGAAGATCACTGAGATGGAAGGTCTCATAAACAACACCTTGTCCAGCAAAGGCTGCATCACCGTGAACTAAAATGGACATCACCTATATCATTAACAAAGCACTAAGTTAATATTATACCTTCACAATTTATACTGAATTTGGTGCCCCAGTTTGATGAACTGATGTTTTTTTACCTTTTTTCCTTCATTATCGCCTCTATAAAACTGCTCTGCTTTGGTCTTTCCCTGAACTACGGGATCTACTGCTTCTAGATGAGAAGGGTTTGCAACCAAAGATAGAGTTAGCTTCTTGTTGGTGGCCCGATTTATACGTTCATGGTACATCCCTAAGTGGTACTTTACATCTCCGGATCCCTGAAACAATTAAAGACAAATATCAGAATTAATCTCATGTGATGTGGGTCGTAAAATGTTTATTTTATTTTTTTTATTTTATCAATAAATAAACCTTCTATATTTGATTCACAAAGACTAAGCAGGTTATGAAAGCTCAGGCTTTCATCAAGGGCCTAATGATATCGCACCACAGCATATAGGGAGTTCAGTAATGTAAAAAGTTACACTAAAGTATGGATACAGTATATGGGGACTAAAAACCACACACCTTGCGTTTGTTACAAAAAATATAGTACAGCCCTGGCCAAAAGTTTTGAGAATGACAAATATTACTTTTCAGAAAGTCTGCCGCCTCAGTTTTTATGATGGAAATTTGCATATACTCCAGAATGTTATGAAGAGTGATCATATGAATTGCAATTAATTGCAAAGTCCCTCTTTGCCATGAAAATTAACTTAATCCAAAAGAAAACATTGACACTGCATTTCAGGCCTGCCACAAAAGGTCCAGCTGACATGTCCGTGATTCTTTTTTAACACAGATGTCAGTGTTGACGAGGACAAGACTGGAAATCACTCTGTAATGCTGATTGAGTTAGAATAACAGATTGGAAGCTTTAAAAAGGAGGGTGGTGCTGGAAATCATTGTTATTCCTCTGTTAACCATTGTTACCTGCAAGGAAACATGTGCAGTCATCATTGGAAAAAATCAATATATGGTGTTGCGCTCCAGATTGGCAGCCTAATATAAATAGGTGCATTTACCAAAATATATTACCAAATCAAAATAAAGTGCATACGCGTCTTAGCACATTAATAAATTACTAGTAAAATAATGTAAAAAGATCGGAAAGTGCTAGGCAATAACTTCAGAAGACTTCTTAACATATGTTATAAAGTGCATACGTGCCTTGGCGTAATACTAAAGAAATTTCCGTGAATTCAATCCAATATCCAATAGGACATTTATACACTTGGGGAGGGTTTGCACCCCTGTCAGTGTTTTGCTGCAACCATAGTCTCTATTTTGTTTAAATATTAATTTCACACATTCAACCATTTATCAGATCATCAAGAACTTCAAGGAGAGAGGTTCAATTGTTGTGAAAAAGGCTTCAGGGCACCCAAGAAAGTCCAGGAGGTGCCAGGACTGTCTCCAACAGCTGATTAAGCTGCAGGATTGGAGCACCACCAGTGTAAAGCTTGCTCATCTGCACACAGAGCGAGGCAAAGACTTTTGGAGGATGGCCTGCTGTCAAGAAGGGCAGCAAAGAAGCCACTTCTCTCCAGGAAAAACATCCAGGACAGACTGATATTCTGCAAAAAGTACAGGGATTGGAATGCTGAGGCCTGGAATATAGTAATTTTCTCTGATGAATCCCCTTTCTGATTGTTTAGAGCATCCGAAAAAAACCTGGTCTGGAGAAGAAAAGTGCTGTCAAGCCAACAGTAAACCATCCTGAGACCATTCATGTGCGGGGTTGCTTCTCAGTCAGGGGAGTGGGCTCACTCACAATTTTGCCTAAGAACACAGCCATATATAAAGAATGGTACAAAAACATCCTCCGAAAGCAACTTCTGAACAGTTTGGTGATGAACAATGCCTTTTCCAGTATGATGGAGCACCTTACCATAAGGCAAAAGTGATAACCAAGTTGCTTGGTGAACAAAACATACAAATTTTGGGTCCATGGCAAGGAAACTCCCTAGACCTTAATCCCATTAAGAATTTCTAGTCAATCCTCAAGAGGCGGGGCAACAAAGAAAACACACAAATTCTGACAAACTCCAACCATTGATTATGCAAGAATGAGCTGCCATTAGTCATAATGTGGCCCAGAAGTTGATCGACAGTATGCCAGGGCAAATTGCAGAGGGGTTAACACTGCAAATATTGACTCTTTACATAAACTTAATGTAAATGCCAATAAAAGCCTTTGACACTTATGAAATGCTTGCAATTATACTTCAGTATACCATACTTACATCTGACAAAAAGAGCTAAAAACACTGAAGCAGCAGACTTTGTGAGGACGCGGCATTAGAGTCACCAAGCACAAAGGATAGTATTTTCCTTTAATCTTTGGGAGAATTAAAGGATTTTTTTTTTAAATCTTGCAGGAGGACTTTTATCCACTTGACATGGCACATCCCATCATGCTGCTGGAAACATCTATTCAAATTACTGGAGTAAGCAGCCTCCTAACACCTGGTATGGATTTAAAGGGGAACCGCTACGCCGAAAAAACGGCATGGGGGTCCCCCCCCACAGTCCACAACAGACCCTTATCCGAGCACGCAGCCCGGCCAGTCAGGAAAGGGGGTCGGGACGAGCGAGCGCCCCCCCCCCCCCCCCTTGAGCCGTACCAGGCTGCGTGCCCTCAACATGGGGGGTGCTTTGGGGAAGGGGGCCCTGTGGCCCCCCCACCCCAAAGCACCTAGTCCCAATATTGATGAGGACAAGGGCCTCTTTCCGACAACCCTGGCCGTTGGTTGCCGGGGTCTGCGGGCCGGGGGGTTATCGGAATCCGGATCCCGTCCCCCCACCCTATGTGAATGAGTATGGGGTACTTTATTAGACAGCTCCGGGGGTCTTCTTCCGACTTCAGGAGTCTTGTCCCGCTCTTCGTTTCTTCTGCCGGGCCTCCGCTATCTTCTTGCAGCTCTTCTTCTTCTTATGTTGCCACGACGCTCTCTCCGCCTGTAATGGCCGGGACATGTTGCGCAGTGACTTATATAGGGACAAGGGGCGGGGTCACACATGGTGACCCCACCCTTATGATGTCACAGTACCAGCATCCCCAAGACAGAAGAGACAGACACAGAAGAGCAGGCTGCGGATGACGCAAACAGACCACGAAGTCAGGGGCTCAACAGCCATGATTATAATGGTCTGTTTGCAGAGGGGAGGGTATAACCAGGCAGGATCAGCCAAGTATTACAGGTGTTACAGGGTGCCAAATTACACAGCACAAGCACTTATGCTTTAAAAGGAACAGAATCTGTTATTTTTTTTTTTTTTAACAAATGCTTTAAGGGATTTTTTTCAAAAGAGAAGTTCGCCTTCAAAGGGGATAATGCAGAAGGCACCTTCCAAGAGAGCCATCTGTTTATGCACAGAAATGAAGAACATTCTGGAGAGTTGGCTTATCATATTTTCACATTTACAAAAAAAAAAAAAAAAAAAAGTGTTGAGGGCAAATCTGGGATGATTTAAATGCAGAGAAATTTCCCAATCATTTATCCAGTGCAGCTTGCCAAGGACTGGGAAACCGTCAAGATAGCAAATGCGGGTTACATGGCAGGACCTGCCAAGGTAAAGGAGGACTTCAAGACTCTGCAAACATCTATCAGCTGACAAATTTCCTTAAAGGAGTTGTAAAGGCAGAAGGTTTTTTTTTTTTTATCTTAATGCATTCTATGCTTTAAAATAAAAAAAACCTTCTGTGTGCAGCAGCCTCCCCAGCACCCCCCAATACTTATCTGAGCCCCCTCTCTGTCCAGCTATGTCCACGTGTCCCTCTCCCTCCTGATTGGCTGGGACACAGCAGCAGCGCCATTGGCTCCCATGGCTTTCAAAGTCAGTTAGCCAATCAGGAGAGAGAGAAGGGGCGGGGCCGAATGGCAGCAACGTGTCTGAATGGACACACGGAGCTGCAGCTCGGCTCGGGTGCCCCCATAGCATAGACAATTGCGCGGTCTTGCAATGCTGAAGCCAAATGAAATTGTTATTTTCTTTCCACAAATAGAGCTTTCTTTGGGTAGAATTTTATCATTGCTGTTTTTTTTATTTTTTGCTAAAAAAAAAAAAACGAAAAACAATGCAGAATACAGAAGTTTTTATTCGTTTCTGTCAGTAAATTTTGTAAATAAGTAATTTTTCTCCTTTACTGATGTGTGCTAATTTAGCGGCACTGATGAGGCAGCACTGAAGAGCACTGATGAGGCACCAATGTGCCGCACTGATGGGCAATGATGGGCAGCACTGATAGGTGGCAGTGATGGGTAGCACTGATGAGCAGGCACTGAAAGGCAGCACTGACTGGCATCACTGATGGGCACTGCTGGGGCTGATCAATGCCCTGATTACTTGTACAGTCTCTGCTGCGAGAAGATGCCGCTGATCGACTCTCCTCGCCTCACACTCTATCAGTGTCATTTTACTATACAACTGGCGGGAGGTAGTTAACCGCTTGCCAACCAGCCGCCGTCATTATACTGTGGCAGGTCGGCATGATCCCACGAACCGTCGTAGCTATACGTCGGCTCTCGGGATCGTGATAGTAGGCGCACGTCCGCTGCACAGCGGGGGTGCCGATGCTCGCACCATGAGCTATAAAAACCTCAGGATGAAGAGAGCACGCTCCAGCGTCTAAAACATAACTAAGGAAGTCCATCTGTCAATTTTCAACTCCCTGGCAATGTTCCTACACCAGGAAGATCATCCATATATCTCACAATGAACAAGCATCCTTGATGTCCATGGAGGTCATAAATCTGCTGGGAGGAGAAAAGCAATGACTGACTAGGAACATTGTACTTTTAAGCCAGAAGAAATCCATTGAGAATCTTTCAGTCTAGTGTTGAGTGGATACCTTTTTCCGTTTTGGGGAATGTGAACCGGTTGGAATAAAAACCTTGAATTCTCTCCTCTTTTCAGACACCATGGTTACGACCTCTTGGGAGAACTTTGCAGTGACAATGGCAAGTTTGACAACATGGGAGGAGGCAGTGACCACAAGTCTATTTTTTATTACCTGGAGACATGTTTTGAACCCATGCATCTAAAATGTCCTGGGTCCAGATGGCTGCAAAGGCCAAAAGCTGTCCCCTCACTTTTTTAAGTGAGGGTACCTCCTCATTGTGAGGACTTGCCTTTGGACTTCGTGTATTTGGGGTTGTGGGGCTTATGGCAGAATTGGGCTTTAGGCTGGGCCTTGGAAGCTCGAAAAATGTAAGGAGCTCTTTTTCATGAGTTTTCAAGTGACTTTGAACATTTATTCATGGGGTCCTTGAGCACTGGGATATAAGGATATAATCAACAGGGATATAAGGGATAATCATCAAGGATAGTCAAGGTTTTGCTGAGAAAGGAGATGGGCAGGTTCACAACAGGGACTGTTTTTAGAAAACTTTATTAGGATATGACTGAGTAAAAAGCTTTGGAGGAGTGATGACCTGCTCAGGATGAGGCTAATCACCATATGGAACAGGCTATAACAAGGAGAGCACAGGACATGTTTTTGCAGGCCAAGGCATTTTGAGACAGTTTAAGCTGGTGACCTTTGGCACTGTTGATACAGGCAGCTCTAAGGAAAGGCTTGTGCGCACTGCATCAATAAGAACCAAGCTGATAAGTCATTAGAAACTGACAAGGTGCCATCCTCACCTTTCACCACTGAATGGGAAACAGCAGCCGCTGTTAGAAGATGATCAGAGACAGACTGTCAGAACCCATGAAAATCAGACCGAAACAGAAGTACAGTTAAATCACACTTGTTTAATAATAAAAGTAAAAAGAACAAACGTAGTCAAAACATAGCCAAAGTTCAATAACCGGAACGCATAGTCAGTCAAGCCAGAAGTCAGGGATCAAGCAAGCAGGATCTGGAGCCAGAAGGGATGTCAGCAAAGCAAGTCTTTAAACAGGAACGCAGGAGATATGCTCTGTGATGTTGACCAAGGCAGAGATCCTTTGGGCTGGACGGCTTAAGTAGGCAGGACTGACGAGCAGGATATCAACAGAGTAACTGTGGAGAGATAGGAGCTGGCAATTAGCCGACAGGTGAGCGGCCAGCTCTGAGAAGGAAGGGCTGTGCCCAGCCCTGACACAAACTCTGGAGGAGAGGTAAAGGAAGCCTGCTTGTGGTCCCTGAAGGCCAAGGACTCTACCAAAACTGAGAGATGATCCTTAAGGTCTAACAAACATTGTATTAGAAATTCCTACCTTTCACAATCCGGTGGAATGGGCCACCCAAAAATGGGGTTAAGCAGGAAACTGAGGAGGGAAATGAGTGAGGGTGGGGGCAGTGATCTGCATTGACACTGTCAAGACCTTTAGGAGAGATGCTGCAGACAGACACCCGCTGGAATGTTAGCCAAACCTAAGTCTGTGCGATTCTAAGCATGTGCAGTAAGTCCGACTTAGACGGAGGCTGACAAGCTCAGTGGGGCACCAGGGTCAATGCCCATGAAACAGCACCAAATTTAAACCATTAGTAATACTTTCCTATTGTCCACCTGCAACTGATTTTTTTTCAGCTGATATTACAATACCAGACCCTAAGGCAAGGGTAGGTAACCTCGGCCCTCCAGCTGTGGTGAAACTACAAATCCCATCATGCCTCTGCCTATAGGAGTCAAGCCTGTGATTGCCAGGGTCTTGCAATGTCTCATGGGACTTGTAGTTTCAAAACAGCTGGAGGGCCGAGGTTGCCTACCATTGCCCTAGGGGGACCGGAGAAGCACCTTAAGTTCTCATTTAAAGAGCAACAGCCCTTATTCATCGCAATCAACTTCAAGTCATTGGCTCTCCCCAGCCAGATACACATGGCGTTCGGGACAAGCCTGATTCACACATTCTTGGTCTGTCTAGCAAGCATCTAAGGAGTCTTCAGGGACAGGAATTCACCAGACAGGTAGACCTTAGCCCTAGCCCTGTAATGCACCCTGCAACTAATTCAATGCATTGTACCAACATGCTTAGCTGAATGTCAAACACAGGATCCAGGGCCCGGCGACATTACAGGCTGTCGTTGCATTTTCTTCCTATCAGATTCCGGGTATGGTCCTTCAGGGCAAAGTCAAGAAGTAATTGACTTGGAAGCTACAAACAGGAACCCAGTGGCTCTGACTGAAGATACCTCTTAACAGAACCAAAACATGCCTTGGTAAAAAGTGGAAAAAGCTTTGCTTCTCTTAGAGCACTAACAAAAAATTGGGGCATGCTGGGAGCAGGAGGAATTATACTGGGCTGTTTTTACAGATTCGCTTGCCAATGTATCAACTCTACTGATGGTGGCAGTATAACCCATCGGTTTCAGAATAACATACTGTGTTCTGTATGCACACTCCATTCCATTAATCCATCCTTCTGTGTTGGAGGGACTGAATGCACCCCATTCTTTATGCGATTAGTAGAACTTACTTGAAACACTTCGCACTTGAACCAAGTGGTTCAATATTAGAGGTTTTCCCTTCACAATTTCTAAAACTGATATACCGTATATACTCGAGTATAAGCCGACCCGAATACAAGCTAAGGCACCTAATTTTACCATTAAAAAAAATGGGAAAACTTATTGACTCGAGTATAAGCCTAAAGTGAGAAATGCGCAGCTACTGTTAAGCCCCATACACACGGTCGGACTTTTTCATGGATTCTGTCCGATCGGACAATGTTGTTGAAAAATCAGACCGTGTGTATGCAGCATCGGACAGTGTACGTCGGATTGTCCGACGGACAAAGTCTTATCTCCTGCTGGAAAGATTTGCCGACAACACGGTCCGATCACACCAAATCCGATCGTGTGTACGGTTGTCCGACCGGACAAAGTGCTACGCATGCTCACATCACATTACAAGACCAAAGCTATTGGCTACTAGCCTCTACGTAGTCCCGTCGTAGGCAACAAACGTCACCACGTTCAGAATGATCGGATTTTCAGACAACTTTGTCCGACCGTGTGTACGCAAAACCAACATCAGACAAAGTATGACGGACAGGATCCGACCGACCTGGTCCGCGGATTGTCCGACCGTGTGTATGGGGCTTAAGTGGAAAAGAGGGTCAACAATGCCCATTTGCAGCCTCACTGTGCCCATTTGCAGCCATAGGTCCTCCAAACTTCAAACTCGGTAGTTAAGGATTCCTATATGCCCCGTAGCTGCAGCCAAAATTTGGGGTCTCTGAACCCAAAGGGTGCCAAAACGACATTGCTGCAGATGGACACAGTTGACCGACTTTGTATCTCAGGGCCACTTAGTGCTAGGAACCAAAATGTTTGCCAAATTTGGTGTGCAAACCCAGTGGAACTAGCACTACAACATATCCAAAGATGGGGTTCCTAGCACCAAGGGGCCCCGAGATACACCCCCAAGTGGCCCCGGAGTCGGTTCGGAAAATGTCAAGCACTTTTCTGCAGCAGAGAATGACATTTTCCAAACCGATTTTGGGGCCCCGTATCTCGGGCCACTTGGTGCTAGGAACCCCATCTTTGGATATGTTGTAGTGCTAGTTTTGGGGTTCCTAGTACCAAGTGGCCCCGAGATACGGGGCCCCAAAGTCGGTTCGGAAAATGTCATTCTCTGCTGCAGAAAAGTGCTCGACTCGAGTATAAGCCGAGGGGGGCACTTTCAGCACAACAAAATGTGCTGAAAAACTCAGCTTATACTCGAGTATATACGGTAATGCTTAGTTTAGTTTATTGTTATGCACCCAGATTATACTATTCTTTGAAAGTATGATCACCTCATGTGAGACCTCTTAGCATTTAAAACTCATACTAGACAATCTGCCTAGCTTATGCTAGATGTGCATGGCCAGAATCTTGGTGTGCTACAGCAATGGTCATCAACCCTGTCCTCAGGGCCCACTAACAGGCCAAGTTTTATGTATTACCTTGAGGAGATGCAGACTAGATTCCTGCAATCACTGAGCAGCAAATTATATCACCTGTGATGTATTTCCGTTATCTTACAAACCTGGCCTGTTAATGGGCCCTGAGGACAAAGTTGATGACCACTGTGCTACAGTATAACAGCTAAAATATTAATTTAGTTTGATATTACTTGATGGATTCCTTCCTTTTTTTCTGAATTTCTGTTGCCCTCTTGATGTGATTATATATTGTGGTATTCACTGTACCAAGGAAACTCAGCCCCACAACACTCACCTTCTCCTGCAAGACTCCTACACGCATTTGATGAAGTGCAGAAGTCAGTGCCCGGAGCAGGTAATCCTCACAAAGCCAGTTTTACGTTTGCTCCAATCTGGAAGCACTGCTTCTGGTGTTGTAGAATAAGGCAGTGAAGAGGTCGATTAAAGAGTTGACTGAGGAATTCTAATTAAATAAGAACTAGCAAGCATAGAAACTTCTCCATAAGGGAGAAGTACTCCCTCATCTAATGAACACTAGCAAAAAACTGAGGTCTCAGAGAGTGAGATAAAGTAAAGAAAGTGGTATCAACATGGTGGGAATTCCAACAAGCAGTGCTTTGTACATGGAAATTGCACGTTAGATGACTGTCACTTAAAATGCTATATTATTATTAAATGCTGACATTTTTGGTAATAAAACTGAATGTGTTTTCTTCTGATGCCATATATACACTGATTTATACCTTCTAACATGAACAAGAGCATTACCTCATCTGAAGCCTCCAGCTTAGGGTCAAACTGGCAAAAGATCTGCGCCAAATCTTTACGGATCACATTTGCTAAGACATTTAATCTTCCTCTGTAAAGTAACACATGATAAATGCGCAATGCATTACAGACAGAACAGATTTATACTCTTCACTACAATCTGTGACATAAAACAAAACTGAGGAAAGATGTTTTACTCAAAAAACAGGAGAGCCAATGCCAACACATAATCCTTGACCTGAAGAAAAAGGAAAGGCTGTCTAATAACCCAACCTAATGTTGCTTGCCCACTGCCTTTAGTAGTGCTGTATACAATTTACATAAAAAAAAAAAAGCATATTTTCCCTGGCTGCCATGTGAAAGCACAGTTCCTGGTCCTGAGTGGCTTGGTGTATTCCTAGAGCAATGACTTAACCCTACCGCCACCAATGCTTTTGGCATGGACCCAGTAACCTCCCACCAACTGCAGCAGCCACCCAAGCCCTGGATTTGTGTGGTCACATGACCACTAGGAAAAATATACAAAGATTTACACTGCTATTTATTACAAACAATATGCAGCAATTAGTAAAGGCAGTGGGCAGCAAACATTTAAAGCTGGATTTAGTAGATGGCCTTTTGTTCTTCAGGTGTTTGAATGAAAACAGGATTTCTTTTCTACCTGTGAAATATACTATCCAATAATTTTCTCTCCTACTTGAAATATCACCCTATACTCACATAAACATCTTTCTGATGATCCATGAGACCCCCCACCCCCAGCTCTGTTTTGTTTTTCTCCTATGCCTTACTACCGCAACCAGCCAAAATCGGAAATGCAGGTATCAGGATTTATTAGGCACCAGAAAGTATCAAAAAGAATGATATACAACTTTGAAATGTAAAAACACTGTGCATATTAAAAACAAAGTGTATAAAAGCCCATATAGTCATATGTATGAAGACTCCAATACTTTTAATTTTTTTCTGTCTCAGGGGGAAACTCCATGGCAACCTCTGTGTTCCAATAGTCTGAACCCTGTGGGGCTCCCTCTTTGGAAATGTGACGAGTATAGCAATCTATGGTCTTGTAAGTCTGTGGCTATTATTTACATATGTTTCCCTTTAGATACTATTTTTACACTCCATGTGTGACAAATCTGCTTAAAACTGTAGATTTAACCGCTGTGATATATCCCTCTGATAAAGATTTGTGTCAAGAATGGAAATGTGGGGCGTGACCGGATGCTCTAGAGTGCAGACTCGTGTGATCTAGCCCTGCCGCAGCTCCGGAGGAAATCCTATAGGCTGGAGCTGAAGCAGTAGCGTGGGACAGCTTATCTTGGATCCAGCCGCCCCACTGTCTTGCCATTTCACCTCGCCATTCTGTCAGGGGGACCGGAGAGAGAGGAGAGTCACTGGTGTGTCTGGGGTGCCCTCTGCTGTCGTCCTTTGGAAGCCTCTGTGCTGCGTGGACAGTCTGACACCGAGCAGGGGAAAGAGACCACACAGCTGGGATATCGATTGTGGAGGGGCAAGGCTTCAGAGCTGAAACATGAGTCCAGCATTTGCAATACATCCAATAGAGGAGACTAGGTTGTGTCCTTAGTGACACCTGGTGAACCTTTAGCATTCTGCACCCTGTGTCTGGAATACCCAGTTCTCTGTAGCTGAGTGGGGGGGGATTAAGGAGGTCCCCCTTGGACTTTTTTTTTTTTAAGTCAGTATCCTGTTCTCCCTCTTTTTTTTTCCCTTTCCCTCTCTCTCAGGAATAAGCATTACACCGCCCTAAGGCGGGGGGTTGGTGCTGTACTATTATAGCGTATAGCTATGATGAGGAAGAGCACAACTTCAGCACAACAGGACAATGCCGGCTCCAGTACAGTAGAGTGTGAAGGGGAACCAGGCAGCTGCCAAATTAGAGACATTTTCCCATACCCTGGGCCAGACCCCCAACAAAAGGAGGGCAACAGAACTTGCAAGCACAATCTAAGGCGCATACCGGGGCCGCAGCTGTGAGGAAAAGCCAAGGGCACGCTATAGCAGCACCAGAGGTAAAACGCACAGGGCTGAAACTGGCAGGTGAGGATATCCAGGATATCCAAGCTGCCTCAGAACCCTTGATTGGAGCTGGAGCCTTAACGGAGGGTGAACCAACACTAAAGGAGGTCCTGCAGGCAATCAATTCCTTTAGGACATCTTTGGGTGTACTGTGACCACCTTAAAACCATTAGGGAAGAGCTCTCCTTTGTTAGGCACGATCTACAAAAAGTAAGAGAAAGGACTACCGCCCTTGAAGGGAGAGTGAGTCTAGTGGAGGATGCCCTGAACCCTCTTGAGCATGAGATAAGAACCATAAGAGAACGGATGGCTAATTACGAGATAAAAATAGATGACATGGAAAATAGAATGCAAAGGAAAAATGTAAGGATCGCGGGGCTTCCCGAAGGCAGTGAGGGCCCTGTCCCGGTGGCATTTCTTGAAAAATGGTTCCGGAAATTATTTGGAAAGAACACTTTTTCACCTCTTTTTGCATTGGAGAGAGCTCATAGGGTGCACCTCTAGACCTCCTCCACCAGGGGGCCACCCAAGATCCCTCCTGGTAAAAATGCTTTTTTATAAGGACAGAGTAACCATATTACAGAAGGCCAGGGAAATGGGTAATATTCTCTATGAAGGTGTAATGGTATCCATCTACCCAGATTTCTCAACGGAACTGAAAAAACGGAGGGCTACGTTTCTGGAAATTACAAAAACTGAAAGTATCCTACGCCCTGCTGTATCCAGCGAGACTGCGGGGTGGTTGGCATCCCATAAGAGACAATTATAGAAGAACCGGAAAATAAAGTTTCAAAGATAAAAGTATAATAACTGCATGGGTGATTTAAGGGCACAGCTGATCACTTATTTGGCACATTAAGGAGCTGAGGTGGGAGGTTGCATTTTAGGTTAGAGAGAGTAATGTGTATGTGGCCCCCTTTCTCAAGGAGATTTGGGAGAATTATTTTTTTCCCTCTTAATATTTGTACGAGTTCTTTTTTGGGGATGGGAGGGGGAGGGGGGAGGTAATACACAAAGGAAATAATATTTGTAATTTTGAGCACATGGGAAGGTCTCTTTGGAAGCCCCTAGAGAGGACCCAAAGGGTGGCGAGTGGAGTGGTAACGAGATACGGATGGTATAATAATAGGTATGAAAGGTGTATGTGGGGATGTATGAAGGATAAATGCACGTCAAATAGGAAATAGGTCACAAAATTATCACAGAAGAAATATAATGGGAAGAATGGGTACTGGTTATTAAATAAAGATTACACAAAGTATATGGAAATCACACAATTAGGATTGGGTATTTTGAATTATATGCATTTGTTGAACACTAAATGGTTAATTTTATGCAGGCAAAAAAGTTAATTATATGCTCTTGGAACATCCAGGGGTTGGGAGACCCCGCAAAAAAAAACTACAGTTCTTTCTGTATTAAAAATGTATGGGTTGGGACTATTCTGCCTCCAGACGCATCTCACAAATGTCTCTATCCCACAGATTGGTTGGGGTGATTTTCGTACTCAGTACCATTCAGTTCTAGGAGGGTGATCATTTTGATTAGATCCGGAGTGATGTTCACCTGCAGGCAGATTAAGACTGACGGCGTTACATCTTTTTCACCTTGTTCACCTGCAGGCAGATTAGGACTGACGGCGTTACATCTTTTTATATTGTACAATAGAGAATAGAACTTATGTATTGGCTAATTTATATATTCTTCCTCCTTTCAATACTTAAATTTTGTAAAAATGTATGGAGTTTGTTCTGTAAAAACCGGGTGTGCCAGTTATTGTTATGGGAGATTTTAACACGGTCATGGATCGGAAAGGTGCATTGGCTCCCTCAGGGAACACAGATGAGTGCCATAGTTGATGATCAGCTGTCCCTATTTTTGGGAGAGGTCGGATTAATGGATATATGGAGAGTGCGAAATCCGTAAGTCCGGCAGTACTCGTGTTTTTCCAGGACACTACAAGTCTATCGGATCCCTCCCAGATGACAGTATCAATAGAGGTAAGGGAGAATTATCATCCTGGGGAGTGGAAAATAAGAACCTTTTGGATGGAACTGATGGGCGACCCTGATGAGGGGCTAACAGCTTTAAGTGAATTTGTAGACTTGAATAGAGAAACTGCCCCTGTGTAGGTAATTTGGGACACTTTGAAGGCCTTCCTCTGTGGTATAATGATACAGCAAGTGTCAAAAATAAGGGTGGCTTGAGAGAGGGTGGCAACAATGGAAGAGTAATATGTGAACAACTCGACCCCCGATACCCTCAGGGCTTGGTCAGAGGAACAACAGACTTATAGGACACTAATGGTTAGGAAGGCAGAGAATAAACTATTTTTTCAGAGGCAGAATACCTTTGGGGAGGGTGAAAGGCAAATTCACCCCCATCTATGGTCCCCGCGATTAGTATTGGGGTGGGTAGGGTTTCTTCACACACTCCGGAAATTGTAGATAAGTTCAAAGAATATTATGAGCATCTGTATAGCTCCCAGCAGGAGGAGATGAGGGAGGAAGTGGATGTCTTTTTTAGGGGTTTGGCAATTCGGGCCCTCTCTGAAACTGATAGGGAGGCGTTGGACTCACCTATAACATTAGAAGAATTACAGCAGGCCACAAGGGAGATGACTGGTCAGAAATCTCCAGAACCCGATGGCCTTCCAGGGGAGACCTTCAGACGTTATGGGAGGGTGTTAGTTCCTGAGCTGCTGGGGGTCTTAAACTGGTCGGCGACCGTGGGGGTGGTTCCTTCCTACATCTATGATGGAATCTACTATAGTTGTGATACATAAAGAAGGCAAGGATCCACTTAATACATCTTCATATAGACCCATTTCCTTATTGAATACAGATATAAAAATCTGGGCAAAGGTCTTGGTGGCTAGGCTAAACAGGGTCATCCAGAAACTTGTCCAGCCGATCAGTCGGGATTTATCCCCTGAAGATCTACTAGTATAAACATAAGACGTGTGTACTTGAATTTACAGATCCCGGCTGATGGGGATGGATCGAGGGCTATTTTGTCTTTGGATGCCGCCAAGGTCTACGACAGCCTTGAATGGCGATATTTGTGGAGGGTCCTGGCTGAGTTCCAATTTCTCTGCTGTCGAAAAGAGTGAAATAGTTCAATGCCTTGGACAAGGTATGAAAACATTAGATGATTCACGAAAACGTAAGCGTGATCATCACACTATTAAGAGATTTGTGGCTGATTCAGAGCACAGACGGGTTTCGTGCAGATAAAGGCACATCGAGGAAGATTTCTGCCAGATCCATGCATCGGCTCAAGAGAGCAGCTGCTAAAACACCATTACATAGCAGCAAACAGATATTTGAAGCTGCTAGTGCCTCTGGAGTCCCACGGACATCAAGGTGTAGAGTTCTCTAGAGTCTTGCAACTGTGTATAAACCTTCCATTCGGCCACCACTAACCAATGATCACAAGCAGAAACGGCTGCACTGGGAAGAAAAATACATTAAGACTAATTTTCAAACAGTCCTGTTCACTGATTACCCTATTCCAACAAGGCTGCAACATCAGCAAGGCGGTGGTGGAGTCACGTTTTGGGCCGGAATCATGGGAAGAGAGCTGGTCGGCCCCTTTGGGGTCCCAGAAGGTGTAAAGATGACCTCTGCAAAGTATGTGGAGTTCCTGACTGACCACTTCCTTCCCTTGTACAGAAGGAAGAACTATGCTTTCCGTAATAAAATCATCTCCATGCATGACAATGCACCATCTCATGCTGCAAAGAATACCTCTGCATCAATGGCTGCTATGGGGCTAAAAGGAGAGAAAGTCATGGTGTGGCCTCCATCCTCCCCTGACCTCAATCCTATTGAGCACCTTTGGAGCATCCTCAAGCAAAAGATCTATGAGGGTGGGAGGCAGTTTACATCCAAACAGCAGCTCTGGGAGGCTATTTTGACATCTGGCAAACAAATTCAAGCAGAAACTGTCCAAAAACTCACAAGTTCAATGGATCTGTTAGCAATAAATCCTGTTTGGTCTGGATGAATAAGTTTTAAAGGCAATTTTGATCAGCCTAGCTCCCAACACCTTAGCTAAAATGTTAGCATCAGAGCATAACAGAGAAATTGGTCTGTATGAGGCTGCACGGGTCTTTCCCCTCTTTATGTATCACTATAATAGTTGCTTCTAGCATTGAGGCAGGCAATCTCCCCTCCGTTGCCGCTCCTCTCAGTGCCCCGAGCAACTCCGGAAGTAATATTTCTCCATAATATTTATACGTCTCCGTCGGGAGCCCATCCGGACCAGGAAATTTTTGATTAGCCATCCCAGCTACTGCCTGTTGAAGTTCTCTGAGCGTTATTGGGGCTTCCAATTCCTCTGTATCCCCTTGTATCTCCAAATTCCCAGGAAGTTATCCATTGCTCCCTCCTCCTCCATCCTCTGCGATGTATAAAGTTTTTTATAATAGTCACTAAATGTGTCTATAATCTCTGAGGTTAGAGGAGTAATCTCTCAGCCCATTAACTTAATTGGGGGTATGGTAGAGGGGGGGGGGGAGCATTGGATCTCACCTTCTACTATTTCTAGGTAACACGCAGACTTCCCTATTGAGGGCAATGGAAATAATTACAAATTTTGGTTGATTTTTCCGGACTTGCCAAAAACTGGGAAAAATCTGCATTGTTACCAGTAGACCCCCTGGGGGATCCTTTGCCTGGGGAGGTTATTCAGATTCAAATAGTGGATAAAATGAAATATTTGGGAATTAGCATTACAAGAGACCCCAAACAGTATATCACAAACAATATTGTCCCACTTCTGGAAAAATTTAGGGGAAATATTAAAATATGGAAATGTCTCCCATTATCAATAGCAGGACAGTGTAACTTGATTAAAATGCTATGGATGCCACAGCTTTTGTGTGCATTACACAACTTGCCAGTGTCGGTATACAAAAAGTGGTTCCAAAAGTTAGATGTTATCTTCAGAGAATTAATCTGGAAAGGTGGTCCGGCAAGAATCCGCTTACGTACCCTACAATTACAAAGACAGTAAGGAGGGGTTGCACTTCCGCATCCTCAGAGTTACTTCCTTGTGGCACAATTACAGAATATGGGAGGTTGCAATAGGCTGGAAGGGGGATATGTAGGGAGGGAAATGTTGCTACAAAACACTTCGCATGGATCAGTGGTGAAAGCGATTGAGGTGGGCTCTTTCCCTTCTAGGCTCCCCACATTAAGCTTAATGATAAGAGTATGGGACACAGTGAAGACTCTGTTGGGGGTATAGAGGATTCACAGAGTAAACCCCCCTATGGGAGAATAGAATTTGGGAGAAATCCAGAAGATGGGGACAATTAGGAAATGTTATAAAATAAGGATGACGTTCTGAAATCTTTTCAGGAACTGAGGGAACAATACACAATACTGAATAAATCTTTTTTTTTTTTAGATACCTACAGGTTAGGCATGCTCTAGGAGAGCAGTTTAGAGAGGGCGCGGGAATGGAGCAAGATTCCTTTGCTCCAGAAGGTAGATAGTGCAACCCCAAAAGACCTTATTTCAAGCTTATATCTGCATATATACAAAGGGAGTCTGAAGGGAATAGGGGCCCCACCAGGTAGGAGGAGGTGGGAACAAGACATAGGAACTATAAAACGGAAGAACAGTGGAGCAGAGTCCTCGAATTGAGCCCCTCGTCTCACTTTCCCCCTCCCAAAGGATTTCACATCTGTTTCTGCTATATAGAGCTTATTATACCCCACAAAGGCATTTTTTGTTTGGCCGCAAGTTGTCCAAGGTGCAGGGAAAGGGGAGGCAATTTAATCCACATGTTTTGGAGGTGTCCGAAGTTATTCCGGTATTGGAGGGAGGTAGCTGGGGTTATAAGTCAGGTATTCGCAGGACCCCCAAACCTGGATGCTAGGCTCTGTGTATTGGGGCTTGCAGAAGGGGAGGGAAACCCTGGATGCACCCAGGTTGCAATCCTCAGGTGTCTATTTCAGGCAGGGAAATCGATAGCACAAAAGGTGGCAATCGGCCTTACCTTCATTGTGTACTGAATGGGAGCGAGGTATGAATAAGACAATTTGGAAGGAAAAATATGTATATGTCAGACAAGGTTGCATAAAGAAATATGAATAGATCTGAAAACCCTGGTGGGAGGTAATGGGGTATCCCCCCTAGAATGAGGTGGAAGATATTAGCTGGAACTATCTGTACAGAGGAAGGAGGATCAGAAGGGCTGAAGAGAGGATAGGGATAAATGATACCAATGTTAAAGGGAAAAGAAAAGGAATAGAGAACAAGCGCAATAAAGATAAGAGGTAATATATTGCAATGAGAGATATGGGTGATTGAGGGTGAAAGTGGTGAAAATTAGGAAAGGAGGATGGTCGAGAGCGATACTGGAATTGTGTGGGAGGAGATGGAAGGGAAGGGGATTGAATGGTTCGAGAGGGGGTGATGGGAGGGTAAGTGTGGTGGAACCGAATGGAATGTGAATGGGAGGTAGATGGACATGCCATAGAATAAACAGAGAAACTTATTGTGACCATGCTTCATAATTATTATTTTGCATTTTTGTGTGTAAAATGGTATTGGGAGGGGGAGGGGATAAGGGCCCTATGTATGACAGTACGTTTACATTTTTTAATAAAGATTATAAAGTAAAAAAAAAGAATTTAAATGTGTTGGGGTGTTAACATGTATAGCTCTAAAGACAATTTTTTTTGGATCAAATGATACACTATATACAATGCCTTGACAAAGTATTCATACCCCTTGAAATTTTCCACATTTTGTCATGTTACAACCAAACATGTAAATGTATTTTATTGGGATTTTATGTGATAGAAGGAATGGAATGGTAGGAAAATAATAAATGGTTTTCAAAAATGTTAACAAATATCTGAAAAGTGTGGCATGCATTTGTATTCAGCCCCCTTTACTCTGATACCCCTAATTCAAATCTAGTGGAACCAATTGGCCTCAGAAGTCATCTAATTAGTAAATAGAGTACACCTCTATTTATAGTATAAAAACAGCTGTTCTGTGAAGTTCTCAGAGGTTTGTTAAAGAACCTTAGTAAACAAACAGCATCAGACAGGTCAGGGATAATGTCATGGAGAAGTTTAAAGCAGGGTTAGGTTATAAAAAAAATATTCCAAGCTTTGAACATCTCACGGAGCACTGTTCAATCCATCATCCGAAAAATGGAAAAAGAATGTCACAACTGCAAACCTACCAAGACATGGCCGTCCACCTAAACTGACAGGCCGGGCAAGGAGAGCATTAATCAGAGAAGCAGCCAAGAGGCCCATGGTAATTCTGGAGTCGCTGCAGAGATCCACAGCTCAGGTGGGAGAATCTGTCCACAGGAAAACTACTAGACGTGCATTCCATAACGCTGGACTTTATGGAAGAGTGGCAAAAAGAAAGTCATTGTTGAAAGCCATAAGAAATCCCATTTGCAGTTTGCGAGAAGCTATGTGGGGGACACATAGCAAACAAGTTGAAGATGGTGCTCTGGTCAGATGAGACAAAAATTTAACTATTTGGCCTAAAATCAAAACGCTATGTGTGGTGGAAATCTAACACTGCACATCACCCTTAACACACCATCTGGTACAGGGAAGCTGGTGAAAGTTGATGGGAAGATGGATTGAGTCAAATACAAGGCAATCTAAAAAGAAATCCTGTTAGAGTCTGCAGAAGACTTGAGACTGGGATGGAGGTTTACCTTCCAGTAGGACAACAACCTTAAAGTGGTTGTAACGTCAGAAGGTTTTATATCTTAATGCTTTCAAACCCACCCCCCCCCCCCCCTGCCAAAATACCTGAGCCTCACCTTTGTCCAACGATGTCCACCGCTCGGGTGCCCCCATAGCATGCTGCTTGCTGTGGGGGCACTCGACATGAGGGAGAGACCAGAGCCGAACAGGGATCGAAGAAGAGGAGGATCTGGGCTGCCCTGTGCAAAACCACTGCACAGAGCAGGTAAGTATAATATGTTTGCTATTTTTAGAGGGGAAAAAAAAAAGAGAGACTTTAAACATACAGCCAGAGCTACAATTGAATGGTTTAGATCAAAGCATATTCACGTATTAGAATGGCCCAGTCAAAGTCCAGAGCTAAATCCAATTGAGAATCTGTGGCAAGACTTGAAAATTGCTGTTCACAGACGCTCTCCATCCAATATGACAAACCTTGAGCTATTTTGCATAGAATGGGCAAAAATGGCACTTTCTAGATGTGCAAAGCTGGCATACCCAAAAAGACTTGCAGCTGTAATTGCAGCGAAAGGTAGTTCTACAAAAGTATTGACCCAGGGGGGATGAACAACAATGCATGCCACACTTTTCAGATATTTATTTGTAAAACAATTTAAAAACTATTTATCATTTTCCTTCCACTTCACAATCATTTGTCACTTTTTGTTAGTCTATCGCATAAAATCCCAATAAAATACATTTACGTTTTTGGTTGTAACATGACAAAATGTGGAAAATTTTAAAGGAGTATGAATACTTTTTCAAGGTTTGCAGCATCATAGTATGCTATGAAAAGGGATTTATTGCACATGCAAGGGCATACTTAAACGTAAGTTAAAAGTAGGCATTGGAAATGGTATAAAAACTGCAGCAAACGCCGTTATGGGCGTTCCACGAGACCGGAAGTGGTTTCAGAACCGGAAGTACGTCACGACAATGCATTTCGCCCTCCCACAGGGTGTCATCAAAGGACCTTTGATTACGTTTGTAAGTATGCCCTTGTATGTGCAATAAATCCCTTTTCATAGCATACTTCACTATTGGTCCCTTTCTTTTCTCTATGGGTACCTGTTTTCTCACGATTGAAAACGAATGTGGAAGGATCGTTCGTTTCCTAATTTTCATCAGCCAATCCTGCCATCCAGTAATTCCTGGTGGATACTGTTACAAGTCTATTCTGACTCCAAGACTGCAAAGCTGGTGTGATCGTGATCCGGTGAGTGGGGACACATGTGGGGGTGTTTTGTCACGCCTGAACTTGTCTGCGATTTTCTGCCTTGCATCTTTGCCCATTAGAAGTGAAGTATTCCCTGCAACTTTACGCTTTGGATGCGAAGCACCTATTTAGTTGGTTATTACTTTCACGGTTCACATGGACTTTTGTTACATATTATATATCACTGTTTATTTGTTTTCACTTATATGGACATATGTTTGTTAAGCGCTGTATTATTTCTTTTATTATGTTCAAGTGTGTAGCACTTTGTGTATAGCAGCTTCATTTACGTTTGATTTTGTTTTTCCTCAGCACAAGTTATATATTTAGATATATATTTTTAACAGGTTTGCTATAAACCTTAAACCTATAGCAAGGAATCACCATTTTTTCTGGCCCAACTAAGAATGGCTGTACAACGCTGTATATACTTTGAGAAAAGTTTTTTAATCTCAGCACAGCGTACAGTGTACATCTATAACCTTACCTATGAGGCATTCCCAGGATGACATACTCCAGCCCCGTCTCACTGGACTTATCAATAAGCATTTTTAAAGCCGGGATCATGACTTCACAGCCTTCCAGACCAAATCTCTTCTCTGATGACCATTTGCGAGCTAGAAAATCCTCAAACCTTCAAATTAAAGATAATCGTTAATTTGATTTAAAATTTACAAAAGGCATAGCTAAATAAATGTATACATTTATGGAGAAATATCCTCAGCAAAAAATAGGACAGATTTAAAAAATAATTCTTGCTCATCTGTTTATTCATATAGATTTATTTTTATTTGTCTGTTAATATTTGACAGAAAAGCATTACTTCCTAACATTCTGTCAATGTAGCATAACAATTATGTTCAAAATACATCATGCAATTGCATTTCATGGGGTCAAGGCAATGACAGATTACTTCCGACTGGATCCTATGGGTTTCTTGTCCTTTGTAAATCAAACTTCTGAACTACATACAGTACCTGTACAGAATTATGGCCAATGCTGCAAAAAGCAGGAATAGCAGCAATGTTCAGTAAGTAAAATGATTGTTAACATTCACTGCATCTAGATCACATTTTATCCATCAATGGCAGACCAATCTCAAAAAAAAAAAAAAAAAAAAAAAAAAAAACTCTTGGCTAGAGACAATAGTGTTGGACGGATATATAAAGAAGCTTTTCTTGGAGCACATAAAAGGACACAGGGTACTTCAAATTTATGACTACTTGTGTTATGCTGCCACCTTCATGTGAATGGATGCTGACCAAAAAAGGCAGGATAACTCCTCCCAGCTCAGCCAACCTCACTTTGGTGGCAAGCAATGAGGAACAAAACAAGAGGGCAGGGATCCCGGTGTCCTGTGATGTACTCCAAAAAAATAATTCATATTACGAATAAATCAAAAGTCCTAATTCTTAATTGTACATTAAAGGGCACCTCATATTCATGACTAACTGGGATGTCCCCAAAGAACTCAACATGAGGGGTGAACACGACATCAAGGCTAACATGCCCAAAACCCAATCATAATAATAGGGAAAAACTTCACTACAAGGCCACCTGCAAAAATGTTGACACAAAACTGGCATCCGCAGAAGTGTAAACATCTATCTGGTAAAACGTATTAATGTCTGAAGAGAACACTAGTTTATAGTAGCCTTACAAGCTTAAACAGAAGATTGATGCCCAATTGGAAGGAAGCACTGACACCCCTGGTGGAATGGGCCTTGACCAAAAAAGGAGGAACCTTGCCCTTGATACAATAAGCATGAGAAATGAGCTGACAATTCCACCAAGAAGTAGTGGATCAAGAAGCAGCCTAACCCTTTTGAGGACCCTTGGTTACAACCAAACAGGGACTCAGACTGTCAAAACCAAGCTGGAGACATCGCATACATTCAAACAGCTCGAACAACATCCAAAAAGTGAAGCACCTTCTCCTTAGGATGCTTAAGATTATGACAAAAAAAGATGGCAATAAAATGTCCTGATTTAGTTGGAAGTAGATAAACCACCATAAGTAAAAAAAAGAGACTGAGTTCTCAACACCACCTTATCCTGGTAAGAATCAGAAAAAGTTCCTTCTAGGAGAATGCAGTCCACTTCAATACCCTAAGTCAAGTAATGGAAACCAAGAAGACAACCTTGCATGTAAGGAGTGACATGGGACTCAGAGAGGCTCAAACAGTAATCTGCAAAATAATCAGCACCAAATTAAAGGCCAAGTTCACCTTTCAATAGAGTAGTAAGAAAACTGCATTTATTATTTTTTTTACTCTGCAGCCTGTAAGGAATTACAACAGTGCAATACCAGGATCCTGCACTCATACAGGCAGTTACTGAATGGCAGGAAGAATCAATGAACTACGAGGATGCTCACCAGTGCCCTTGCAGTTCATTGAGAACTACAAGTCATCAATCTCAGAGGCCGACAGTAGATGTAGTTCATCCATTCACATAATTCTGTGCATGAACAATGCGGCCATGTGGACCAAAGATGAACTTATGCTTTGAGGTCCTACAGAGACAAAAGGTCGCACAGGAGGAATAATCCATGCGACTCCCTGCACAGAGGTTTTTACCAAGGAATGATGCACTGAACGGAATGGAAAACAGAACGACCAAGACAGAGATATAGCCCTAATAGCATAGAGAAAATGCAACCCACAACATACTGTCATAGATCAAACTTACAAGCCTCACACTAGGCAAAATAAGCCTTCCATGTATGATGGTACACCTTCCTGGAGTTTGAATTTCTTACCTTGAGAAGGATAAGAAATACAAAGTTAGAAACACCTGCATGTCCCTTAGGACTGGGACTTCAACAACAAATAACATCAAAGCCAGTGACCATAAAGCAGGATGGCACATCGGACCCTGCAACAGCAAGTCTGGATTAACTGAAAGAGCCCACAGCTCACTGGCCAAGAGATTTACAAAGTCCACAAGCCATGTTGTTATTGGCCAAACAGATGAGATCAGAATCCCCAGAATGTCCTCCAACTTTTTATCTGGGCATCCACTGCAAATGCCTGAGGATCTTTGGTCCGGGACACAAACCTGTCCAGCTCGTTGCTGAATCTGGATGCTAAAACATCCACATCCGAATGGGTAAAGGGCCCCCTGGATTAAGCTTTCCACACCAGGAATGTGTTTAGCTGCGAAAGGCCAAAATGTGAAGGTCCTTTAAAAAGGCACAACTACAAATCCCCCCTTTATGGCTGATGTACTGTATTCTACTGCCATGGGAATTGTCCCACTGCCCCTAACGGAGGGACCAGGAAGGCAGGCATACCAGGGCATGAGAGCCATCTGAATTGCCTGAAGAAAAAAAAAAATAATAGTGCGCTAAATTTCAAAAATAAACGTAATAATATACTCCAGTGAATATGTGACAAACCGCGATCTTAAAAAATATATATAAGTAAACAGTCCACATGCACAATGAAATAAAAAAACTCTTGATTGGTGAAGAAATGTAAATAAACTCAATCCATGCTCTGTGACAGTCTCTATAGAAATAAGTACCGATAGGTAATCACCACCACTTCCGTGTGCAATGCCTGCTCACCTCAAAGACCCCCTTGGGTCTATTGGCACTTTTAATAAAAATCCACAGACGGGTCAGCTCGGTCGTACACAAAAGTATTCAGCTAATGGCTTCAGGAATACCAGGACCTTTCCATAGACAATTTCTTTCTCCACATTACAGTTTTTTTCCCTTGAGAAAGTCACATGACCTGTGACGCAACGCATCGGGAGGAGACGGTGACACTTCCGGTGTCTCATTACTCTGGATTTGTAGTGAGGAGGAGAGCTGTCCTAATACCGTATCCAATACTTTACCGATCGTTCAATGCGGGTTTTATCTCTGCTCAAATGTGAGTGTATACAATGTTATTTATTAAAAGCAAGTATTTTTAAGAAATCTTGCGCGATGATTATGCAATCAGTTATTTTATTTCATTGTGTATGTAGACTTTTTGCTTATATTTTTTAAGATCACGGTTTGTCACATATTCACTGGAGTATATTATTAAGTTTATATTCAAAATTTAGCGCACTATTATTTTTATTATTCATTATATATGTGGTTCCAGCACACATTCCAAATAGTTGCAGCAGTTTTTCATGGATATAATTAGTCACATTATTTATAGTTTGTAGGTTGTTTGTTACTCAAATCAGCGCTAGTAATTTATTTGTTTGAATTGCCTGAAGCACTATGACATTTGATTAGTAACCTTCACTTTTCTGATGACTATGTTCTCTGAATCAAAAGGTTCTCCACAACACCTCCCCAGCTAAAAAGCTGGAACCCATTGACAAGATATTCCACTTCATCAGAGGGAAAGATCATCTACAGCATTTGGTTGCGCACCACCATTCCAAAGTAAATCTGGCCTTGGCAATCAGATGCATTGGCTGATCCAAGAACTCTTGGAGCTTGCCCAGAACCAACAGAATATTAAGCTCTGGAATAAAACTGAGAATATGGGACCATTTCAAAAGCAGCTACCATCTTCCCCAGCACCCTTATGCAGAATAGAGAAACTTTCCAACCTCTTTAGGGACTCCTGGGTTTTAAGAGGCAGGCATTTCTCCAACAGAAGCAGTACTTCTGCCTGTACTGTTCCTTACTCCAGATGTTGTGTTGGAACCAGAGACAACTACTGAAGATTCCAAGCTTCTAAGCCAATTGAAGTCTGTGAAGCAGATTGTGCAGATACCACCCAATGGCAATACCAAGGGCCCACAATAAACCTAAAACGGAAGCCAACATCTTGGCAAACACTCTAGGAGAAGTGGAAAGAGCAAAAGGTAATTTCACAAACAGTAGCGATTTACTGTAAATTGCAGAAATCACTAGTGAGGCTGGAAAACCTGTACGTGCAAATAGACATCCTTGATATCCTCTGATGCCAGGTAGTCTCCCAGATAAAGCAAGGCAATCACTGACTGCGTAGACACCATCCTGAATTTCTGTACCTTCTGAAATTTGTTGAGACCCTTGAGGCCCAGAATAGGCCGGACATCTGTTTGACTTGGTAATCATAAAAAAAGGTTGGAATAGAAGCTGTGAGACCTCTCCTCTTCTGGTATAGGTGTAATGACCTCCTGAGACAGGCTTTTCTTAGCAAAGAAATACACTCTTTTTTATATGTCCAAGGATACCCTCAAGCACATTAAGCATGGAGAAGAAAAAGTGAAATTCCACCTTATAGTAAAATATACAAAGTTTGTATAGATGGTGCGCAAAATCAACCTTATTGATGTAATAGATCGAAATTATAAGTATGACGATGTTAATGCATCCAATGCATACTGTGCATATACACAATTGCCAGCAGGTCCAAAGTGGTCTATAATATATGAAGAAAATATATATAGTCTAAGTGGATAGGTGATCCAAGTGACTGATGAATAAAATATGCGTATAAAAACTGTGAATAAATAAAATATATCAAACGTGCAGATAGAAAATACTCCAAAAAATGACACTAGGCAGCTTAATGTCATTAATATGTGTGGTGAAAAGATGTGCTCAAAGTGCTGAAGAGCAGCTGGTGATTAGTAACAAAAGGCCCTGTTACTTCCTTAAAACAATGAGTGAGTAAAAACAGCTGGTGTGTAGTCTGCAGACAATCAGCTAAACATATACTTAGTAACAAAAACAATTATATGTATCACATTAATTCCCACAATGTTACTATGTATCATTTATGCAGTTAATGCAAGCAGTGGGGAATGTTAAATTGCTGCTATACATCTAAATAGGGATAAATAAAAAGGAAACAGGTAAAACTTCCCTTTACTTTTCCTGATTTTTGTTGTGGGTATGTTCTTCTGAAAAAAGGATTATTTTTCAAGTGCTGAAAAAAAGAAAATACAAAAAACCATTGCGCAGCCTCCCTGAACTGAATAAAACATGAAGTGCCTGTGTATGTTGTTGCACTCACGTGTACCCAAGAAATCAGATCGCGGTTAACTGTATTCAATGGTCAGGCTTCTTAGCTGGGGCTGTCCGCCCTTCTCCTCCTAGCTGAGATCCGTGTCTTACACGGGGTCACTTTAGGCTCCTCCTCCCACCTTGTAACCTCTAGAAACCACACTGTAGACCCAGTCACCTGTGACTTCCAGGGGCCAGAGAGCCACGAAGGCCAAAAGACATCTCCCCACCCTTATGAGGTGGGACACCACTTTACTGTAAAAAGGATTTGCCTCTGGATCAGGAGGACTTGGGGGTCCAATTCTCCTTATGGAACTGGGATGTAGGCTTCTGCTTGGAGCTCGAGATTCTTCTTGAATTATGAGGGTGGTACCAGTATCTTACCTGTCGTCTTTATGGGTCATCCCATCTAGATGAAGGAATCCAAGTCTTGTTTGGACAGACATGGTGCTCAACTGGGAAAGCTGCCGTAAGGAAAATCCAGGAACTGCCATATGACAGGATCCCCTGGATCTGCTTCTCCAGTACAAAGCATACACTTTGGCCAAAATTTGAGAGGTTTCCAAACTTCCACCACAGCCACGGCAGGCTGTAGAGCCACTCCTACCAAGGAGAATGATGCTTTAAAGAGGGTCTCCAAACTCTTATCTATGGCATCTTTAAAGACCAGAATCTCATCCACTGGGACCGCTGTGGTCTGATTCAAGTACGAATGGCCAGCTGGAGAATGTTCAACAGCTGGAGAACACCAATTCTTGTAGCAGTCCTTCCTCATGGGGAACCAGAGAAACCACTGAAACACAGTGGATATACCAAATAATGGCAGGGATTTGGAGCTAATCTGACCCTTACAAGAACCATTACAGCAAACTATGCAGGAGGCCCTAGAGGGATTTGGAAGTCCATCCCATTCCTCCCATCTCTTTGCCTGCATACTGCCATGGCTTTTCGAGAGTCAGCAGGCCCTTAAACCAAATGATAGCAGCTACCCCGGTGTGTGGAGTAATTGCCAAGATATAAATCGCTAACAGCCCCATTAACAACTGTGAATTGAGCCTTAGTTTTCTTTTTTTTCCCCAGATTCTTGTGTCTTTTTTTTACCCAATGGACTTGCATATTGCACACTTCCGGTCCCCGGTGTCTACACTCACCATTTTATCTATGGAGGGAGCCATGGTTATCACACAAGCCAACTTCAATCATATCTGCCTGTGTTTACCTTTATTTTTAGGTTTAGATAATCTTCAAGTTTGCAGTTTTTATACTCCTTATTTTGAGCACAGGAAGGCCATGAAATGCCAAGTTCTGACTTCCATTACCTGGTTATGTTTCCCCTTTTCCGTTCCACTACTCTTACTGCCTGCCAGTTTCCTTAAGTTATTAGACTGGATCTTAGTGTGCATACAGTTTCTGTAACTTGCCTGACCATTAAGGAACCTAAATTGTAAATGAGCAAGTTTTTTTTTTTTTTTTTTTTTACTGTTATCTTGCACTACTGATGCTAACCCAGGCTGTCTCCATATATTCCCATTCACATGTACTTTACTGCCACCAATGAACTACAACAGTCCTTCCATTCAGCTCTGCATATATATACAACCTATGAGATAACTACCAATAATCAGTAATCTGCACACTCGTCATACAGTGAGAGCTGGCACCTTATCTCTCCAGTGTTGCTCTGCCAAGCCTTACTGATGATAACTATGTTATAAAACAAGATTTATAAAATATAAAATTCATAATCAAATACCTTGTAGCGTGCACTAATCTTGCTAACAGTGTTCTTTTTTCTTCATTGGTAAACCTCATGATGCCAGGAGTCTCAAATTTTTGTCTAATCCACTGGCACTGTTCCACATCATTGATGAACATAAATTCTAGCCCAATATGTTGACAGTATGAATTCTGCAAGGCACAAGAGCATGTATAGCATACAAACACAATCAACATTTTTTTATCCTACAATCAATAGGGCAGGTACTTTGCTTTTGCTTTATGGTTTATAATATTCTTGCAAATAATAAACAAAAATTAAAATGTCAAGGGCATAATTATTGTTACCCCAAATTACACCCTTTGACTGCTCCAATTGTTTAAGTTTTGATGTGTTTCTTCCCCAAACTGTATGTTTCAGCTCTTTTTTCCAAAGATTTTTTTTTTGGATTCAGTTCAGGACTCATAGCAGGCCACTTTAAAACAATCCAGGGTTTCATTTTCAAACATTCTTAGATGTATGGTTAGAATCATAATTAGATTCTTAGATTTACGGTTTGAATCATAGTGCCATGGCCTGAAACAGACAGAACTTTTTAACATTTGGAATGTTTTGCTCCACAATGCCTTAATAATCTTCCTATTTCATAGTGCCCAGTCCTGTTGGTAGCAAAGTAACCCCTTAACATTTTGGAAATGTTTGAATGTTTCACATTTGACGTTCTTCTGTTAACATGGGTCTCTCTGGATTTACCTAAATGCTTATTAACTAACTATAACTATAATAAATAAAAATTAAAATGTCATGGGCATAATTATTGTTACCCCTTATTAGGCCCTTTGAGTCAATAACTGCAATAGAGCACTTTCTTATCAAGCAAATTGCTCCAATTGTTTTAAGTTTGATGGGTTACTTCCCCAAACTGTATGTTTCAGCTCCTTTTCCCAAATATGTTTTATTGGATTCAGTGCAGGACTCAGAGCAGGCCACTTTAAAAAAAAATCCAGTGTTTCATTTTCAACCAATTCTTAGATATATGGTTTAAATCATAGTGCCATTGCCTGCAACAGAACTATGATTTAAACCATATATCTAAGAATCACAGACAGAACTTTTTAACATTTGGCATGTTTTGCTCCACAATGCCTTAAAAATCTTCCAATTTCATAGTGCCCAGTCCTATTGGTAGCAAAGTAACCCCTTAACCCTTTGGAAATGTTTGAATGTTTGACATTAGATGTTCTTCTGTTAACATGGGTCTCTCGGGATTTAACTAAAAGCTCTAACCTTGTTTCATTTGCTCAAAGGACAGTCTCCAAGAAGGGCTGTGGCTTGTCAACATGCATTTTAGCAGACTCAAGTCTGATTTTTTTTTTGTGTCTGTTTTTCAGAGGTGGGGTAAGTCTTCTATCATGGAGGCCACTTTACTTAAAACTGGGTTCACACTGCAGCACGGAGCGGCTCACAGCAGGCGTCCGGTGCATCCCTGTTCACCGGTTCAGGTGCGATTTCAGTCTGAATTTTTTGGCTGAATTCGGACCTGAAGCAGACCAGAAGACGCACAGAACCCCTGTGCAATTCACACTGGAGCCGTTACGGAGATGTGTGAACCGGCTCCATAGAGAGACGGTCACAATCTCCTGACATGAGAATTGGATGCAGGGAAAACCGCATCCAATTCGCAGTAGTGTGAACCCAGCATCAGACAGAAGTTAAAGATTATACTTAACCATTTAAGGGCCAGAAGGATTTGCCCCCTCAATGACCAGGCTATTTTTTGCTATACGGCACTGCGTCGCTTTAACTGACAATTGTGTGGTCGTGCAACGTTGTACCCAAACAAAATTGATGTCCTTTTTTTTCCCACAAATAGAGCTTTCTTTTAGTGGTATTTAATCCCCTCTGCGGTTTTTATTTTTTGCGCTATAAACCAAAAAAAAGACTAATTTAAAAATATATATATTTTTTACATTTTGCTATAATAAATATCCCCCAAAAAAATAAAAAAATAAAAAAATGTCTTCATCAGTTTAGGCCAATATGTATTCTTCTACATATTTTTGGTAATAAAAGCGAATATTGATTGGTTTGCACAAAAGTTGTAGCATCTAAAAAGTATGGGAATGATTTATGTCATTTTTATTATAAAAAATGTTTTCCTAGTAATTGTGGGGATCAGCGATTTTTAGCAGGACTGCGACATTGCAGCGGACAGATCGGACACTTTTGACACTTTTTTGGGAACATTTATACAGCGATCAGAGCTAAAAATAGCCACGGATTATTGTATAAATGTCACTGGCCGGGAAGGGGTCAACACTAGGGGGTAATCAAAGTGTTAAGTGTTCCCTAGGGAGGTGTTTCTAACTGGGGGGGCAGTGTACTGACAGAGTTTGCTCGCTGTTTCTTATCACTAGGAACAGCAGATCTCTCTCTACAGAACGGGGATCTGCCTGTTTACATTGACAGATCCCCATTCTGGCTCTCTGAGGAGCGATCACAGGTCGCCGGCGGACATTGCGGCCGCCGGCCACATGTATCGGCTTCGACGTCGCAATGAGGGCGCGTGCACCCCCTAAAGCGGCCGACGTACCGCTACGGCGATTCGTGCAGCCATGCCAACCTGCCTTAGTATAACTGCGGCGGCTGGTTGTTATACCTTTAACCAGACTAGCCAGGATCTTTTTGACGTTTTCCTTTGTTCTTTTTCCACCATTAAGGTTATGCTTCTGCTCAATCTAGGGTTCATTTTCCTCTTGCAGCAACATCTAGGAAGGTTGGCCACAGTCCCAAATTCATGATGGTAATAGCCACCATGGTAAGCGAAACCTGAAAATCTTTAAAGACGGTTGTGTGGCCTAAACCATGCTTGTCTAATCCTCAGACAGTTCTGCCTTTCTTTGGAGTACATTTCTCCATTCAAATAGTGTGACTGATTACATTGGAGACACCTGTGATACCAATTACATTGAAGAGTCTGCTTCCAAGATAACTAAAATTAAATATAGACTTAAAGGGATTGTAAAGTCTCTTTTTATTAAATGAATACACAGAGCAGCCTGGAACCTGCCTTTTTAGGGTCCCCCACCAGCGCTCTGGGCTCCTCCTCTTCTGTGTCTGCTCCCATAGCAAGCGGCTTGCTATGGAGGTAGACACTGCAGGCTCGCTCCAAAGCCACGCTTTGTGCATCTATAGCAGGGCCAGGACAAGAGGTGGGCAGGAGAGGAAACTGCTCTGGGTACAGTGAAGCAAGGGGGCAAAGAATAGATACAGAGGGCTACACCCATTCTACAGCATGTATTAGCAGTGGGGCAGGGGGACAGAGTTCTGTATCCTTGCCCTGAGAGCTGAACAATCCTGTACCGCTACTGATCTATAGACATACACAGCGCTTTTTGTTTTGTAATCCTCTGGAATTTTGCCGGCAACCACACCAACAAATCAATATTCATATAAAACTTCCCTTCATTACGCAATTATTAAAAAATACATGTTCTTAAAAACACACATGGCCAAATTTTGGCCTGAAGGACACTTTACAAGTGTATATACAGATAATAATGGTACTTCTCCAATACTGCATATGTTATAATGTTTGATATTCAGCAGATTGCTTTATGGCATCATACATCCAACACATTTCTAGATTCATGCAATCAATTAATCTTTCTCAGGGATAGTCAGATGCCACTCTGAAATGTCTAAGAAAACCTTTCAATAACACACTGGGGGTTATTTACAAAAGGCAAATCCAATTTGCACTGAAAGTGCAGTCGCTCTAAATCTAAGGCATAGATCTGAAATGAGGGGAAGCTCTGTTGATTTTATCATCCAATCATGTGCAAGCTAAAATGCTGTTTTTTTTATTTTCCTTGCATGTCCCCCCTCAGATCTACAGTGACTTTACTTACAAGTGCACTTTCAGTGCACTTGCAGTGCAAAGTGGATTTTCCTTTAGTAAATAACCCCCACTGTCTATATATTATATTACCAAAAGTATTGGGATGCCTGCCTTTACACGCACATGAACTTTAACAAATTTACCCACCGCCAGCCGTCATATGACGTCCTTGATTTTTGTGGGGGTATATCTGAATGATGCTTGCAGCTACATGCATCATTCAGATATTGGCTTTTTCAGCCAGTGATTCCCTACACCATAAGAATGATCATAGCGGCTGTTCCACTGCTTGATCATTCTTACGGGCATCATTCTTACCCCTCCCGCCGCCCTCCTGTGCTTTTACCCACTCACCACTTCCATCGGTGAGTCGGAGACAGGATCCGCCGGCCTCGGATGGTGACCATAGAGATTTTCGGAGGACCAGATGGTAGCCGGAGTCTCTATGATCGCTCGTAGTAAATGAGTAAACCCCATAGATAAAAAACTGCAGGAAATACTATCCTGTATGAGTTTTCACCCTGAATTCTTAAAGAAATCAATACCCTACAGTTATTACAACTAAAACAAAGTTGTAGTAATGATAAAAATTTCCAAGCTGAAGCGGATGAATTGACAGAGAGGCTACTTCAACAAGGCTATACAAGAGAGAAGAGTTACTTTTCAAAATAAAAGGGACAAAGGAAGGATAACAAAACAAGATTGATTCTCAAATATTCAAACAAACATTAAGAAATTTGCCACATAATCACTAAACACTGGCCAATACTATCAGAGGACCCCCTTGTAGGGCACTTTGACACCAACCCACTCTAACGTACAAGCAGCTCCATAACAGATAACCTGGTCAGAAGTGAATATAGGGGGGAGGGGAGGAAGGACCCTTGCAAAGATCTGGGTACTTTCCCATGTGGAAGTTGTTCATATTGTCCCTCCACTGGCTTCCGTTCACCCAACGAATTAAAGTCAAAATACTAACAACTACTTACAAAGCCATCCACAACTCTGCCCCCAGCTACATCACTAGCCTAGTCTCTAAATACCAACCTAATTGTTCTCTACACTCCTCTCAAGGCCTCCTGCTCTCTTGCTCCCTTGTCACCCTCCTCCCATACTCGCCTCCAGGACTTTTCCAGAGCTTCTCAAATCCTATTGAACTCCTTACCCCAATCTGTCCGATTATCTCCTACTCTATTAGCTTTTAGACAATCCCTGAAAACCCTTCTCTTCAGAGAAGCCTATCCTACCCACACCTAACAACTGTATTTTAATTTTCTCCATCACCTCACCCCCCACAGTTATTACCTTTTATCATTACCACTAAGAGAAGGAATTCATATTGCCCAATGGGAAAAAATTCAAACCAAGGCATTTTGTCAATTGCCACACTAGGGGAGTCACATATTTACTTCAATGTGAATGTGGCTCCTTCTACGTGTGGAAATGTCAAAACACCTACAAAACATGAAAATAGAGAATCTATACCTGCCGGTAGGGAGACATGTGGCCACAAAACACATTTATAGGATGCCTAACTAAAGTATCCTTTGTGGCACTGGACAGAATACATATCCCTTTCATAGGGGGAGATTGGAATAAAGATCTTTAACGAGAGATGCGTTGAATAACTAGGCTAAAAGCGACAATGCCACCAGGCTTAAATTAAACCGAGATCTGGCAAAACTTATTAAGAAAAAGATGGAATAATTTACCAGTCAATCAAAATGTAATGTCCAGCTTCAAATAGAACAGCCACTCTAGGTTAGATAGTCCTTAGAGAATCCCATTAAAATAAATTAACTAAAAAGACCCAAACAATAAAATTAGGGTCTAGTTTTACAATCTAAACTGTGTAGGAAAAAGGTTGGTTTGGGTAGCAATAATATTTAATAGTGCTGAAATGTTGTTATAATTATGCACATAAAAATGTAAACCATGTATTTAATGCTGCTATTATCTCTTTCTTCACTAGGGGGGAATCCTTATTCCATGCCCAGCCTGGATCTTTCATAGTTTCATAGTTTGTAAGGTTGAATAAAGACACCAGTCCATCCAGTTCAGCCTGAGTGAGTGTCTACAATTGTCCCTATCCCTGTACATTGCACACACATCACATGTCCCTACCCTCAAGGAGCCCACAATCCAAGGTCCCCATTCATATACTAGGGCCAATTTTGAACAGAAGCCAATTAACCTACCTGCATGTCTTTGGATTGTGGGAGGAAACTGGAGTACCCAGAGGAAACCCACGCAGGCACAGGGAGAACATGCAAACTCCAGGCAGGTAGTGTCATGGTAGGGATTAGAACCAGTGACCCTTGTTACTGCTAGGTGAGAGTGCTAACCACTACACCACTGTGCCGCCCCATCTTGCGGCAATGGCTGTGGTGAAGGGCGTACCCAAAAGGCATCTTTTCTGGGCTGATTGCCTAGACGGGGTGGAGGGGGGCGCTATTTGCCCCTAGATTTGGCAGAGGCCCAGGACTTTTCAGCCCAGAATATCGTGGGCGAGATGCCCTTACAGAGTCGGCGGCGTCCCCATTCAAAGATGTTGTCTGCGGAACCACTGGCACATGCACTGGAAACAGAAGTGACATCCTCGGCTATGCACACCTGCACAATTGATAGATACCAAATTTGGCACCATTATCTCCAGGAGGGGCCAACTAAGAGCCCTATATAAAAGAGTGTATTCAGCCCCCAGAGACACAACCGTGTGTTGTGTTTTGGAGGACAGACATTAAAGCATATTCATGTGTTAGAATGACCCAGTCAAAGTCCAGACCTAAATCCAATTGAGAATCTGTGGCAACACTTGAAAATACTGTTCACAGGCGCTCTCTGTCCAATCTGACAGAGCTTGAGCTATTTTGCAAAGAAGAATGTGCAAAAATGTCACTCTAGATGTGCAAAGCTGGTAGACACATACCGCAAAAGACTTGCAGCTGTAATTTCAGCAAAAGGTGGTTCTGCAAAGTATTGACTAAAAATGCACGCCACACTTTTCAGACATTTGTAAAAATAAATTAAAACTATTTATCATTTTCCTTCCAACTTCACAATTATGTGCCACTTTGTCTTGGTCTATCACATAAAATCCCCCAAAAATACATTTTAAATGTGGAAAATTTAAAGAGGTATGAATACTTTTTCAAGGCACTGCATGTTGTGATAAAATGGTTTAATTCTGATGTGATAATATATATCATTTAGACAATATGTTCTTGGAAGTTTTCTTTGATGTTTCACAGTGGCATCTGACTATCCCCGAGGAAGAGATCAATGGATTGAATGAATCTGCAAATGTATTGGATGTATGATGCCATAAAGCAAGCAATCTGCTGAACATAAAACTTCATAACATATGCAGTATAATTATTATCTGTATATACTTGTAAAATATCCTTCAGGCCAAAATGTGACCCTGTGTGTTTTTAAGAACATGTATTTTGTAATAAAGGGAAGTTTTATATGAATATTGACTTGTGTAACTATGTGTAAAGGGATGGTGGCAACCTTATCCTAGAACATATATGAACAATAGACATACACAGCGTAGCTCAGCCCTGTCCCCCACTCCCTCCTCAATGGTTCCCTCTGTTATCAGCAAAGTCTGTGAGACCAGGAAGAGGGGAGAGTAGACCCGCAGCCGGGTACAGTACTGGATCGATAAAGGACTCAGGTAAGGCCCCTTTCACACTTATACGACTTGTCCCACGATTTGGGACTGCAAAGTAGCATGACAAATCGTTCCCATGATTTCCAATGACAGCCATTCATATTAGTACGACTTCAAGTCGCTCCGACTTCAAAGTAGTCCCTGCACTACTTTGGTCCGATTTTGATGCCACTTACACAGGCATTCCTTGAAATCGCAGCGAAATCGCGACAAAAATCGCGGCCGCGAATCACGGTAAAATTGCGCGACTTTGAAGTCGCACAAGTGTGAAAGGGGCCTAAGTGTTAGGGGGGGGGGGGGACAGACAGTGCAAGGGTTTTTACCTTAATGCAGAGAATGCATTAGGGTAAAAACCTTTAGTGTTTACAACCACTTTAACTTATAAGGAGTGGCAATAATTATGTTCTTTTATTTGTTTTATCATTTATAAGAAAAAGGAACATGGATTTTTAGGGAAAAAAACTGAGGTGTTCCAATACTTTTGCCACTGTATAACTAAAGTCACTCCAACAACAGCTGATATTTTAGATTTGGTATTGATGACAAAAATAATGACTTATTAAATATATGGTGGGTGTAAGTGGGAACAGCATATCCCTAAAAATCTATGGAATAGTCGTTTTTCAGAACTCAGGTAATAAGATCTCTGCACCCAAGTTCTCAGTTCTGCTACCGATCTTTGACATTACAAGACCTATGCCTGTTGAATTATGCCTTTATTTATGCTATTTAAAGAGTAAATGAGCAAAGTGAGAGAGTCTCATAGAAACCCACACCCCAATTCACCTTAACCTTCCTCCCCTGCTGCTCCAGTGGCCTGCAGCATTAATTTTGTGCAATCATGGGAGGAGGTCACATGATCCCCCATACACGAAAGTACCACTTGTTTTAAGGCAGCTCCTAAGGAGAAACAAAATGGCATGGGAGCACAGCAAAGGCGAGTATAAGCAGAGTAAAGGCTAATTTCGGATGGCAGATTAGTGTCATCCTTCATACAGAGCTGCCGGCAAATGCGTGTGCATCCACCTCAAAGATGAGTGCACGTAGCCCATAGAAGTGGATGAACAAGCAGCACCGGCGGCATTGACACAATCACATATCAAAGTCTGGGCAGGAGCGGATGTACGGATCCGAAAGCAGAGCCTCTGCTTTCAGATCCATGCACCTGCTCCTGCCCCATGTCAAACATTAAAACGCAACTGTGTCCATGAAGGTGTTCCATGTGCATTCACCTCCATGGGCTTGAAAAGAGTACAGCACTGAGCTTCCATCTGAGTGAGCCCTTACATTAAGCCTAACTTATTTTACAAATTGCCATATGGTGTCATATACTACAGTTCCAGCATAAGGTTTTTATATACATGTAACAAATGTTTTAGATGTATGTTACTTTTTAACAAAAGTAGGACATTCTGTTTTAAAGAAAAATCATTTACCTCCAATCTTCTTATGATCTCTCGCAGCGACAGAGACGTTTCATTACCCCCAATATAGGTAGTTGTCGGCAGTCTAAAAACTTTATCTAAATCTCCCTCATGCAATCCATAGAAACCTAAGTTTGCAAACATATAAAAAGTTCTACAGACCAATAACATGATAACTAAATTGTTATATAAAACAGCAAACAAAACGTTTAACAGGCCATGCAAGTCTACTACATTGATTTAAGGGATTAGGTATATTGCAAATCTGGTAATCATACCTAGTTTCTACATGCATGCTACATATAACAGAATATGAAAAACATTTAGGATACCATAGCAGTGATAGAGAACATAATTAAATAATTTCACACAGTGGACTATTGACACTGATAAGTATACAAGCACAAAATCAATGAACTGTTTAATTTTAAAGTACAATTTACAAGAGCTGAGACAATATTATAGTATCTGTCTCTCTATAACCTTCCACTGTGACTTAGAAGAGTGATAGCTTTTTAAAGCTAATACAGGATCATTCATGCCTGGAATATTAATATTGTCCTGGACGCATAGTTACATCCAAGCAGGCAATCAGAGGACACAGGAAATTTCTTGACTACAGGTCTTTGGGTTTATAAATCAAGAGGGTAGAAGGAGAAGGAAAAAAAAAGCAAAAATGTAAGGTCAATGCCTAATGGAAAGTGACTGAATTTGACAGCTTAAATACACTATGAATTACTATCCTCTTAAAACCCAGCACAAAGCGATCAATACCTGAACAACACAGCTCAAAGATTTAGTATTTAAAATAATGAAGATAATAAGAAAATATGACACAGCAAAGAAAAAAAATCTGTAAAATCCAATGGATTTATAAAAAAAAGAGAAACTTTTTTCTGGCTAAAATTAAAAGTTTGGATTTGGACATCACCGCTGTGTATTTCCACCAATAAGTAATATATATGTTGTCACAATAAGAGGTGCAGATCCAGAGGAACAAGACAGAGAGGTGACCAACTAAACAAAAAAAAATAAAAAACTTAACCAAAATAAAATATTGGAAACCAAGTTAATTCAGAAAATACAAATAACTTATATTTATTTACTTGAAGTGAAGGGAATAAAAGTCATGTTTTAGAGCTACGCAAAGTCTAACCAAGCTAAACAGTGAGGAGAAAAACCATGCATCAACACTTCTGAAAATCAAAAGGATGAAGTGGGTAAAATGAAAAACAACAAAGATTCTCTGAATGCTGTAAGCAGCTGGAGCTCATTAATCCAGAGGTTTATTATGCGCAATACCATTCAGGCGCTGCAGATCATCCACCTCTTCATGACAGATGCAATACCTTATACTCAAAAACACAGCCATCAATCACTCACATGGGCTCTGGAGAAGAAGACAGTTCATAGCCCTGAGAAATAATAGACAGCAGGCTACAAATGCACATGGTATACAGAGACATTCCAAACAGCTAGGAATCCTCAAATTACTACCGAGATAAAAATAAAACCTAACCAGTGACTAGCCATTTGGCTAGGGTAGGGTCAGGTATGTCCACTAGCGTAGTCAAGCACCACCCCGGATTTGCCAAGTACTCCCTAAAAATCCACTAGATCTCCATGATGGAAAAATATACTCTCCTAACAGGACTCTTTGAAAAAAATCTAAACCTATTTACCTTAACCACTTCAATACCAGACACTTTCCCCCCTTCCTGCCCAAGCCAATTTTCAGCTTTCAGCACAGTCATAGTTACATAGTCAATGTTTAAATGACAATTGTGCGGTCATGCTACACTGTACCCAAACAACATTTGTATAATTTTGTTCCCATAAATAGAGCTTTCTTTTGGTGCTATTTGATCACCTCTGGGGTTTTTATTTTTTGCTAAATAAAAAAAAAAGACCGAAAATTTAGGCAAAAATAATTCTTAATTTCTGTTATAAAATTTTGTAAATAAGTACGTTTTCTCCTTCACTGATGAGCACTGATGAGGTTGCACTGACAAACACTAATAAGGTGGTACTGATGGGCACTCATAGGCGGCACTGAAAGGCTGTACTGATGGGTACTTAAGTGTGGCACTGATAAGCGGCACTGATGGGCACTGATAAATGGCACTGATGGGCATCACTGCTATGTAGGTACTGGCAGGTTTTGCTGATGGGCACTGATTGGCATCATATGTGGGCACACATTGGCATCATGTGGGCACACATTGGCATCCCTGGTGGCCATACCTGGTGGTCATCCATGGTGGCCATACCTGGTGGCATCCCTGGTGGTCCTGGGTGGGCATACTTGGGGGGGGGGGGGGCTGGACCCCCCCCTGTCAGGAGAGCTCTGCCTGTTTACATCATGATCAGCTGTGATTGTACAATAGTTGATCGATCAATCAAATTGGGTACATTCAGCCTGCCCATACATGGTTCAAATGTCGGCCGTTTTCTGCTGAGTCAACCGAGATTCAAACCATCTATAGCCGACTTAAGTCCTATAGTAACTAGCCTGTAGAGGAAAGAGGTGTATACTTGCCAATTCCCTGGGTGCTCCAGTCTTGTCATGTGATCGGCTTCAAGAGAGAAGAGATCACCGACAATGGCTGCAATGCCTGGGTGACATCACCTATAGGCTTACTATAGGGCATCTGTTGTCGGCTCTCCCTCCGCTACCCTGAGGCTATGAACCGATCATGTGACCAGACCGGAGTGCCCATGAAATAGGTAGGTATACACAACTTTCCTCTACAGATGGCATGCTATAATTAAGAACACCCCCCAAAACTGACCGTCAAGGACCAGCACACCAAGAACCCAGCTATTACAGTTAACATTAGCCACTATAAATAAATATATATATATATATATATATATATATATATATATATATATATATATATATATATATATAAAAATCAGGCAAGCTTAGCTACCACCAATGGTACCAGGAAAATAGTTGAAGATACGTTTAACAAAATGTAGATAAAGCCTGAGAAGGCCAGTCACTATAGGTAAAGGCATAGACCTACAAGTATAACTAAACCAAGTTGGCCAGGGTGAGACAAACCAGCTGTTATCCACTAAACCTTATGATTAAAAAAAAATTAAAATACCCCTTCACTCACCCCCAGCCAAAAGATATTTACTGGTCTACAGCCCTTACTTGAGATACTGATACGTTATGCTGAGAAGCACTTGTTTGAGAAAGTGCTACAACAGAGACATTTTGAAAAAGGGAAAAAGTGTAGCAAACACTATAGCAAAAGCCATTGAAAAAATATTTTAAATACTAAAACAGATAAATAAAATCAATCTTTCCTTTTCTATTGAACAAAAAATGTACAAAGAAACTGGAAGAATATATATGTCAATTATTGAAAGTATTTAAAATGCTGTTAAGTGTCAAAGGAAACTCCAAAGGGGAGAACATACGTACATAAACCAACAAGAAGCCACCACAATATTTAAAGACTAAGATGGATAAAGAGCATGCAACTATGAGCTATACAGATGTAGCGATTGTCACTGTGTAAAATATTTAATCTCTTCTGTTATACTGTATTACAAGTCCATTGATTACTCTTACATGAAATTACATCTAAAGCCCCATACACACGCTCGGACAATCCGCGGACCAGGTCAGTCGGACTTTGTCCGACGTACTTTGTCCGATGTTGGCGTTGCGTACACACGGTCGGACTACGTTGTCAGAATATCCGGTCCGGAAGAACGTCGTGACGTAAGTCGTCGTCCACGAGATTACAAAAGGGAAGTTCAGCACCACGTCAGGCACCCGTGGGCTCCTTCTGCTGATCCCGTGTTTATCGAGAGTTAGTGGAAGTTTGGTGACTTAAGATTCGCGCTTCTCAGTTTTCTGACTCAGATCGTTACTGCTCTTCAGTTTGTGCTTGTCGTGCGTATCTGTTTATTAGTGCGTGTAGTCAGTTCGCATTTGTTGGTCATTGCGGCCTATCTTGATATAGGACGCTTTGATTTGCACTGCTTATTGTCTGCTCGTTGCTGGTATTCACTTCGTTCTTTCAGCCTTGCTGTTTATCGGTGCTTTCTGTTTGTCCGTTCTGACCAGCCGACCTTTTGTGACCTTCTGAGCGATGTTTCCCGTGCGTACTCGTCGCCGAGTTGTGCTGTACGCGGAATTGGTGTCGGGCTTTTAGCTTTGACCCAAGACCCGTCCATGAACAGAGTGACGAGGAGTATGTGGACCAAGAATTGGTTGCTTCAGCGTGACCAGTTCTCGCACATGCCTTTGCTTCGTGAGATCCGGGAGAATAATCCTGATGATTTCAGGAACTTTCTCAGGATGACGGACCCCGATTTTCACCGTCTTTTGGCTTTGCTGACCCCCTTATCAGCCGGCAGGATACCTGCATGAGACAAGCCATTACTCCGGAGCAGAGGCTTGTTGCCACGTTGAGGTACTTGGCGACAGGGAGAAGTCTTCAGGATTTGAAGTTCTCTTCAGGTATCTCTCCCCAGGCCCTGGGAATCATTATTCCAGAGACCTGTTCTGCCATCATTCAGGTCCTGCAGGAGGACTATATTAAGGTAACATTTCTACTTTACTATTCCCTTCTATGTATGCTCTGTTTGCTAATGACTTGTATTTTTGACCTCCTTCCCTAATTACCATGATTGCAATATGTTCTAATATGCTGTGCCCCTTTTCTCCTTCATGCATTTTTCCCTTCACTTACCTCACCAGCATGCTCTTCTGCCCCAATAGACACCTATGGCCTAGTCACTTAAGCAATGTCTTTTGTCTGCTGCATAGTATTGTTTGCCCCAAAACACCCCCTAAAATATGCACAAATGTTTGCTGTGTGGTTTACTTCATGTAGAGCCCCCTTTTTTTGTTCTTTTGGTGGGGGGGGGGGGGGCAAAAACTCATTAGGAACCCCCTCCCCCAACTGCTCTGTCAGATGGTACCAATCCTTTATCTGCTGGCTTTCCCAAGGTCCATACACACTATATACCTACCTCTTTATAGTGCGCATCTTTAGGGATGAATTCAGCAAAGCATGTAGTGCAAGGGACTGCCTCCATACATTCCATTTCCTATTTTTTTGTCTTCTTTCCCTCCTATTAGCTTGCTTGGTAATTTAATAATGTCACACTGTGCCTGCCTTTTTGGGGGGGGGGGGGGGGTTGAAATGTTATTTGATCTTTCCTGTGGCCTGCCAATAGTGTTAAGTACAGAGGGTCTGGCCAAACTAGCCCACATTATTGAGCCATTTGCCAATCAATGAAGTGCAGAGGGTTAGCTGTCCACCACCCCCCCCCCCAAAACCCCTAGTTATTGCCAATGGCCCATCAGAAGTGGGGGGATTGATGGGGGGGTGAGTAATCTGTGAAGGGGAGCCTCTACTTTTCTGTGCAAATACTTTCCAGCCTCCAATTTTATACAATGCTCTTGTTCCAAGATGTTGATTGTCTAATCTGCTTGCAATGTTTAGGTGCAAAGTGACTAATTTTTTTTTCTTGTTTCACTCCACAGTTCCCTTCCACGCCACAGGAATGGCAGACTGTAACCTCCCACTTTGCCAGCCGTTGGGACTTTCCTAACTGCGGAGGGGCAATTGATGGGAAACACGTCCGCATCGTCCCACCGCCCAACTCGGGGTCCTACTATTATAATTATAAAGGGTTTAATAGTGTAGTGATGTTGGCGGTGGTGTCGGCAACATACGAGTTTATGTATGTGGACGTGGGGATGAACGGCCGGATATCGGATGGTGGGGCCATTACGCACACGGAGTTCTACTGGCGTCTCCAAAGTGGCAGTCTGTGCTTGCCACCTCCAGAGGAGAATGCCGAAGGACTCCCCTTCGTCTTTGTCGCAGATGAAGCGTTTGCGTTGACTCCCCATGTGATGAGGCCGTTCCCGATGAGGACCCTCACCCCGGACCAGAGGGTCTTCAACTACAGGCTGTCCAGAGCCAGAAGAGTTGTGGAGAACGCTTTTGGCATCCTGGCCAGCCGCTTCCGCCTGTTCCTGACGGCATTTAACTTGGCGGAATACAAACTGAACCACATAGTTCTTGCCTGTTGCATATTGCACAACTTCCTCAAAAGACATAACAGGAACTATGTGGTGCCCGTTGGGCCAGATGTGGAGGGCCCTCCAAATGCCAAACTCACAGCCCTTCGAGTGGCACGTCCAGGCTTGCCCCCTCTAAATGCCCGTGTGGTCCGGGACCAATATATGCAGTACTTTGTGGGTAGGGGGGCCATTGCTCTGCCTGACGATGTGTGAGAGGCATTTTTTAAGAAATCTGATATTTTAACCAACCTATGATTTCATGTCATTTCAGTCTTCTTTTTAGCTTATTTTACTTTGACATTTTTTCCCTTTGCCTTCGACAGTGGGAATGCACTTTCTGGGCAAAAGGAGGTAACAGTCTCTTCTTCCCAAAAAGATTATTCTCATGTTGTGTGTTTGCTACCTAATCTTTGGTCTAGAGAAGGTTTGTACTGCATAACTGACACCCAAAATACTCCTTTTCATCACCAGGTCTGACATGTGTGTATTCTCCAAAATGCTGTGCTCCGTGTTTTCGTACAAAGCACTGTGGGTGTCATTTACATAAGTCAAATCCGCTATGCTCTACAAGTGCATTGAAAAAGTTCCCCGGGAAAGAAAATTGGAGTGCAAAGTGGATTTGCCTTTAGTAAATAACACCCATTGCCCCACATATCCTTTTCATTTTACATACATAATGCATTGTGTTTTTTAAATAAGGAAGCCACACATTTAGAAAAATAAAAGTTTACTAGGAAAACATTCCCAAGTGCGTTTACAATCTTCACGCCAAAACTGACAACATCTTGGTTATTTACAACATTGTTTACAAACATTCCGCAATTGGTAAAAACCAGGCATGGAGCAAAACAGAACCTAGGAACTTGGAAAGTTCAACTTTGTAAAGTGAAGACAAGATCAGACATGACTATATGTTCAAAGTGTGTTTGATCTTGCCTTCATCACATGGGGGGGTCACCCCGAAAAGTGGAAATTTGGAACATGCACACAATTTGGGACTGAAAAATGGTCATTAGATGGTAAAACACATGCCTAGAAGCTTCAAAAGTGCCATTTTCCATCATGGGGATGAATGGACGTTTTTTGGGGGTGCAACCCCTTCACCACAACCACTTTCGTAGTTCGTAAAGTGTTTGCACCCCAAAAAAACGTTGCCATTCATCCACCATGGTGGGAGCTAGCACATGTGGACACAATGTGTGCATGTTCCAAATTTCAGACAGTTTTTAAGTTGCAAATGTGTTCTGAAGCTGGCACAAATGTGTGTTAATTACTTGGTGCGTTTTCATATTTTTCCTAAAATATCAATGATGTTCTTCAATTTTTGTTGAACATCATTGATGTTTTGCTTTATGTAATCTAGATCTCTATTGCAGACCATTATCTCTCCGATGAGTACGTGGGCACTCTCTGTGGTAAAGTGCGATTTTTCTTCCACAACATCCACGGCACCTAAAAACCACAAACAAACAAAAATGGGGTGTTGGAAATGAGGCAGCCATACATGGATTAGCTTACCAGTAGCTGTGTTCTCCCACACTCACCTGTTGTGGTGACAATTTCTCCAAGTTCGATGATCTCTCCTTCCTCCTCCTCCTCCTCCTCTGCTTCTGCTCTTTCCCCTTTTTTGGTAGGTGTTGGTTTGGGGGTTTCCTCAGACGGCCCAAGTTTTCGCTCCCCTATGAGAATGTCCAAAAGGAAGATTTAGCAACACAAGCTATTGAGGGCAGAAATAGGAAATGACAAACATTGCTTGAAAGTGACGGACACTATTTTAGTTTGGCCAGTTACAAATGTCAACTACATGAATGAAGTCACTTTGTAAAGGTGCTAAACTGACTAGCTTTTTGGTAGAAGTTTGTGTGATGGAGACCCCCCTCTAGTATCCACTGGAGCACATGTGTGGAAAAGCATAATAAAAAGGGGGTTTGGGTGTCCCAGCACTAGTGCTCTAGAGTCCAGATGGGTAAACAGCTACTGAGTGACCTCTCCTTTACATTGAATAAATTGGCTTTACATTCTTGATGACATTTCTAGTAAGAACAAACTTCCTTTCCCCAAAAAAAACACCAAACATCGTATTATAAGTGGCCGAACGATCGAGGTTGCGTACGATCGAATGCACACACACACGACCATGACAGTGGCAGAAAGATCGAGGCTGAGTACGATCGAATGCACAGACGAACCTGAAAGTGGCCATTTTGGAATGTACAACTTGGTAAAAATCAAAACACAATGGAGCAGTATGCAAGCAAGAAATCAAACACAAAACACAACTACTTACTTTTTTGAAGAATTCTCTTGATCTTTCTGTACTGATCGGCCTCCCTCAGTTTCAGGTCTGACCAGCGTTTCCTGAGTTGCTCCTTGGATCGTTGTACCCCAAAATTATTGTACAGCCTTCTCACAACTTTAGACATGATCTTGGCCTTGCGGACATTGGGGTTGAGGTAAGGCCCATACTTCCCATCATAGTCGCTCCTCTTTAATATGTCCACCATCTCCAACATTTCTCCAAATGACATATTGGAGGCCTTGAATTTCAGGTTCCGGGATCGGGACGTTTCTGCCTCCGGACTTTCCTCGTCCTCCTCCTCGTTGGTGGGATATTTGTGGCGCACCTGCTGTGTCCCCGCCATGTGCTCTCCCCACTACGCCGTAAAGAGAAGGGGTGGGGAATAGACGAGAAAGATCGTCAGGGGCGGGCGGAGTTTGAAGCATGCGCAGTGTATATAAAACGTCACACGCCTGTGTCGTAGCCACGATCTGGGAGACGAAGGTACAATTTAACGTTGGTACATAACTAGCCTAGACTGATTTGAACTTGAGGCTTCTTTATGGAGAAGATTAGGAGAGTTTAGCCTGACATAATTTATAGGGTTTGGTGTGTTGTTGTGTCTTGCAGAGATTGATATGAAGGGATTCAACGACATGAGTTTTCTCCCCCTCTTCATTGCCAAATACAGGGATTTTCCCATATTGTGGCAGGGTATACACCCACATTACACCAACAAACCAAAGAGGCACGCAGCCCTGGAGGAACTTGTGGAATTTGTCAAGCCAAGGTTCCCCACGGCAACTGTTGATGATATTAGAAAGAAAATTGGCAGCCTGAGGAGTGCGTATATCAGGGAGAGGAAGAAGGTCGTGAAATCTGAGGAAACTGCAACTTCAGCAGATGAGGTCTATGTCCCCAAGCTCTGGTACTATCAGAGTCTCCATTTTCTGAAGGACCAGGCTGATGTCACGGAGCCAACCTCAACTCCTCCTTCCACGCTTCCTTGCGCACAGCCCACCCCTGATGAGGCTTCCGAGGAGCAACCTGGGCCTTCCAGTCTGAAGAGGTGGAGGAGCCCAGCTTGTTCCAGGTATAGTAGTTTTGTTACCATTTATGGGAATAATGAATGATGTTCACTTAATTCAGGATCGCCAATTGCTTAGTTCCTAACGTGTTTGACATATCAACAGACAGTGGTGTGGGAGACATTTGGGGCCAGAATCTAAACTGCTGGGCTGAGAATTGTATGGTTTTCTATTTGTAAACATTTTGCACCAGTCACTAGATGAGAATTGTGTGTGTTTGATGAACAAATAACTGAAACTATGTCCCTTTTTCCTACACAGGAAGACCTCAGCCAGGAGGTGGCTGTGGAAGGTGGCAGTCAGGAGGAGGCAGGGGTTAGTGGCAGCCACCAGCTGGGTAGTGGCAGCCAAGAGGGGGCTAGGCCTCGGAGCCTGACTGACACCCAAACCCCTCCCCTCCGCCCTCCGTACAAAAGGGCGAGAAGGGGGGTTATGCGGCACAGTCAGCGCTCCGGATGATCAGAGAGGCTTCAGACTCCCTACATGCCACACCCGCCGACGAGGAGACCTTTGGCTCGGTGGTTGTCACAAAAATGATGGGTATGGAGGTGGGGCAACGCAACATGTGTGAGGGGCTCATCCTCCATGTCCTAAATAAGGGTAGGGCTGGGGAGATGACCCCAGTCACACATGTTTGCCATAGTTACCATGCTCCGCCTCCTCCTCCTCCTCCTCCTCCTTCTGCCACCCCACCAGCACGACAGCCACAGCGTGGAAGGAAGCGTGGAAGGAAGACCTGAGAGTGACGACCTGCAATCAGTCTGGTGTGAGAGAAGATGGAGCCTCTTGTAGTACCAGAGCCTGGGGACCTAGATGGCATCTGCTGCAGTTCCGGATACTTTGGACTTCACGACCAGATTGCACTCCCCTTAATATACGTACTCCTCAGGCCCCCAATTTTCTACGCTTGGACAATGATGGTTGCCGTGGGGGGCCCAGACTTTGCAAATTCCCCAAGTTTCACCATGGCTGCGTTCCTCTTTGGTTTGTTGGTGTGACCTAAATAAAGGTTTTTTTGATTTGAAATAATCATTGACTATTGTGTTTTACTTTGCTACAATGACAGTTTTTCTTTGAGTAGGCTGGTACATTTCACTAATCCTAAAGTAGAATTAACAAGGGGCAACAACAACAAACAACCTCCTAGTAAATTTAAGCAAGAAATACAATGTAAATAATGTGTTTTTGGTAATTTGAGACACACAACCCCCCTCCAAAAAAAAAATAAAAAAACATTCAAATATGTATTCCCCAAAAAAAAAAAAAAAAAAAAGACAAATCATGGTAAAAAAATAACAAAGATTCTTTTCCGTTCAGAGTAAAAATAAACATGTAGTGTATAAATGCTGCAAAGTAATAAAGAAGTAAGTTTGTGAGAAGTGCGGGTGAATAGGAGCAGCTAAAACATGTCATTCTTGTTGCATTGTAAAGAAAAAGAGAATGCGCTGCATTAAAGACATTTTAACATTGCAGCGTGACGAATGTGCTGTGTCGATTAGGAAAGGTAGTTTTACTGACCGAGCGCTTCCGTCACAGAATTTCTTCTGAGCATGCGTAGCACTTTGTCCGTCGGACAAGTGTACACACGCTCGGATTTGGTGTGATCGGACCGGGTTGACGGGAAATCTTTCCAGCAGGAGATAAGACTTTGTCCGACGGACAAACCGACGAACACTGTCCGATGGTGCATACACACGGTCTGATTTTTCAACAACCTTGTCCGATCGGACCAAATTGATGAAAAAGTCCGACCGTGTGTATGGGGCTTAACAGATAAATGTAGTCTGGGTACCATATTGGTAAAGGCTACATCTGTACTCATTGTGCAATCAGGAATGATGTGATGATCAGCACATGCACAGCAAGACATTGATCTTTTTATTTAGTTAATGTAGTGTAAGGAGGAGTGAATGCAAAGAACAAAACTACCACAAAACAAGCTACTTTATAGCACAGAAAAAGCTAGCACCCGACCTCTATCTTCTGGCAAGTCAGAGTCTTGCGTTCTCACCCAGTTTATCAATTGTGGTGATAAGATCCGAAGGAACAAAAGAGTCCAAATCAGCATCCAGGATACCAAGAGGGTCCAGCTGAGCCACATGATGTCCACGAATCTATCCGTTTTGAAGAGGTAAGCCAAAGAAAACAAAAATCACATGACATCATCTTTAAGGCTAAAATAATGCTCACCAATATCTGTGTGCCCCACTGTATCTTCATCCATGGAACCATTAAAAAAGACTTGATTAATGTCTAATGGGTCTAAACTTGCAGCATGATGCCCTCTGATCTGCAAGCAAGGACAAAACCACTGGCTTATCATTTTTTTTCTAAGTATATGTAAATATGTAAAAATTAAGTCTAAATTTGTTGAAATATCAGTAAATGCAGTACGCTCACTATGTGCATTAGGAACTTTGAATCTCGATGTCCTTGTCCATCTCAAAGTACTTGTTTACGCGGTTTGTGTTAAAAAATGAAAACACCCTGTTTCTGTCTACCAATAATGCTCCTGCAATGTCACCATGTCACACTTTTCTTCTGGTGACTGAACACACATTATGCAGACATGGTCCGCTGTTATAATCAGGAACTCCACCATAAAAATGCCATGCATCTATTGCTGGAGTAAATGCAAGTAGACAGAAAGTGGCTGCAACAAGGCTGCAGAAGGTTGGCAGCTCTGAGATGCAGCAAAGAAGTATACAAACTTTTTTTTACAGAAATGACAATCTATAATGTTATAAAGTGATTTAGCAAACCAAGTTATCAGTTAGAATGTGAATCTACAGGTGCATCTCATAAAATTAGAATATCATCAAAAAGTAAAATTTCAGTAATTACAAGCATTTCTTTTAATTTTGATGATTATGGCTTTCAGCTAGTGAAAGCCCAAAATTCAGTATCCCAGAAAATTTGATTACATAAGACCAATAAAAAAAACATTTCTAATACAGAAATATTGGCTTACTGAAAAATATGTCCATGTACAGTATAGTATGCACTCAATAATTGGTCGGGGATCCTTTTGCATGAATTACTGCATCAATGCAGCGTGGCATGGGAGGTGATCAGACTGTGGCACTTCTAAGGTGTTATGGAAGCCCAGGTTGCTTTGATAGTGGCCTTCAGCTCGTCTGCATTGTTGGGTCTGGTGTTTTTCATCTTCCCTTTGACAACACCCCACCGATTCTCTATAGGGTTTAAATCAGGCGAGTTTGCTGGCCAATCAAGCACAGTGATACCATGAATATTAAACCAGGCATTGGTACTTTTTTAAGTGTGGGCAGGTGTCAAGTCCTGCTGGAAAATGAAATGCAACCTGGGCTTCCATAAAACCTCAGCAGTGCCACAGACTGATCGCCTCCATGCAACGCTACATCGATGCAGTAACTCATGCAAAAGAAGCCCCGACCAAGTATTGAGTGCATACTATACTGTACATGGACAGACTTTTCAGTAAGCCAAAATTTCTGTATTAAAAAATCCTTTTTTTTTTATTGGTCTTATGTAATATTCTAATTTTCTGGAATACTTTGGGTTTTCACTAGCTGTAAACCAAAATCATCAAAATTAAAAGAAAGAAATGCTTGAAATATATCACTCTGTGTTAACGCATCTATAGAAAATATATGAGTTTCACTTTTTGAATTAAATTACTAAAATTCAATTAATGTTTAAATGATATTCTAAGTTTATGAGATGCACCTGTACTTCAAGTTATCATCAGAGCAGTGATTCATCATCAGTTACCGGATGACTTAAGCCAGCCATATATGGATCGAACCTCAGCTGGTTCAGAAGGAACCGGACAAGATTCGATCCATCTATGGTCAGGCTGGTTGTACGGATGATCCACTTCAGTACAACCAGCCTGTTGGATTTTTTTGTCATGTGATCAGCTGCCAGCAGTGACTATTGTGTTTTGCCAGCAGGGAAGGCTCCTCAATGGCAGAACACAATAGCGCTGCAGATGGGATTCCCCCATGAACACTGACTCTGTTGATGAGGGAATGGAAAATTTTCTTTCACATGGTGGAAGGAAAGAAAATTGCATAATCTATGGGCTGCTTTAGTTTGAGGTTTCAACAAAACCAATAGAGCTGCACTCTGTGCTGTCTCTTAGCTAAACCCTAGAGCTTTGGGAATCCTTTGCCATGTTGTAAATGTTTATTTTTTAATTATATATACAATTGACCCCAAACCATTTTTGTTTGCCTTTAATTCCATATAGTATGTTGACATTATAACATGCCTATAGTAACCTACAATCATTACTTCTGTTTGAAGAGCTTTTGATAGCAGTCACTCGGCAGTTTACAACCGATGACTGCAATGAGCAGAAAAGTCTTGTTTACAAATACTGACAATTTTAGCTGGAAGGAAGACAACAGGCAGGGTTAAGAGAGCCCTCTTGTCCCACTGGGAAATTGGTTAATTAGAAAAAATGAGGTAACAGTTAAATCAAACTAAGCAGTGCAGTGCGGATCAGGGATGCAATGCTCATGCCGACATTTATTGGGCAGTCAATAAAATGCTAATGCTGCAGAACAAAAATTCAAAGGATTAATGATACAGTACAATTAGTGAAAACATCACTTCTGTTCTACAAGACACACATTTAAATCAGTCTATTAGTCACAAGGTAATGATTTATACCAGCTGTTCAGGATGGTGTAGCCTTTTCAATGAAGGCCAAACACCCAACACCACAATACAACCATCAAATAAGTCAAATCTATTAAACAATTTCTTGGATTACCGGCTTTTCACTATGGTGACTGGGAATGGGCATGTTTACTAGAAGGAAATCTATTGGAGAGTTTGTCATGAGTTAGGCAAGCCATAGATGATACAATTTTATTTCCTGCAACCACTGATTGCAGGAAAGGTTGAAGGAAAGAAAGTTGTTCGATTTCCCCATCAGCACAGCCAGTGTTGAGTGTCTGTGTTCTGCCAGCAGGAGAGTGTGGGGAGCCTTCCCTAAAGGCAGAACACAATAATTACTGCTAGCGGCCATAGCTCAATGAATCTACTTTCGTACCACCAGCCTGCCCATAGATGGATCAAATCTCGGCCAGTCCCTCCTGAACCAGACAAAATTCAATCCATTTATGGCCAGCTTAAAAAAAAAGCCCTGCTTTAAATGCTTTATGCAATTTTTTTTATCTAGGAGACAAAGAATGGACTAGGTTGAGTCCAGACAGTTCAGATAAGTCAGAGAATGTGATGGAGGAGAAAGATTATCTGTCACTTTGTCTATTTGGGGTACAGCAAAAAAGTAAAAAAAAAACTCCCCATCACTCACTGATCCTCACCTTCACCAGCCTTCCCTTGCCTCGTTTGACTGCCGAATGTCAGGAATACCTGGTGCTCCTGAAAAGATGGTGACGAGTGCTTGAGAAATAGGGATCATATTCCCCTGAAATGTTGAAGCACTTGGGCTTTCCCTCAGTCATTTTGCTGTTGTTGGGTGTGAGCTTTTTGATGCATTCTATATGGTATTATACCTATCAGCTCTCACACCCCTGACAATGTGTATGGTTGTAGCTGAATATGCCATTTTTGATTTTCACCTCCACTTGTATGTGACTATATTTATATATTTCTGAGGATCTATGTTTATTTGAATTATACATCAGTACTGCCAATACAAATTTTTGCAAGCTAAGCAAAATGTTATGGGAATAGCAACTTTCAAAAGTTCTTTTGCACCTGAAATTAGCATTACTTGCTAAATAAATAAGAATAGAATGGTCTTGCAGTCTTTCTCTTTCTGACAGGCAAAATACAAGAAAATAATCACAATACTTAAAGTGTCAATAAAACCAAATCATTAAAAACTGTTATTACATGCAGTGTTACATTCTGTTCATACTTAGTCACTATGGGATTAATTTTCTGTATTCTGGTTGCTCCTGCTGTTCACTGTTCCTCCCTGTTCGTCTGTGTCCCTGCTACAGCCTGAGATTGTGTAAACCAGCTCTTGCCACATCTACTGAGCATGCTCAAATTTCAGTTCCCTTCTAAGCTGTTCATTCCCTCCTTTTTCTCATCTGTGCAGCCCACTAGACTAAAGAGTCAAACATGTAGGCATATATAGTCTGGATAAATGACAGCCCACTCACTCCCTCCTTCCTTCTCCATATCCACTAAGCAGCTAAACAAAATGGAGGCAGGGTATTACATTGATTTATAGAGGCTTCACCTCCCTGTAATTCTAAGCACATACAAACAATAGAAATAGGCTGGAGGGTTGTGAAACAGGCTGTGGTCGACAGTGCCACCCCCTAGATAGCCAGCACCATATTTCTGCACAAAAATAATGATTTGAGTTCAAATGCATATTTGTATGGCAATTTAACACATTTATTTGATATTAATTATGCATGTTTTCCTCTGTACTGTATTCTTAAAGCTTTTTTTTTTGAACATGTGACCTGCAGCAGAGGACTAGATGCTGGGAAAGAGCTGGGCCACTATATTTTACTAATTACATATTACAGTGCCATCATCCACATACATAAAGAGAAGGGATCATGTTAAACAGTGTGTGTTTAGTATCACATTAAAGTGAATGTAAAGGCAAGACTAGTTCTAGTTCTAGATAGAATGCTGAAGGCTAGACCCACTGTCAAGTTTTTAATGCTGAGTTTTTTATCCATGGAGATGACCTTCTATTAATCCCCAAAGTGATTTTAGACCCTCAGAAAAAAACTGAACCATATACAGTAATATACTGTATGTACCCTCTTGATTGATTCTATTTCTCATTTCCCTGCATTCAGCCATCCACTGTCCTGTCCTTGCATGGTGTCATGGACACCATGCAACTCATGCTGACGGTCCGCCCAGTCTTGCTACCCATGAGCTGTGATTGACAGCATTGACCAAGCAGGCATTGTAAAGGGGGCGTGTCTAAACTAAAATCCTGCCCCAATGATCCCCCTTGCCTATCCCCGCTCCCAATCATACACATGAGTTCCTGGAGCTTTACACACAGTGCAGAGATCTGTTTAGGAAATGTGTCTCTGCTCCAAAACAGCCTCCTCCTGCTGTACATAATTCCCTGTACATCCATCAAACAATGTGGCATACCTCAGATCACATCAGCCAGGAAAAATGGCTGGGAAACTTTAGCACATCCCTAAAAAAAAAAAAAAAAAAAAAAAAACACAGCTGAGCCTTCTTATGACAGATAGACAGAGAAGGGAACTCCTACTACTTAGAGCTTGACAGGTAAAAGTCTCAGCAGAAAAGGCCACAGTCAGGGCTGGAGATGTCGGAGCTTCCTAGGCAGGGAGGAAGTAGCAGGTAGTAGACAGGTGGATCTCCACAAATGCTTCTCATTAACACAGGTGGAAGGGCTGAGTCTCTTGTCACAGGGAAGGATTTTCCTTTGTGTGTAGCCTAGGGATCACTAGCTCTGTAAAAGAGTCACAGCTAAAATCTATGAGAGATCCCATCCTCCTGCTGTGGAAGATCAACTGCAAGAGAGCTTGAGGTTCTATCCTTAACATGACGTATGCAATAGGTTACAGTGAGAGGCATCAGAATGGAGTGTGCCACAGGTTGGTGTGTGTGTGTGGCATATCTAAACCTAAGCTTCAGCAAGTTGTGGTGGTGGTGTTGTGGTAGCGGGGTTCCAGGCTGGGGAGTGGAAGTGTGTATTTGCAAGACAGCCGCGGCCAGCAAAGGTATGATGAGAGCCGGTGGCTGAGGTGAGCTGGTATGTATACTCCCATTCTGTGATGAGCTCCAAGCCTAGTACACACCACTGACAGCTCAGATCAGAGCCCGCTGTGCTATTTTGTTCTGACAGGGGGCAGCCCCAGCCAGAACACTCCGGTTAGCGATCTCAGCCATTGGCTGAGAGCGCTGATCGGGGCGCGGGTCGGCAGAACCAGCCAATGCCGGCCGTCATTCAACCCTCTTGTACTAGGCTTTACTGTTTTAAAAAGTGGGCGTTCACTTCAAGGACAGTATGTGACATCATGTCTCAGCCTAGCCCTTTCTCACAGCAGTGCAAAGATGACTGACACGAATTCTGCACACTAAAGCTAGTCATACACTCGCCATACAACTGACTTTTGTCAAAAGAGCCTACTGGAAAATTTTCGACTGAACAGCGGTTGCATTCAGTTAGATGCAACCACAGTTCAATTATTTTGACAGCCAGCAAGGCCGACTGTCACAATACAATGGCCACAGCAATAAATTTGTCCATCAGAATATGGCTAGGTTTAAGAGCACCCAAGTGACACAAACAGATTCAATATGCATACTTATTTCACTATTATGAACAGCTTGATTTGAAATAAAATAAAATAATTTTTTTTTAGATTTATCGCTAAAACAAGTGGTGAGGGTTAATCTTCCAAATAGGACATTTGTTCCAGTAAAGACAGGTCAAGAGGGGAATTGCCCTTACTTTGGAAGAGATTTTCGTTTGACTTTATGTTACAGGAAATAACAAAAAATCACACCAAAATCATACAGAATAAATACATACAGGGGTTTTAACTCTTCATTATGCTATACAAAAATGTTGTCTATACATACGCTTTGTTTACTATTTTTTATAAATATACACAGCATAGCCCTTTTATTAAAATTTTCATACATCTTTGTAAAGATTTCATACCTGGTAGGCTCTAATTAAGGACTGCACTGCCAAATGGTCCTCCACTAGCTTCTCTGCTTTGGCTGGTGCCATAGTGAGGCCTTGACTTGGAATGAGCGAAGTTTTAGTCTGTAGATCTGCTTTTTGCATGTGATTGGCTTCATTAGTAGCTCCAAGATCTGCTTTGCGGAAAAAAGCATCCCAAGACTACACCATACGAAGCAAAAACAACAATTGTTAGTTTATCAGGTGTGCGTAACATGTCATCGCTTACTTATTCAATTCAAACAATTTGAAATTGTTTGCCATATGGCACCTTCTTAAAAATGAAAACAAATGCAAGATTATTCTAGCAGTTCAATAAAAATATTAGAGAAAGATGTATGATGGAAACTAAGGTTTTTGCTTGTGTTCAACAAAGTATTTCAATAAAATTACTACTGCTTGTAAATATTAAAGAGTGCATTATTGATACTTTTTCTCAGGAAGCTATAGTTTCAAAAAGCTGTCCATTATGAAAATTACACAAGAGCAAAATGCAAAAGCAACAATTTGGCGACAAGTAAAATCTATGACTCAGCATGATTTAAATGTAGATGTAATGTGAATCCAATATCTGCAATGCATTAAGATGATTAAAAGATTATTTACATACACAATATACAAAATTGAACATCTTTTATGATTTGTAACCCGGACACTTAAAACATTAAGATATCTAGCAGCACAGACAAAATTTCGACAGGATAATATGATTTTATTAAAATCCTATATCTAAACCCAAGAACAAAAATTAAATAAATTACAGCTTACCAAGTCCTTAGATATGGTGGCTGAATTTGTTAATTTTTCTGGCTTTTTTTCCCCCTTTATTTTCACCTGGCAGCCCTGCCAGTATCACATTACCTGCACAGAGTGGCACCTGTCGCTCACTATTCTGTATTTATTGAGGCGCAGCATTGTCACTCTAGGACAGGTTTGTTTGGTAGGATTACAGAACACTTCCCCCTTCATAACAGCAGGAAAATGTTCTGTAGTCAGAGAGCACAGGAACCAATGTTAAATGATAACAGTCAGTAGAGGCAGAGAGAATAGAAAGTTATCAGCTTACTAGATTTCTGGTAGGATCCACAGGTATTTTTTATACTTATCAAATATATAACAAAATGCTTTCATTGGCATATTTATTGGACCAAAAAGAGATGTATAATAATTCTACAATATTATTTAAATCATACATTACAGCTGTCACTTTTAAGATGTACTAGACAAATGACACTACAAGCCTATCCTGACAGTTTTCCCAACTAGAAATTCCATTACAAGTCTGGTCCTCATCAACTCATGATGAAGCCTGTCATAGTAGGGGAACATCACTGAGTAATACTGCTGCGGGTATTGATTATTTGTAAAAACTGGAATTCTCTTTGTGAAAATAGCAGATATTTTTCATTTTTTTTTAAAACAAATGTAAAGATAGTCAAGAGAAAAAAAAAAACACAAACACACACACCATCCCCCTATCTGGGAAATTTCAGAGAAATTTTCATGAAAGTTCTCTGACTAACACAGAAATAACACAAATTATAACTACGTTTAAATACTCTGAGTGGTATAATAAGCCTTTCTCTCTAATTCACTGGGCAGGTTGGAACTAAGATAAATTATCTACAACATGCCCTTAGCCCTCTGCAAATCCCTTTGGAAATTATCCCATTGCTCCACATGGACTGAAATTACACTTTTTACACATAGGTACAACAGTTTCAGTCATTACTTTCCTTCTCTTTTATTTTTATATATTTTTTTTTTTATATTTTTGTTTTTATTTTATTCCTATTTTATATCTTATTTTATTATACTTTATCATACTCTAAAATACTCAGAATGGGTTTTTGACAAGCAATCTAGAAATGTTAAACTGTAAAATGAGCCAACTGTTCATCCTGATAATATTATTATGAGATGAACCGCACATACTGTATTCACCATTCTTCCAATATAAGCTTTTTTGACACATTCTGTATGATAACCTCTTGTTTGTACAAATTATCCAGAAAACAATTAAAATTATGGGGGAAAAAAAAAAGCATTTTTATTGCATAGGCATATTTCAGTAAGTTTGCATTATTTGAGTACGTGATTTTCATTGCATTCTAATGCCACGTACACACGATTGGACATTCTGGCAACAAAATCCCATGGCTTTTTTCTGACGGATGTTGGCTCAAACTTGTCTTGCATACATACGGTCGCAGAAAATTGGTCTGAAATTCGGAACGTCAAGAATGTGGTGACGCGCAATACGTACGATGAGCCGAGAAAAATTTAGGTCAATAGCCAGTGCTGCTCTTCTGCTTGATTCCAAGCATGCGTGGCACTTTATGCGTCGGAATTGTCTACACACGATCAGAATTTACGTGAGCGGATTTTGTTGTCGGAAAATTTGAGAACCAGATCTCAAATTTTGTGCGACGGAAATTCCGATGGAAACTGTCCGGTGGAGCCTACACACGTTCGGAATTTCCAACAACAAGCTCCAATCACACATTTGCCGCTGGAAAGTCTGCCCGTGTGTACGCGGCATAAGACTTCCATAATTAGCATTTGCTAAACATATGCAAGACAATTTGTCCATGTGAAAGCTATCTCAATGCAAAGCTCTGTGATGAGTACGGTATATGCAAACCTTCCTTCTATTTAACCATCTAACCTCCAGAAGGTTTGAACCACAGCACTGTGCTACTTTAATGAGCAATTTCTTGGTCATGCAACACTATACGCAAATGAAAATTATATAATTTTTTTTCATACAAATAGAACTCTTACTCCATAGGGTTCAATATTGAGTTGGCCCACCCTCTGCAGCTATAACAGCTTCAACTCTTCTGGGAATGCTGTCCACAAGGTTTAGGAGTGTGTCTATGGGGATGTTTGACCATTCTTCTGGCGCATTTGTGAGGTCAGGCACTGATGTTGGACGAGAAGACCTGGCTCACAGTCTCTGCTCTAATTCATCCCAAAGGTGTTCTATCGGGTTGAGGTCAGGACTGTGCAGGCCAGTCAAGTTCCTCCACTCTAAACTTGCTCATCCATATATTTATGGACTTTGCTTTTGTGTGACAAAATATTTTCTATGTTTATTTATGACACTTTGTTGTTAGAGATTTTTTGTGCTGTACTTTTTTTATACTATAGATACAGTTGTGCTCATAAGTTTACATACCCTGGCAGAATTTATGATTTCTTGGCCATTTTTCAGAGATTATGAATGATAACACAAAAACTTTACTTTCACACATGGTTAGTGTTTGGCTGAAGCCATTTATTATCAATCAACTGTGTTTACTCTTGTTAAATCATAATGAAAACAGAAACTACCCAAATTACCCTGATCAAAAGTTTACATACCCTGGTGATTTTGATAACATGCACACAAGTTGACACAAAGGAGTTTGAATGGTTATTAAAAGGTAACCATCCTTACCTGTGATCTGTTTGCTTGTAATTAGTGTGATGTGTGTGTGTGTGTGATGTGTGTGTGTGTGTGTGTGTGTGTGTGTGTATATATAAAACTTCAATGAGTTTCTGGACTCCTGACAGACCCTTGCATCTTTCATCCAAAGCTGCACTGATGTTTCTGGATTCTGAGTAGGGAAAGCAAAAGAATTGTCAAAGGATTTGCGGGAAAAGGTAGTTGAACGGTATCAAACAGGAAAGGGATATAAAAAGATATCCAAGGAATTGAGAATGCCAAACAGCGGTGTTCAAACTCTAATCAAGAAGTGGAAAATGAGAGGTTCTGTTGAAACCAAACCACGGTCAGGTAGACCAACTAACATTTCAGCCACAACTGCCAGGAAAATTGTTCGGGATGCAAAGAAAAACCTGTATATGCACAAATGGAGAAATATGGGATTCCCACCTAAATTCATTAACTAGTAGTACTCACCGATTACTATCGGGGGGTGTAATCAATATTAATACTGAACCAAGAGGAAAAAATAAATAAATAAAGAGATATATACACACACCCTAAAGAGTTAACTGCAGTATAATTTATTGCTTAAAAAGAATCACAAACAACAAATACTTCCCACGTATTCCCTGTATATGGAACAGGGAGGAGTTGTAAAACTTCCCCAATGAAAACATGTGGTGTGGCTGTTTCAAGATGCACAATAAGAAGGCACTTGAAGAAAGATGGACTGCATGGTCAAGTCGCCAGAAGAAAGCCATTACTACGCAAATGCCACAAAGTATCCCGCTTACAATACGCCAAACAGCACAGAGACAAGCCTCAAACCTTCTGGCACAAAGTCGTTTAGGGTTACAAGACCAAAATTGAGCTTTTGGGCCACAACCATAAACGCTTAATTTGAAGAGGAGTCAACAAGGCTTTAAACACGGGAGGTGGATCGTTGATGTTTTGGGGAAGTTTGAGCTACAAAAGGCACAGGAAATGTGGTCAAAATTGATGGCAAGATGAATGCAGTATGCTATCAAAAAATACTGGAGGAACATTTGCATTCGTCAGCCAGGAAGCTGTGCATGGGACGTATTTGGACATTCCAACATGACAATGATCCAAAAACACAAGGCCAAGTCGACCTGTCATTGGCTACGGCAAAATAAAGTGAAGGTTCTGGAGTGGCCATCTCAGTGTCTTGACCTCAATATCATTGAGCCACTCTTGGGAGATCTCAAACGTGCAGTTCATGCAAGACAGCCCAAGAATTTACAGGAACTGGAGGCTTTTTGCCAAGAGGAATGGGCAGCTTTACCATTTGAGAACATAAAGAGCCTCATCCACAAAAGACTTTAAGCTGTCATTGATGTTAAAGGGGGCAATACACAGTATTATGAACTGGGGTATGTAAACTTTTGATCAGGGCCATTTGGGTAGTTCCTGTCATAAATCATAAATTCTGCCAGGGTATGTAAACGTATAAGCACAACTGTATATATAGATCTATATATATTTGAAAATTGATCAATCCTGATGGCCTAATTTCTTGATTCCCTAAAATGCCAGGACAAAACAAATATCCTCCAAAGAAAAAATATGCAAAATTGCACTGGAATGATCCCCTTGGACTTTAAAGGCAGACAGATATATGATAGGTAGTAAATTATGTTTAAAAGGCAGTGAAGCCACTTTTATTTATACAAAGTGTAAAAAATGGGCAAACATAGCCCTACATTAAAAAAAAACAGGATATGCATGTACATATAATATTGATATACATAATTAAATATTTTGCAATATGGGGGGGCGTGGCCAAGATGGCGATCTGAGAGGAAGCAGGATCCGGAGCTCTGCTGGCTACTTACACTTATCCTGACTCCTAACTAATACTATAGCTGCCAAAACCACCTGGTGCAAGCCGGATGCCATACCGGACTCGGCGCAGTGCGAAAAAGCTGCGTTTCCCGCAAGGAGCGAGGGATTTACCGGCTCCAACGCCCCGGCACGTGGTGGCATCCTCCCCGCGAAGAGGCAACATGGCGTCCCAGACGGAACCAGAAGACAAGGCCGCGGAAGCTCAGGTCGGCTTCCAGGAGGTCATGGCGGCGATCGCCTCTTGTCAGGCCGCCCTGACCAATAAGATCGAGGCGGTGCAGATGGAGGTTGGATTAGTCCGGCAGGACCTGGACAAGCTCCGGTCCCGGGTCTCTGAAGTGGAACATCGTGTGGGGCTGACGGAGGACCTGGTGGGGGAGCACACGGCGTCTATCCGATCCCTGCAGACGAAAGTCAAAGCACTGGAATACAAGGTGGATGATGCCGAGAACCGGAACCGGAGGAACAACCTCCGGATCGTTGGTTTACCGGAGGGAGTGGAGGGGAAAAACCCTGCTCAGTTTGTGGAGGAGCTGTTGCGGGCTGTTCTCCCATCCGCGCAATTCTCCCCTTACTTCACCGTGGAGAGAGCACACCGGATCCCTCCTGTCCCTGGCCCACCTGGCTCCAATCCCCGCACCATGATCTTCCGAATGCTGAACTTCAGGGACAGGGATGAAACTCTCCGAGCGGCCCGCATAGAGGGCGAAGTGAAGCACCAGAATACTAAACTAATGTTTTTCCCTGACTACTCCCTGGAGACGCAGAAACAGCGCAGATCATTCGACCAGGTGAAAGCAGAATTAAGGTCCCGCAATCTCAAGTACAGTATTCTCTTCCCTGCTAAACTGAGAGTCCAGATGGGAGATTCGGTTAAATTTTTTACTGCACCACGTGAGGCGGCAGCATGGCTCGAATCTCTGCCTCCTGCCCGTTAGGTACACTGCTCTGGATCACCACAGACAATGACATTGTTTTTTCCGTTCACGTTGATCTATTTTACTAATTTTATACCATGCCGCCTCGGCGGCCGCCGGTGCTGATGCCAAGTAAGTCGCCGAACTAAATACACTTGTGCCACTGTACCAACACGCTACTGCCGGATTGTGGGGCTAATGGGGTTGACTAACTCACGCGGCTGCCACGAAACACGCGGTGCACACTCCCCGGATGATCCCCCTGGCACTGGCGGTAACGGTGATGATGTTGCTAAAATCTACTGGTGCACCTGCACCCTCGCTTACCCATGTTGAGACACGTGGGAGACCTCAGACTGCAGCTGGGAGGGGGGTACCTGGATCCAAGCATCGGCCTGGCGTCGCTATTGAGCGGGTATGTACGGTTGTCCCGCTTGTTTTGTCGTTAAGCCCCCCCCCGCTTGTTCTGCCCGGCCCTATGTGACATTTCTGTGCGGCTTGGCCCAGGCTTCCCTCCCCCCTATGCTCCCGGTCCGCGGAGCGGCAGTCCCACCAACCTTCCCCCCCCTGAGGGCTTACAGTGGCACTGGGACTACGTCCCCACTTGACATAGGGGGTCATGGCCCGGACAATGTGTGGGTACTCCTCTCCGGAAAGCTGGGAGGGGGACTGAGATGTCGCTGATTCATACATGGATGGAACTGTAGTGCTGCTGATCCCGGAGATAAGTTAGACCGGGGCTGTATCCTGAAAATGGCGGTACTGGCTGCTGTCGCGGCGGCTACTGGACAAGTTGATTTTATTGTAACCAAGTTTCTGTGCCCCTAGATATGACTAGGAGACCACATTTGATTTTTTATATCAGCACCTCTGCTGACCTGCAATGAGTTACCTCTCGCCTTGAGCGAATGCCCCCTCTGATATACGGTTCTAGTTGGGAGTTTTTGGGATCCATGCACCTTCCACGTTTTTGGGGGGTGGGGGAGGGGGGGGGAATTGGTGTCCTCACAGTTCGGGAGGACTGGGTTTGTTAAACTGTTGTGTTTGGAGTCGCTTGCTGAGAATTTACAAATGTATACACTGTCTGCATATTGTACATACAGGCCTATGTTAGGGTACTATGTGGGGGATCCCGCTGGGTCTATACTGTCAGATCTGGGGGGGAACCTATGGACCGAGCTCACTTATAACTCCCTTAAGCTATATGGCTAATCTATCCATAGTGTCTTGGAACGTCCGGGGGTTAAACTCCGCAGTCAAAAGGTCCCTAGTATTTAAATATCTACAAAAATGTAACCCCCATATATGTGTCCTCCAAGAAACGCACCTGACAGGTTCGCGAGTACTTGGCCTAAGGAGGGCATGGGTTGGAACACACCACCACTCAACCTACTCCAACTATGCCAGGGGTGTGAGCATTTTGGTCCATAGGTCCCTCCCTATACAGATGTTGGACGTGCGGATTGACCCAGGGGGCAGGTATGTGATTATACATGCTTTAATACATAACAAGCCATTGGTCCTGGTAGGGGTATATCTCCCCCCCCCCCTGGCTGACACGCAAATACTGTATGATATGATGCGTACTGTGCTAGCATTTAATACAACTGAGGTATTTCTCTTCGGAGATTTTAACATGGTTCCCTCGCAGTCAATGGATAGGCTTCACACAGGGACCCGGCCAACGTCCGGGCTACAGAGCTGGGCGGACACATTCTCTCTCACAGATGTTTGGAGATATTTCAACCCAGACGGGAGGGAATTCACGTGCCACTCCACGTCCTACAGGGCTCTCTCTCGTATAGACCTGGCATATGCCTCCTCTGGGGCTCTGGGCTATACGAGGGCAGCAAAACACCTCCCCCGGGGGATATCTGACCATGCTCCTTTACATGTCACCATTTCCTTGGCCCCAAACTCAGGTGTGAGGCTGTGGCGATTGTCCAGGTTCTGGGCAATTGATGAGAGGTTACAGGAACCGATGGAGGAAGCTATCTGTAACTACTGGGTTAATAATGGGGAACCAGCCAGTGCGGCTACGCTGTGGGACGCCTTCAAGGCATGGACAAGGGGAGAATATATCTCCCAGATATCCGCTCTGAAGAGGGAGGCAGCCAAGTCATTAGAATCTTTGGAAAAGGAGGCAGCTAGGGCCGAAGCCAACTATATTCAGAATCCCACTGACACCAACCATGCAACCTGGCAGGGGACACTTCGTGACCTTTCCACGCACAATGTGGACCACACTCATAAGTCCATGCTTTATTCTAAGCAGAAGATCTTTGAGTATGGCAACAAGAACGGGAAACTGTTAGCTTGGATAGCAAGAGGGCAAACAAATACCACACACATTGCCACTGTTAAGGACATACGGGGACAACTGTTGACATCACCGGAGGACATTAGTGGTAGATTTCTTGACTTTTTTAGGGAACTATACACCTCTAGGGCTAACTTTTCCCCTACAGAGCTACGGGAATACCTGGGGGGAGTCCCCTTTCCAACTCTCTCAACAGAACATAGGGAGGCACTAGATGACAATATCTCACTGGAGGAGGTACAGGCTGCAATTGGGAGTCTACAGAGTGGGAAAACTCCAGGAGCAGACGGACTGCCCACGGAGTTCTATTCTCAACATGCGGAGCTCCTTGCTCCTAGAATGACATCCTTATTTGCAGAACTAGCCAAGACCGAGACTCTCCCAGAGTCCATGGAGGAGGCAATAATTGTATTAATACCCAAACCCGGCAAGGACCCGCAAGAATGTAGCTCATACAGACCCATCTCGCTGCTCAATGTGGATGCGAAGGTTCTAGCTAAGATCTTAGCTTCCCGCCTGACTGGTGTGATTTCCACCCTGATCCACATTGACCAAACTGGGTTTATGCCGGGTAAGGGCACAGACATTACATTAGGCGCCTATTCCTAAATACTTCGATCACTCATGACAACACGGGATCTAGGGTGATTGCCTCTCTCGATGCCGAAAAGGCATTCGACTCTGTGGAGTGGGAGTATCTGTGGGGGGTTCTTGGGACTTTCGGATTCGGCCCTGCCTTCATCCGGTGGATCCAAGTGCTGTACAGGGCACCTAGAGCCAGAGTGCGTACTAACAACTGTGTATCTGACCCCTTCACGCTGCAGAGGGGTACCAGACAGGGGTGCCCCCTGTCCCCCAGCCTCTTTGCCCTGGCACTGGAACCCTTGGCAATCTTGGTCCGGGAGGCCCCGAGGGTCAAGGGACTCAGGATTGGTCAGCTAGAGGAAAAAATCTCTCTTTACGTGGACGACACCCTGCTATACTTGAACGATGCTGGTCCATCCCTGGCGGCGGCTCTTGAGCTCTTCGACAGATTTGGCTCACTATCGGGCATTCGAATTAACTGGACCAAGTCTGTACTGTTACCGCTTGATGCGGGGGCCCGGAATACATCCGTACCCACCCCATTGCTGTGGGTTACGGAATTTAAATATCTGGGGATCCAGGTCGGCAGGGAGAATGCGCAATACTATACCCGAAACGTCACCCCGCAGGTACGTCTTCTTAAGGACAGGTGCCGTGCCTGGTCCAACTTTCCGCTGAATCTCATAGGACGTATAGCCATTCTCAAAATGATTATGTTGCCCAAACTTAACTACTATTTTAGAAACAGCCCAATATGGATCCCGCCAGCCATCTTCCAGGAAATGGACAAGTATGTTATGTCCTTTCTATGGAACGGGGCTGCTCCGAGACTTGCGAAATCCGTACTGCAATTACCGACACAACTGGGGGGCCTGGCCCTCCCAAACCTACAGGCCTATTACTGGGCAGCAATGCTAGTTACGATGCACTGGTGGTTTGGGGCAAGACGCTCTAAGCGGCTGTTTGCCTAGAGGCAACGGCCCTGGGCTCTCTACGGGATCTGCAAAAATTAGCGTATAGAGGCACATGGGCCTATGAGGATCTACAGGGCCCCACCAGGGCAACTGCTAGAGTATGGGTAAGGGCCAGACGTAGGTTTGCTAAGCCGCACGGTTGGTCTCCGGCCCAACCCTTATGGGGAAACCCGAATCTACCACACCTGCGGTCGATACCCGACCCGCAGGTGTGGGCAAGGTTTAACATCAAGACATTGGGGGACATTATACATTCGGGTGACCTGTTATCATTCCCCCAACTGACTGCCAAATTTGACCTACCAGGATGGATGTACTTCCGCTACATCCAGCTGCGGCATGCTGTCAGGGCTCAATTCCCTGTTCCACCGGTGTTGCAGTTGGACCCAGTGGAAGATCTGCTAGCAGACGACAATCTCCAAAAAACCCTATCTCTATTATACAGTACCCTACTGACTAAAGACCTCCCCAGAATGGACAGACTATGGGAACACTGGAAAAGGGATATACCTACATTGGAGAGGGAGGACTGGGAGGACTGCTTGGAGCAAGGCCCGAGATTAGTCATAGCAGCGAGCGACAAGCTTATCCAAACAAAATTTCTCCATAGGGTGTACTTCACCCCAGAGCGCATGGCTAGGATGTACCCAGGTAGGGACCCCCTATGCCCACGCTGTAAGATACACCCGGGTACCTACCTGCATATGTTCTGGGATTGTCCCGAGCTATCCACATACTGGACGGACATCTTCGACCAGTTGAATGTGCGCCTGGAGTTGGCGGTTGTCAGGTCTCCAGAGATAGTTACATAGTTACATAGTTAGTAAGGTTGAATAAAGACACCAGTCCATCCAGTTCAACCTGAGTGAGTGTCTACAATTGTCCCTATCCCTGTACATTGCACACTCACATCGGTCCCTACCCTCAAGGAGCCCACAATCCAAGGTCCCCAATTCACATACTAGGGCCAATTTTGGACAGAAGCCAATTAACCTACCTGCATGTCTTTGGAGTGTGGGAGGAAACCGGAGTACCGGGAGGAAACCCACGCAGACACAGGGAGAACATGCAAACTCCAGGCAGGTAGTGTCGTGGTTGGGATTCGAACCAGCGACCCTTTTTTACTGCTAGGCGAGAGTGCTACCCACTACACCACTGTGCTGCCCACTGCCAGATAGCCTTGCTAGGAATACATGATGATGATCAGCGCTCACATCATACCAAGTTGCTGATCTCATACCTCCTCTTTTATGCCAAAAAAGAAATACTCTGTCAATGGACCTCACCATCTCCCCCTGCGGTCGCTACATGGAAGGCTAAGGTTAATGCTGCACTTCCCCTTTACAAAATAACATATACTAATAGGGGATGTCCCTGGAAATATGATAAGGTGTGGATGCCATGGACATCATTTTGAGTGGGTCAGAGGGCAACGGGGGATCCTCACCCTCCCTGCCCACCCCCTCGATAAGCCTCCCTACCCCAACTGGCGGTAACAACAGCAGCCGTGTTGTGGGCCCGGCTCCTCTCTTTACATCTCCCCCTTTCCTTCTCTCTATTCCTCTCCCTTTCCTTTTCTCCCCAACCTACTCCCCAATCTACCTCTTACGACCCCCCCCAATTTCCACATCTCACTATACCCACTCTCTTCCTCCCTCCTCCCTCCTCCCTCGTCCCTCTCTTCTATCTCTTACTATCTCTTCCACTGGGATACATATAGTATATGCTGGTGTCAAAATTGAATGAATAATTCTATATGGAGACTTAGTAAATAACCTATATTGATATCGTTGTTTCTGCCATCTGCATAGCTAGTCCTGATGCTAAGTTCTGTGTGTACTGACTGTATTTATTGCTCAAATGTACACTGTGTATAGTTATGCTGTGCAAATTTTTCTCAAATAAAGCACTCCTGTTTGTTAAAAAAAAAAAAATATTTTGCAATATATAATCAAACCCAGTGGATACAGTTATCACCATACGCTGCCAGAGTCATACTGTGGTCAGTCCATATAGGTTTCCTGAATCACCCGACATGTTTCGGAATTGCTCCTGCAAATTCCTTATTCAGGGTTTTTTTTCATTTCTGGGTAATTGACTTCTGAAATATAGACGCAGTTTCTAATAGTCACATTGCAACACATTATATGAGCAAGACCATTGATATTGCGTAATGATTTACAATATATTCATAGCTGATTGAATGCTTACAAAAAAAAAGTAAGTAATCAGCTATGAATATATTGTAAATCATTACATGATATCAATGGTCTTGCTCATATAATGTGTTGAAATGTGACTGTTAGCAACTACGTCTATATTTCAGAAGTCAATTACCCAGAAATTAAAAAAACCCTGGAGGAATACAGTAGCAATTCCCGTTTTGAAGCCCAAATTATTTCTGTGGGAGGAGGAACAGCCAGCACAGAGTCTTGTGCTCCTTCTAAGCTGAGTGGTCTGCCATTGTTATGAATGAACAATCAGTGTTGCTTGTACATTCATATTAGTGAAAGACCACTCACAGGTGCGGCTCTGTGTAATATATCTGCCCTAGCTTGTATGAAGTAAAAGCAGATGCAGCTGTGAGTGATCTTTTACGATTATGAATAAAGGAGCAGCACCTATCATTCATTTATAACAATGACATACCACTTAATGCTGCAGTGCTGTGTCATCATACAGCGCTGCACGATGTGTGAGCATTCGGTTTTCTGAATAAACGATCAGCAATGTCTGGCCAGTGCTATGTATGACACATTAAAATACAATAGTGCAGCGCAAAAAAATTAATAGATAAATAAATAAATTCATATATGGTGGGATTGTCCAGTAGGGCAAAAATCTTAGAAATCTTCGACTTAGCTTCGAAGGTGCTCAAAACCACTATACAACTGTATCCTGCTACAGCCCTTTTAAATTTGAAACTCAAAGTCAATTTTGCCTCCTATTACAGCTTCTAACGGCCACAAAACAAACTATTGCTAAGGCTTAGAAAACCCAATCTCTGGTTATAGCTGAAATTGTTCACACAACCCCTCTCCTCCACTCATATGTGGTACTTACAGGGTCATTTTACAAGAGGTATTATATCTCCGATTTATTTTTTTTGGTCTCGTAATCACCATGCCTGAATATTGACCAACAGTTTTTTTTTTTTATTGTTTTCACCTGACACTTATTATCAGATTGAATTGGTCTACTTGTTGGTTTTATATCTCATAATATTACATCTGAGTTCTATGTGTAGTTTTGCATCTTATGTACTCAGTTATGTTACCCTTTCAATATGTACCCCTATATATGTATTCTCAAGTTTGTTCATCTCTACTTTGTTTAACCCCTTGCCGACCACCGCCATCATTTGACGCAGCAGAATGGCTCCCCTGCGCGAATTGCCGTAGCTGTACGGTGGCTGCTTTAAGGGGTATAGGGGGTCCGCTGCATCACTGAGGAGCCAATGCACATGCCCGTCGACCACGATGTCCACCAGGCACCCGCGATCACTTCTGACAGGGCCAGAATGGGAATGTGCATGTGTAAAACACACACATATCCCCGTTCTGGCAGGGGAGAGGAGACAGATCGTGTGTTCCTAGGAACAATGATCGGTCTCCTCCCCCAGGCAGTCCCATCCCCCTACAGTTAGAACACACTGAGGGAACACATTAACCCTTGATCACTTCGTAGTGTTAACCCCTTCCCTGCCAGTGACATTTATACAGTAATCAGTGGCTATTTTTAGCTCTGATTGCTGTATAAATGTCAATGGTCCCAAAAAAAAAAAAAAAAAAAAGTGTCAAAAATGCCCAATCTGTCTGCGCAATGTCGCAGTCCCAATAAAAAAAAATTTAAAAATTGCAGATCACTGCCATTACTAGTAAAAAAAAAAAAAAATTATAATAATAAAAATGCCATACATTTATCCATTTTCTAGACGCTATAACTTTTGCGTTTTTTTTTTTTACCAAAAATATGTAGAAGAATACGAATCAGCCTAAACTGAGGAAGACATTTTTAGTTTTTTTTTTTTTTATTTGGGGATATTTATTAAAGTAAAAAATAGTGTTTTTTTCAAAATTTTCTTTTTTTTTATATTGCAAAAATTAAAAACCGCAGAGGTGATCAAATACCATCAAAAGAAAGCTCTATTTGTGGGAAAATAAGGACATACATTTTATTTGGGTAAAGCGTCGTACGACAGCGCAATTGTCAGGTAAAGTGACGCAGTGCCGTATCGCAAAAAATGGCCCAGTCAGGAAAGGGGTAAATTCTTCCGGGGCTTTAAGTGGTTAAAACAATAAACAAAGAAAGACAAGACGAGAAAAAAAATAAAACTTTTACAATTAGTTTAAAGCTGAAATAAAGTTGTTTCTTGTAAGTCTTTTCTGTCACAAAACTCCTTGCTCTGTACGCTTTCAAATAGTTATTCAAGAGTTTAGTAAAGTTTGGGGAGAATGTAACTCATGGAAGGGAGAGTTTCTCAGGTAGGTGACAATAGAAGCTGAAAAAAAATTTTCTTCAGTAATAGATTTCTCAATATTCTATTTTTCACAGTTAGAATATAACCTAAATAACTGTAAGAACCCATGGGCCTTTTTAAAAGTGATCTAGATGAAGGACTGGATAAAAAAATTAAATCTTTGTAAAAAAAGTAGTATAAATAGTCCATAAAACCTGTGAGGTTTGGCTAAGAAGTTCAAAAGTCCTTCAATATGGCTTTTCAGGGAAAAATACACCAACCAAACATTAACCAACAGAGCTGTAACCTATAAAAGTTGTTTATGATTAGCAGGCTTTCATGCACTTACTGTAATTACTGAGCCTCTCGGTCTGCAGCTAGGGACTCACGATTTAAACTGCTTATGTACAATAAGAGTGATTAATTAGATGAAAGAGTGAAGCAGCACAATCCTCTGACCTCTTACTTCTCATTCTGCTGCAACAAATTAACTTAGGTCAGATCAGCACATATGGAGTATACATAAGCCAATTCATGACACATCCATTTAAGGGAATGTATAGCATCTGCAATGCTTTAAAAATACAAGTAGAAAAGATTAACCTGAGTTAAATACAGTATCACTCACACACACACACACGCACAAGGAGCCATAGTTGTTCATTATATAAAGCCTCCTGCTTTATAGTGCAGCACAATAGTGGTGCATTACTGCTCCTTTTTACAATGCTTGTCTGTGGGTCTGAGAACCAACTAAAAACAATGCACTCCCTTTGTGGCAGATACCATCTTTTTAAAAGCTTAGAAGCAGACAAGCTAAGGAAATACACTCGCAAAAAAAATATATATATATATATATATATATATATATATATATATATATATGAGCCGACAACAAAAAAAAAAAAACTTAAAAACTTTTAATCTCCTTATTTGTATTTCACACATACCCTGAATAGTAGATTACATTACAGCTAAAGTAATATATATGTAAATGTGCGTACGGTACAGTCCACAATTTTCTGCCAGGAAGACACAGCATTCATACACCAATACCATGTGTGTAAGGACCCCAACAGTTGTTTTATGCCATTTTGTGTAGTTTTGGCTTTTTGTTTGAATGAATGAATGAATGATTTGTATAGCGCTACAATGCGAACTGAATCGCCTCAAGGTGCTGTATTGGTGCTTTGTTGTCACCCTTCTTAGAAGAGGTAGGTCTTGAGTTTTTTTCCTGAAGGCCTGATGGTTTTCTTCCATGTGGATGCAGGTTGGTAGAGCGTTCCATAGCCGTGGTCTGAAGTCAAACGACGAAACATGTCAGGGGTGTGGCCACACGGACAGTAAGAATCCTTTGACATATTAGACGTGTTTCTTGGAGATCCCGATACTCCTTTGCCTGCTACAGTTACAGCTCAGCATCCACTGGATAGTGGAAATAGTGCATGCAGCGTCTGGAGTGGGTGAGATAGAGTGTAGTATATCTTGGGATCCTGTGTGACCAGTTTGCGGTGCTTCCAAGCCAGCTCTTCCATTTCACTGTTTGCTGTGGAGATATTTGCAGAAATTTATTGCTGGTTTTTCAATTTTAACATGTGAGTGACACCATTGAAGTGTGTGTGTTTGGATATGGTTGAATAAACTTTGTTTGAAACGGAGTTACGCTATGTGGAGCACTGTTCACTTTTATTTTTACATATGGATATGCTCGCTCTGATTTGATCGATTACTGACCCAGGTGTGGTCTAACAGCTCGAGTGCCAACCACGAGAGTGGCTGGCATCACCATCTGGTGAGTGCGGTCTCATTGGGAGCGGGATCACGTGACACGTTGGTGTGGTGGAAGAATTTAAAGCATCAGTTTTTTGAAGATTTAATATGTTTTGAAGATTATCTTCTGGCACAGAGACTCAAAGGACAATTTATTTCATAGAGTGTTACACTATTTCACGTGGTGTTTCTTTTATTTATTTTCAGTCAATATTGTTTTCACCAACAGTAATACTGTTTACACGGTTATATTTTAGTTTATTGCACTTTTTCTTACTTTATCATATGTTATTTTTATTTCACATATTGGTAAGCAGCGCCACTGGATTATTTCCTCTAAAACACTTACACATTTGAGGTTTAAATCCATACACTACTTATATGACTACTTTTAAAGTGGCAGCTAGTTCACTTCACGGTCAGGTTTGCACATATTTTTGTGTATTTGGATTATTTTTTATTTCTGGAAGAATTGGCGCAGTGGAGGTACAATATATCAGTAGGCGGGCATATATAGTACCATCAGATCCAGATATTTGAATTATGTTCATGTTGAAGGTTGAAGTGTTCATTTACTGTTATCACTTTTGTACAGCTATATCATCTGTTTATATCACAAAATGCATCAATCCCCTATACCATCCAGAAACATCACATTTGACAGGGCTACAGACATTTTTCTTTGTTGTTTTTATGAGACTTTACCTATTTAATAAAGTTTATGTTTTATTTTTAGTGTGTTATAGGTTCTCTTTAAGGCACATTTTAAATCCCAATTTCTTTTCCCGACCACAACATGTTGTGGTTTTGAAGAAAGACTATAGGAGTGTATACGCCCATCCCTATAGTGTGAAGTCCCATCCCTCTTTTAGCGTCCCTCCCCATCCACTCCAAGATGCCCCAGTTCTGTTTACAAATTTACAGTATGTGGTGAAAGATCAGAAAATACTTATTCTATCCTTTACATCATGTTAACAGTTTTTTTTTTTTTAAGTGAATTAAAAGCTTTAGTAGCACCTGCTGAAAGCAATGCCAAACTATTTTGTTTTAATTTTGGATAGAGTAGGGAATTATTAGCCCACCTCCCCCCACCCCCCGCCCCCCGCCCCCCCATCATCTTCTTGCCATCTGTGGCATCTGCCATTAAAAGGAATTCTACACTGGAACAAGGAAAATGTCAGATATCACTCCGATTTATTTTATTATCAAAGGAAAACCGGTCCAAAAAAGTAAATAAAAAAAAAAAAAGTTTAAATTTAGCTATATATATTTCTTGCTATTACCATAATTTACCACCAACGGATAACCTAAAATCAATTCTAATGTTCCTGAAAAAAACGCAGCAATACCACAGAAGAGGAAGTAAACACAGGGGTGGGCTGCACATTGACCGATCACTGCGATAGCCAATCAGAGACTATTACAGCGATCAGGTGACTCGGAAACCGGGAGTCCCAGGTCCCGATCATTGGCAAGAGCACGGTCTCTGTGCTGGGAGTTTGCTGTGCGGTGTGCTCCCAGGACAAAGATGTTCGCATATATGCAGCCCCACGAAAAAAAAAAAAAAAGTTTTGGCTTTACATACAAATTAGGCCACATGCACACTGGACGTTTTTACAGCTGCTTTTAGGGGCGTCTGGCGTTTTTTTTTTTTTCCCAGCTTCTTAATGCCCCTCCATGTTCTAGTAGCGTTTAGTGGCAGGAGTTTTTAGAGGCTTTTAGAGGCAGGAAAAAAAAAAAAAAAAAAACACTGCCAGTGCATTCAGGATGCAGCAGAGTTAGGGCAGAAAAAAGCTTGAAGCTACTAAAAACTGCTAAACACACCTAAATTTGTATTCTGACCAATGAAAGTAACACCCAAGAGCTTGACTCCTGTAAAAGCTCCTAAATGCTCGTGAAAGCTTTAGACACTTTTAAAAGTGCCATGCATTTCTTCTGCAAAACCGCTGCTGGCTTCTAGTTACATAGATACATAGTAGGTGAGGTGGAAAAAAAGACACAAGTCCATCAAGTCCAACCTATGTGTCTGATTATATGTCAGTATTACATTGTATAACCCTGTAAGTTGTGGTCATTCAGGTGCTTATCTAATAGTTTTTTGAAACCATCGATGCTCCCAGCTGAAACCACTGCAGGGTATCTTTAACTCTTGGAGAGTTAAAGAAACATCCTGTGTGCATGAGGCCTTACAGTTACATACATTTACATTCAGGTAGAAAAAAATGAGTTAGCAGGTCCTTTAATGTAGATAAGAAAATGCAGTCACTTTAGATATGGATAAGCTTCTAGGTCAATAAGACTCCCTCTGCATTGATGGCAAATCAACTGCACAGACAACAACACACCTACAGTTTACAATGCAGATGCACAATACTCTCATGGCGGAAGGATCAAGTTGTAGAAAGAAGAACAGACTACCCAGACAAATTGAGGCGCTTACTGGGCTGCACAGATTGATTACTGGATTGAATCATGTCTCCAAATAGAATTAATATGCTCCAGACAAAGGATCCCTGGAATGAAAGTGCTTAAAGTCAGGTTGAGCGGCTTACAGAACTGCGGCAACATTCAGACAGAAATACATCACTGTCATAAATAGAGTTAATGGAAGATTTTGCCATCAGGCCTGAAATACTTAAGAATAAGCTTTCAGGGGAACAATGCTGATACTGGAAATGACTCTTGAATAAAAGCAAGACGCTCAATAAAATACCTCGAACTATAAACTCATTTCATAAAGGTCATTTTATAAATGGAGCCACTATGAAAGAGACATGAACATTAGTATAATACAAGTCTTGCATCCTAAGTTACAAACAATGCTGAGGAACATTGTTCATTGGAAATATTTTAATTTTTATGCAGAACTATTGCCAATATTCATAGGTCTTATTGGTCAGACTTTAACAGCGGCACTGACTTAGTAAATATTAAATACTAAATAAGCCTTAAACTAATGGCATATATGTAAAACCTTTGCTTTTTCTGCATTGCCAGACTTTGGTACTGTCAGCTGCTATTAGGGAACACAAAGAGGCTGTGGAATTACATTAGTATAACATATTTCTCCCCCCCCCCCCCCCCCCGCTCACATTTTAACAGTTAATATGGGCACTCTGACTGTCAACCTTATTTAACCAGCACATAATTTGATGAAAACAGAAAAGAAGAAGATTAGATACAGTGGGGAAAGTAATTCATTTGATCCCCTGCAGATTTTGTAGGTTTGCCCACTTACAAAGAAATTAAAGGCCTTTTTTTTTATCATAGGTGTATTTTAAATTATAAAGACAGAATATCAACCAAAAATCAGAAAAAAACACATGATACAAATGTTATAAAATTGAGTGGCAATTCAAGTAAAAATTCAAGTTAGACTTACTGGTAACTTGTTCATTCAGGACAGCACCTGAGAGATCGTGACTCCACCCACTGGACCATAGGAAACACTTCCTTCCTCCAGATTTTAAAGGGAGGCAACTCCCTACTAAACATCAGTTGTAAAAGAGAACCTCCGGCCCCAACCGGAACACATAAATACATATATGTTAGTCACAATATAGTACATAGAAACTAATAGGGCGGGTCGTTGCTGTCCTGAAAAACTTATGGAAAACAAGTTACCGGTAAATCTAACTTGAATTTTCCAAAAGCCTCTGTGTATAAATTAGGTGGGAGCACCGTTTTGGTTCACTGTAACAAGTGGCCTGTCCTGTTTTTTGTACAACCATGTACTAAAAAAAATTTTTGTTTCATGTTTTCTATTTTTTCTATTTTTCTGTGGTAATTGGCATATTGAAGCCAACTAGTAAATAATTCTTTGTGTACAAATTATTTAGAATATATATTCCTTTGAAGCTCATCACGGTAAATTTTTATACTTTTTTCCCCTGGTAGAAGAAGGGAACCATGGACTATATGGGCACAGCGTGGGCAGGGTTAATGAATGAATTCCAGACATCCTATAATGGTATAAATAAGGAAGACGATGATCTAAAAGCCTATTTTGCCAAACTTAGACAACTACTGAAGAAAAAGTCAAATCTATACTGGCATATGCAGTTCTTTAATGAATATATTAAGGACAATATAAGCCCTATTGGCTTACGAGTACAAATGTTTCCATCGGTTAAAAATGTCACACCAGAACTTAAACAGTCATGGGAGGGTATTTTGAATAAGTGTAGCAAGGAATGTATGCAGCTACTACTGGTCCAATATCAGTCAGACATTGACCAATTAGACAAAGAACTGGGAATGCTCAAACAACAACATGAACAAATACATAAACACCCCCTCTTTGTGAGTAAAAATCAGGAGTTAAAGGAGTTTCTTGATAAACTTAATAAAAATATAATTTCAAAAAAACAAGCCAAACTAGCTAAGGACAGAATGGCCTTCGTGGAAAAGTATGCCTATAAATGGGATAGCCAAACTAGAGTTAGAAGGGCGGTAGGTAGGAGTTACCCTCAAACCAATGCTAGAAATGTTTATGCATCAGAAGATGACTTCTCTGACTCATCTGTTTCTTCGTCCTTTTCCCAGGTACAAACACCATTTTCGACATCAGCGGATCAAACGTTCCCGAGATCACGTAAGAGGGGCTTTTATGGTGGTGGGCAACAGGCACCGGGAAACAAAAAGAAACCAGACAATGTTTCTAGTTTTAAACCTAACACTAGCCAATCACAGGGTGGCCCACGTAAAGGTGATGGGAAAACACAGACTACAGACCTATCCCAGTACGCTTATATGGGCCCTGTAGCGGCCCAAGCTATCCAACTCCTACATAACTCCCAAACTGGACCTGCAATGCCCACAACGGGAGAACCATCTAGCTCTAGAGATACTAATATTAATCAACCTCGCCAGACACGCAGAGATATCCCTTTAGAGGGGACTCAGCGCAGCTAATGATACAAGAAGAATTAAGTGTAATTAATTTGACACCGTATCCCCTCTCCAGTGAGGAAATAACGGTTCTCAAATTGGGATTAAGCTCCTGCCCAAACACCAACATAGACAAGTATGAGGCTATCAAAGATTTATATCTGTTTTCACGCAAACTCACATATAAATATATGTTTGACCCCACAAAAAAACGACAGCAGGAAGAAAAAGCCATGTCTGAAAAAATCAAAAACTTCACTATGAAAGACTTCAGAGCCTTGAGGGATCTAATGCTGCTACTGGACGAGAATCCAGATTATGCCAGCAGTCCCCCAGAGGCTTCTGTGACCACAAATCCCTGCTCAGGGACTCCCAAACAAATCCCCAAGAAACATTCATTTAAAAACAAATCTAATCAATTCCCTGATCTAACTAACCCCCAGATTTTGTCATTTCTTATCGCTATGGTTAAAGAAATTAAATCTATGCCAACATCTTATAGTTCTCCTAATATGACAGTGATTTAACAGGAAGCTCTAAAACAGTTACATATCAGAAAGGACACAGTTATAAAACCTTCAGACAAAAGGGGGGAATATCGTACTCCAAACCAACCAGCAATATGAGAGGATGTGCCTGGACGTTCTGGAAAATACAGAATGGTACAGACCCATTACAATAGACACGATTTCTAAGTTTGGGCTAGAATTTAAGTTTCTAATCTATACAGCCTATACAGAGGCACTCATTGACAAACAGACTTATGAGTTCCTTAACGTCCCATTCCCTAGGGAGGCCATATTCTATACCATACCTAAGATCCACAAAAATAGAAATAAACCTCCAGGAAGACCCATAGTGTCAGGCATAGGGTCGATTACCGTACATGCTAGCCGATTTGTCGACTTTTTCCTTATGCCCCACGTAGTTCAATTACCATCCTATGTAAAAGACACACCTGACCTTCTAAGATGTCTTGAGGGACTAACCATTCCTATGGAGGCCCTTTTTGTAACAGTGGACGTAGAAGCTCTATACTCAAGTAGCCCACACGATCAGGGCCTACGAATCATAAGTAGATTTTTGATGGAAGAGGACAATAGACAGTGGGACTTTAATACGTTTGTATTGAAGCTTCTGTCCTTTATCCTTAAACACAATTGCTTCTCATTTTCCGGCACCCACTACCTCCAGGTACAAGGCGTTGCCATGGGCACATGTTGTGCACCGACATACGCCAACTTGTACCTGGGGGGGTGGGAGCGGGAAATATTTGCTGATGAAAGCTTGGATCGATACCTGAGCCAGACGTTATGCTGGCTCAGGTATATCGACGATATTCTGATGATCTGGACAGGCACAATCCCCGACCTGGAAAGCTTTATGGCCCAACTAAACACCAACAGCTATAACCTCAGATTTACTTACGAATATCATAAAGATACGATCTCTTTCCTTGATTTAACACTATATAGAGATGAGTCCAACAATGTGGTCACAAAACTCTTCCACAAAAATAAAGCGGGCAACACTTTGCTGCATGCGGAAAGTGGCCATCCGAAGTCACTGGTGCATAGCATCCCCTATGCACAGTATCTACGCCTTAGACGAAATTGCACGCATGACGAGCAATTCATCCACCAAGCCAAGGAGCTACGTAGCCGCCTAAGTGAACGGGGCTACAGCAAAAGCCTATTAAGACGTGCCTACAATAAAGCACTATGCCTGGATAGAATTCAGCTTATTTTTCCCAAGCCTAAATCAAAGTTCACCGGGGAACAACAGACCACCAAATTCATCACACGCTTTTCGGCCCAACATGCACAACTCCGTGCATGTATGACGAAGCATTGGCATTTCCTCAGTGAGGACCCCGTGCTTCGCCAATATGTTCGCACCACACCCGAGATGGTTTTTAGGAAGGCACCTTCCATAGGTGACAAACTTACGGCCAGTCTCTACCAGCCTATTGATCAAAGCGATGCCCCCCCTAGGGGAATGTATATATGCGGTCATTGCTCCTATTGCCCACATATACAGGTGGGTACATCCTTTATTTTACCCAATGGGAAAAAATTCTATCCTCGCTTTAATGCCACATGTGATACCCCTGGGGTGGTATACCTCATGACCTGTAAATGTGGAGCCTACTATGTGGGTAAGACCATACGTCGCCTCAAAAAGAGAATATATGATCATCTATTCTACTCCCAATGGGCCAAGATGTTAACCCCTGTCAGCCGCCACCTGGGATTATACCACAGATTTGATATCTCTATGATTACATTTTTGGTTTTAGAGGTGGTCAAACAAGATCCTAGAGGTGGGAATTGGGACAAGAAGATTTTGCAGAAGGAGACCTACTGGATTGAGCGTTTGGATGCCACGACCCCGCCGGGCATCAATGAGGTGATATCATATCGGCCCTTTTTGTAGATCATGGGTGGGTCTCTGGCTCTCCTTGATGCCCTGCGGGGGATGCCTCCACCCCCCTTCCAATTTACTTCTATGATCTATGGTCTCCGATGTCTAAATAGATGTTCAATTTGGGTAACTAGCTGCTGCCCATCAAGGTTTAATTTATAATTATAACTATACAGTCTATAAGATGAGATTCTTTTTTTTTTTTTTTCCCCACTTAACGGCCTAGGCCGTCCTTCTTTGGATAAGTCAACATTTCCCCAATCCTGTGCCCCTTTATCCATTTGTTCCTTTATCATTTCTTTTGATTTTATTCTTCAACTATATCAGGATGATGAGCATCATAGGACAATAATATATCCTGCACAAGTTTGCAATTTGAAAATAAAAAATTAATAAAGTATAACTAATACACAATAAGGGGGGACACATCTATATGCCCCCCCCCCTACAGTGTTAGCTATATACTCTAAAAACGTGAAGTATCTATATATAACAACCAACTCATGTAATGTCTCGTGTTCTGTGCTATTTTGAGACGTTGTATTTATTTGTTGCATTGCCCCTCATTTTGCTCTCTATACAGGTCTTTCGTGTAACTGTTTCATGTGGCCATGTTTCTCTCTCCATGTATTCGTTATGTCCTCCAGGCTCCATGTTTACATCCTGGGTGGACACACCATTGCTACCAGTGCAGCGGGTTATGCAGCCTCCCAAGCCACATACGTCTCTGCTCTGCGCCTCTCCCTCCCCCCGATACTCTCGGGGGTCTTGTGGGAGGCGCGGCTTTCGATGTATGCGGCTAGGACGGCGTTGCCAAGCAACGCCCTCCGTTACGTCGTCTGCGCTGGGGAGACCAGCGCTGGGCGTCATGTCTCTTTCTGATGCGCGCGCATCCCCGGTGCCTCTGGATGACTATGGCTGGTTCGGGTGGACGTCGGACATGCTCTGACGTCACCCGAACGGGACATAAAAGCGGCCGTTCCTCCCCACAGATGCTCCAGGGGAGCAACGACCGAGTACTGGTTTTGGCAGCCGCAACACCTCCAACTAAACCAGCCCCTTAGGAATTGACCACCACCGTAAGGTATGTAATTCAGCTGTCTGTGTCCTCATGATTTTATGGGACTAGTCCAGGGAATCTAACTACTGGGCAGTCTACACTTTTTTGATCAGGTTTTTGGGATACCCTTTTAGCGCCTGTAGTGTATATGCTGCCCTATATACGCTTATCAATGGCGTTTCATGAATATTCAAAAAAGATTTATTAGCTCTAATCCCTATATCCCTAATCCCTATATTAGCTCTAATCCCTATATTCAATAAGCCAGCTCCTTTTTCCTCCCATGGAGATATATGGCATATTTATATTGAACTACTATGCTTTTTTATGGTGCAGACTATACTGTCCCTATAAATATATGTTCTTATATGCCTTTATATATATTCTTTAGAGTACGGATTATCTTTTTTGAGCACTGCGGTCAGCTGTCTATACCCTACGAGGTACCTACGGTGTCGATCATATATATTATCATCTACCCTAGTGAGTACAATGGTGATTTACCTATAGTGACAACATGAGTCTTTAACCAAGCACCTTTTAGGGTGCAAACATACCATTTCATTCACTAATACATCTATTTTTTCCTTTTTTTATTTTATTTTATATCTACCCTTAGTTATCGGTTATGTCCCCGTAACCTACCCTGCACATCAGTGTTCGGCCTCTAGGGTCTCACATTACAGTGAGGACACCCATTAGAGGTTGTGACACTATTCTTTGGTGGTTCAGTGGTGTCCCATTCACCCTTTTCCCATCTGGTGTATGCACATGGAGCCTGGATGGAATCCGTCTGCGTTAGAGAGAGTGGAGGGTTTCTTTGTTGGGCACTGCATCAGTAAGTGTCTATATAAATGACTGTGAAATTTGTTCAATTATTCCATATGTATTAACGCTGCACTAAGTAACAAAATGTCTTTCCAATTAGAACGCAAGCTCCTGAGAAAGCGACATAGTAGTCGCGAAACATATTGAGCACAAGTTCCTCCTTTTAATCGGCAGGACTGACGACCACCCCTTTTCGGGCCAGTCCACACTCCAGTGGGAATGCTACATGGTGCAAGTTCTACACACACCAATCCCACTTTCAGCGAATCACGTAGTGGTACTGAAAACCCATAGGGGAGTTTCTCGGATCTTTTCCCTTTTAAATATTTCCAAGTATTGTCAATATCTGTGTGATTGTCTATTTTGTAACAAGTGTTTTTTCTGTGATATATTTTTTCAATAAATATTGTTATATAATTTTCTAATAAGTGCCTATAAAGTCAATTTTTCTTTCTTTTTTCCTATTGAAAAAAGTAAATTCTTGACATTTGTGTCTTTCAGGACAGCACCTGAGAGAATAACAGAGACTTGGCCCCTTAGGGTGGGACAACAGCCTGCAGGACCTTCCTGCCAAATGCCTGATCGCTGGCAGATGTGAGGTCCAGCCTGTAATGTCGCACAAAGGTGCGAAAACTTGACCACGGTGCCGCCTTGCAAATTTGTTCAGGGGTGGCACCAGCTCTTTTTGCCCAAGTGGCCGCAAGTGCTCTGGTTGAGTGTGCACGAATTCCAGCTGGCAGAGACAAATCTGCATGTGAGTATGCCTATAGGATGGATAATTTCAGCCATCTGGCTAATGATCCTTTAGAAGCCTGGCAAACTTTCTTGTTGCCCGAAAAAAAGGACAAATAATGAATCTGTACGTCTAAAGTCCTTTGTTATTTCTAGGCAACATAACAAAATCCTTTTGACGTCCAACATATGAAAAAAAAGTCTCCTTCTCCCCTGATGGGTTAGCACAGAAGGTTGGGAGCACAATATCCTGTGAACGATTATGCAGACAGAGAGTAGCGCACAAGTAATAGCGATCAGGAACACAGCTTTAAGAGTGAGACATTTGAGAGTTGCTGCATCCAGAGGTTCAAATGGACTTTTTGTTAGGGATTGCAGGACTACTGATAGGTCCCATTTTGGGAAACCCTTAACTGGCGCTGGGAAGAGCTTTTAAAAAAAAAAAAAAAAAAAAAAAAAAAAAATCTGACTGCCAGCGGTTCAGAGGCCACAGATTTCTCTAAAAAAAACTGTTAATGCAGCAACCTGTGCCTGTAAAGGTACTGACTGCTAGTCCTCTATCTGCCCCATCCTGTAAAAAAAAACTACAAGATGGAAGCAAGGCTCCTTGGGTCTTGGGTAGATTAATTGCACCATGAGTTATAGACCTTCCAGACCTTAGTATAGATGGCTCGTTACTTTTTTCCAACCCGATAGCAATGTTGCCACCAGACAATCTGAAAACCCCTTACTCTTTAGGAGCTGTTCCTCAGATACCATGCTGCAAGAGACAGCCTGGCCACTTCTGTGTGATTTACTGGACCTTGGATTAGGAAAACTTGCCTGAGAGGTAGATGCCAACAAGGTTTGGTCGCCATCCCCAAAACGGTCGAGAACCAGGCCCTTTGTGGCCAAAATGGAGAAATTAGAATGACTTGTACTCCTTCCCGTTGGATCTTCTTTAATGGGATTAGCTGGAATGAGGGGAAAGCTGGGCAAAGGTGAAAGCGCCATTTATGGGCTAGGGCATCTGTCACTAGTGACCCGTCGAGATTGTTCGGAGAAAAGTAACAAGGCACCTGTGCATTCTCCTTCGAAGCAAACAGGTCCACCTCTGGCTGTCCCCACATCCTGGAAATCATTGTGAAGACCTCTGGATTCAGAGACCAGAGACCACTCTGCCTCCTGAATGGGGTACCTGCTTGGGAAGTCCGCCACTCTGTTCAGGGTACGCTTTAGGTGGGTTGCTGACAAGCATAGTAAATGTTACTCTGCCCATATAAGAATCTCTGTTGCCAGTGCTTCTAAGGATCTGCTCCTTGTCCCCCCCTGTCTGTTTAGATAAGCCACGGCCGTGGCATTGTCTGTCAACACTTGCACATGGCGATACTGGTGAACTTGTGTGAATATCACTAGAGATAAAGCGATCACCTTCAACTCTCTCCAATTTGAGGACCTTATCGCTTCCTTCTTGGACCAACTTCCCTGGGCGAAGTTTTCCTCTAGGTGGGCCCCCTATCCCCAAGCGCTAGCATCTGTTGTTAGTCTTTTTTCGACTGGGAAGCCCCAAGTCAGGCCCCTTGATAGAATCACCCGATTCCTCCACCACCATAGTGACCTTTTAACATTGGCTGTAATCTTCACCTTCATGTCCAGAGAACTTAAGCTGTGATCCCATGACCTTAGGAGAAAGGCTTGTAGACTCCTGAAGTGTAGTCTTGCCCACTGAATATCTGGCATTGTTGAGGTCAGGACCCCTAATGCTGACATTATTTGCCTTATTGTTACCGGTTGGTTGGCCTGCAGAATAGCAGCTGTGCACGGAACCTTGTCCTTTTCTTGCAGTAGAAGAATGTTCTGTTCTATCGAATTGATTCGATAAAGCCATAAACTTGGAGGGGACCACTTCTGCTCCTTTAACCTCCCCCTCTTCTGAACTGTCATAGGAAGGTGCAGGGGAGTGTTTTTCCCTGGTAGATGGACCCTCAGACAGAGTTTCTACCACCGGGACAGAAAGTGAACCCTGGGAGGACTGTGATGTGGAGGGCTGACTCGCAGCCGGATTAACCAATGAGTCACGGAATGATTGAATCGTGACATAAAGTTCTTTCTTTACAGGAGGCAACCAAGTCATCACACATGGAAGCAGATTTTTCTTTTACTAAAGAAGTAATACAGTACTTTTTCCTAGGTTAGAGCTTTTGGCCTGAGAGAGAAAATACAAAAAAAGGAAAAAAAAAAAAAACAGGGGACCCTTGGTGAGACCCAGTCTCTGCCTGTGGATACCCCCATAAGGTGCACTAAGAGGGGAAGAAACACAGCCTACAGTGCCCAGACAGGCCCACGCCACCAGGGGGAAAGAAAATAGGAGACCGGAACCCCAGGAAAGGAAACGGCAGACTTGGTTAACTGTCGCCTACCTGAGCCTTGCTGGTGCCTGTCCTCACCGCTGCAGACGCCATGTCCTCCATTTAGGGTGTGCAGCATTCCACTTGTGGCTTCGCAGGCCGCTTCCTGAATCCCATAGTGCCGCTGCACCAGACCCGGAAGCGGAAATAGGTGCCAGCTCCTTCCCTGCCTCTTCCCCCTGCGCCAGGCCTATGGAAAAGATGCCGGGCACCGACCCAGTGACCCGCTCATAGGAGCGTCACTTCTGGCGCGGCCAAGACTCTACTTGGCCTCCACCAAAATGGCAGTGGTGCACATGCAGCCGCCGCTCCTGAAAGCTTGGAGCAGGGTCACCGGATCACACGGCTCTCCTAGAAGGAAAAGATGAGTCGTCCTTACCGCTGTAGAGACCCTGGTAAGGCGGGAGGGCTAAGGTCTTAGAAATAAGGAGGGAAAAAAGTGAGGAAACGCCTGTCTCTCAGGACCTCCCTAAGAGATAATAGCTCTGATGTGAAACTGATGTGTGGTAGGGAGTTGCCTCCCTTTAAAGATCTGGAGGAAGGAGGTGTTTCCTATGGTCCAGTGGGTGGAGTCACGATCTCTCAGGTGCTGTCCTGAAAGACGCTTTGGGAAATAAGTATTTAATCCCCAAGCAAAACATGACTTTGTACTTAGTGGAGAAACCATTGTTGGCAATCACAGAGGTAGGACATTTCTTGTAATTGGTGACCAGGTTTGCACATATCTCAGTAGGGATTTTGGTCCACTCTTCTTTACAGACCTTCTCTAAATCCTTAAGGTTTCTTGGCTGTCTCTTGGCCACTCAAAGTTTCAGCTCCCTCCATAAATTTTATATAGAATTAAGGTCTGGAGACTGATTAGGACACTATGACCATAATGTGCTTCTTCTTGAGCCACTCCTTTGTTGCCTTTGCGGTATGTTTTGGGTCATCGTCATGCTGGAAGACCCACTAACGCACCATCTTCAGTGTTCTGGCTGAGGGAAGACGTTTCTCATCCAAAATTTTACAATACATGGCCCTGTCCATTGGCCTCTCAGTGCTTGACTGTAGGGATGGTGTTCTTAGCATCATAGTCAGCATTTTTCTTCCTCCAAGCACGGCGAGTCGAGTTAATGTCAAAGAGCTCAATTTTGGTCTCATCTGACCACAGTACTTTCTCCAAATCCTTCTTTGAATCATTTAGATGTTCATTGGGAAACTTCAAATGGGCCTGTACATGTACCTTCTTGAGGAGGGGAACCTTGCAGGCGCTGCAGGGTTTCAATCCATGGCAGTGTTTAGAGAAGATCTGTAAAGAATAGTAGACCAAAATCCCTCCTGACATGTGTGCAAACCTGGTTACCAACTACAAGAAACATCTTACCTCTTTGCTTTTGGTTTCTCCAAGTACCAAGATATGTTTTGCTTGGGGGATCAAATAAAATATACTTATTTTACTCACTGAACTGCAACTCAATTTATAACATTTGTATCATGTTTTTTCTGAATTTTTGGTTGATATTCTGTGTCCATAATTTCAAATACACCTATGGTAAAAATTAAAGTCCCTTAATTTCTTTGTAAGTGGGCAAACTTACAAAATATGCATTAAATAATTATTTCCCCCACTGTATGATTACATTTCAAGTCGTTGTGTGGCTTTGGGTTTCTCCTTGCATTTTTTTTTTATATATACAGTGCCTTGAAAAAGTATTCATACCCCTTGAAATGTTCCACATTTTGTCATGTTACAACCTAAAAACGTAAAATAAAATTTATTGGGATTTTATGTGATATAATTGGCACATAATTGTGAAGTGGATGGAAAATTATAAATGGTTTTCCAAATTTTTTACAAATAAATATCTGAAATGTGTGGTGCATGTGTATTCCGCCCCCTTTACTTTGATACCCCTAACTAAAATCTAGTGGAACCAATTGCCTTCAGAAGACACCTAATTAGTAAATAGAGTCCATCTGTGTGTAATTTAATCTCAGTATAAATACAGCTGTTCCATGAAGCCCTCAGAGGTTTGTTAGAGAACGTTAGTTAACAAACCGAATCACGAAGGCCAAGGAACACACCAGACAGGTCAGGGATAAAGTTGTGTAGAATTTTAAAGCAGGGTTAGGTTATAAAAATATATCCCAAGCTTTGATCATCTTACGGAGCACTGTTCAATCCATCACCCAAAAATGGAAAGAGTATGGCACAACTGCAAACCTACCAAGACATGGCCATCCACCTAAACTGATAGGCCAGGCAAGGAGAGCATTAATCAGAGAAGCAGCCAAAAGGCCCATGGTAACTCTGGAGGAGCTGCCAAGATCCACAGCTCAGGTGGGAAAATCTGCCCACAGGACAACTAATAGTCATGCACTCCACAAGTCTGGCCTTTATGGAAGAGTGGCAAGAAGAAAGCCATTGTTGAAAGAAAGCCAAAATAAGTCCTGTTTGCAGTTTGCGAGAAGCCATGTGGGGGACACAGTAAACATGTGGAAGAAGGTGCTCTGGTCAGATGAGACTAAAATTAAAAAAACTATTTGTCCAAAAAGCAAAACTTTATGTGTGGCGGAAAACGAACACTGCACATCACCCTGAACACACCATCCCCCACCGTGAAACATGGTGGTGGCAGCATCATGTTGTGGGGATGCTTTTCTTCAGCAGGGACAGGGAAGCTGGTGGTGGTGCACCTGTCAGCCATCACCAGTCAACCATCAGTGTCCGTCAGCCATCACCCGTCACACATCAGTCACCGTCAGCCATCGACAGTCAACCATCAGTGACCGTCACCCATCAGTGACTGTGGCCTGTCACTCATCTGTGACCCTCACCCGTCAGTGACCCTCACCCGTCAGTGACCCTCACCCATCACCCATCAGTGACCATCGCCTGTCACACCATCACATCAGTGAATGGCGTTCCAGATCCTCTTCATGACTGATGAGAGCAACGGGGAGTTCTCATCAGATTCCAATTCCGAATCAAATTCGGAATTTGAACGGATTGAGTATAGTGAATCAGCAAATGATTCGGAGGAAGAATGGGTCCCTCCTAAAAGGGCACGGCACTCCGGAAACCAGGATTATATTCTCAGGCCCAGTACCAGCGCTGCCGCCAGCGATAAGCCCCAGGAACAAATGCCCAGTACCAGCACAGGAAATTCAAATCCCCCAACTACTGGAGTGTCACGTCCCCCAAGAGCCAGTGCCTCTACATACATGCCAGGTGGTCTTGCCAACCCAACATGGCTGCCATCCGACTCGGGATCACCAATTATTCCCCCTTTCACAGCACAGCCAGGTGTGAAGAGATTGCTTGCTTTCATCTGTTTTTGCCCAACACTTTGCTGCAATTCATTGTGGACCAGACAAATTTATATGCCCAGCAGTATATTGCCAACAACACCCAATCATCATACGCCCATCTGTTTGAGTGGAGAGATACGAATTTGGAGTTATGGGCCTCACCCTAAACAAGGGGCTTACAAAAAAATAAAAAAATGAAGGACATGCCTATTGGTCCACCAACCCCATCCACCACATGCCCATTTATTCTGCCGTAATGGCCAGGTCCCGCCGTAATGGCCAATTAATGCGCTTTCTTCACTTCAGCAACAACACCCAGTGCCCTCCTCACATTAATCCAAATTACAACAAGTTATATAAACTTCACCCACTGATAAATTTATTTTCCCAAAAATTTGCAGAACTCTATGTCCCTGATCAGAATATATGTGTCGATGAGTCCCTGGTACCCTTTTAAGGCCGGCTAGGAATAAAGCAATATATTCCTAGCAAAAGGGCCAGATACGGAGTAATCTTATATAAGCTCTGTGAGAGAGCCACAGGATATCTGTATGTGTTTCGCATATATGAAGGAAAAGATTCCAAGCTCAGGCCCCTGAGTGCACCGCATACATGTGCACAACTGGAAAGATTGTATGGGACCTGGCATACCCACTTCTGAACAAAGGATATCACATATACCGCCACAACTTCTACACCAGCCTGCCCCTTTTCAAACACTTATACATTGCAAAAACCCTGGCCTGCGGAACCTCCAGAAAAAATAGGAAGGGCTTCCCACAATCACTAGCAAACAAAAAGCTGCGAAGGGGGCTAAGAGCAGCATTGAGATGCAAGGAAGTGCTGGCCTTGAGGTGAAAGGATATAAAGGGACATGCACATGATGTCCACCATCCATGACGACACTACAATGGAGGTTCAAAGAAGACAAGGTCCCATTGAAAAGTCAGTGTGTGTCCAAGATTATAATCTCTACATGGGGGGGGGGTGGAATTCAATGATCAAATGATTCAGCCCCATTTGTCGATAAGGAGGTCCCGATTCTGGTACAAGAAGGTAGCAAGGTAGTTTATCTCATCCATTTGGCCGTTTATATTTCCTATGTTGTCTACACCAAATCCACAGAAAGCCCCGCCCCCTTCCTACAATTCATAGAAGTTGTCACGTATCTCATTGTCCCCAGTGTCCCTCCCAACCTGGCCTTTGCATTGGTGAATGCTTTCAACTTTATCATACATCCCTAAAATATTAGCCCATATTTTTAACCATTTTCATCATCTGTGCTGACCATTTTCCATGCGTCCCCAAATAACAATGCCACTGCCTTCCACATGAACTGACCCTGGCCTGTTTTTTTTGACTATGCCTCTGCCAACCATTTGGACTGCCTCCACGTGAACTGACCCTTTTTTTTATGGACTATGCTTTTGCCTCCCGCTTGGACTGATCTGTTGCCCTGCTACTGTAGTACACAGGGGTCTCACATATGTGAGGGGCTCCAGAATTGTTTTTCCAGATGGAGAAAACTATTTTCTTTTCTCCGGGTTTCGGAATTTCCGGATTAGGGAGTCCAGAGGCTTCATAGAGATTTGGGTGGGTCAAAGCCTCTACCCCTGTGCACAGGTCTTACCTGATTGCGGCCCTCAGCCTGCTGCTGACTTAGTGCCATCATGCCTCTGCCTGCCGCATGAACGGACCACACCACTACCTGGACTATGCAAATAACTAGCTGTAGCAAGAGGCAGTATGTTTATGAAGGGCTGGAGAGCTGTACAATGAGTGTCTGCAGGTAACAGTGTACCAGGACCAATATTATGGCTGTGCTGGCTGTCTCTGCCTGGACAATTTCTATGGACTGTGCTGTGCTGACAATATCCTTGTGCTGACTATAGACAATATTCCTGCCTGCTGCCTGGATAATTACTATTGCTGTCGCTAAGCACATCCCTGCCTGCTGCATGGACCAGTGATCGCCTCTGTGGATACTACTAAAAGAAGGTAATGCTTTTTTTTTTTTACCCTTCCGCAATAGAATTTATTTTGGATTGTAATTTTTGGTATGTACATGCTATGTGTTAGAAATATGAAGGGCCAAAAATGATAGGTTGCCAGGATCATTTATGCGCCTAGAACGCCTGATGGTGCTACTTTGATGTTAGGCCTCTGTATGTGGCCAGGCTGTGTAAAAGGCTCACACATGTGGTATCACCATACTCAGGAGGAGTAGCAGAATGTATTTTGGGGTGTCATTTTTGCTATGTACATGCTATGTGTTGGAAATATCTTATAAATGGACAACTTTGTGTAAAACAAATGCGTTTTAATTTTTTTTCCACATTTTCCAAAAACTTCTGGGAAAAAAATGAACCTTCAAAAGACTCATTGTGGCTCATAGATTATACATTGGGGTGTTTGCTTTCCAAAATGGGGTCGTTTTGGGGGCAATTCCATTGTCCTAATGCTCCAGGGCCTTCAAAATTGTAATAGGTGGTTGAGAAATGAGATGTGTCATTTTTGCTTGTAGAACGCCTGAAGATGCTACTTCAATGTTGGGCCTTTGTATGTGGCCAGGCTGTGTATAAGTCTCACACATGTGGTATCGCCATACACGGTAAGAGTAGCAGAATTTATTTTGGGGTGTAATTTGTTGTATGCATATGCTCTGTGAGAGAAATAACCTGTTAATATGCCAATTTTGTAAAAAAAAAAAAAAAAAAAAAAAAAAAAAAAAAAAAAAAAGGAAACCTAATTTTGCAAAGAATTGTGGGAAAAAAATAACAACTTAAAAAAACTCACCATGCTACTTGCGTAATACCTTGGAATGTCTGCTTTCTAAAAAGGGGTAATTTGGGGGGTATTTGTGCTTTCCTGACTTGTTAGTGTCTCAAGAAATGAGATAGGACATCAGGTGTGATCAGATGTGATACATTTTCAGTGATTGGCACCATAGTTTGTAGACTCTATAACTTTCACAAAGACCAAATAATTTACACTTATTTGGGTTATTTTTACCAAAGATATGTAGCAGTATACATTTTGGCCAAAATTTATGAAGAGAAATTACTAATTTGCAAAATTTTATGACAGAAACAAAGAAAAAGGCCTTTTTTTTTTACAAAATTTACGGTCTTTTTTATTTATAGCACAAAAAATAAAAAAAACACTAGTGATTAAATACCTCCAAAAGAAAGCTTTGTGTGAAAAAAAGGACGCAGATTTCATATGGGTACAGTGTTGCATGACTGAGTAATTGTCCTTCAAAGTGTGAGAGTGCTGAAAGCTGAAAATTGGTCTGGGCAGGAAGGGAATGTATTGAGGTGGTTAAAAGAGAAGTGCAGGTTTACAAAAATTTGAGAAATGAGAAGTGAAAAATTGCTGATAGCTCAGTTATCAGCCTTCAGTGAGCAGAGAGTCAGTTACTATCAGTCACTGGCTCTCTGCTCTGCCCTCCAGAGTTCACTGGTGCCCTGGGCTGTGGAGGGGCTGAGACAGCTGGCAGTCAGACATCTGGATGGATCCTGACATTATTGTCAGATTCCTGCAGAGCCTGGATGGGCTTTGTAAAGTCAGCCAACTGCAGGCTTTAGCCCACTGTTGGCTGGATCTGGGACACAGGAGTGCAGACCTAGGTGTATTCCTGTGACACCCAGAAGTATGGCCAATTAAACTTTGGCCATACTTCTCATTTAACTATATTCTTTGGTAACAAATTTATAATCCAGCTAATGCAGATAAACTTATTATAACAATAATGATCATAAGATGAAATACATGGGCTAGGAGAATAGGTGGAAAATGATCGCGATTAATAGAAGGATAGTTCCACACAGCTTTGAGGATGATCTAGTTTTATTATTGGAAATTACTAAATATAATGGACCCACAGCTAGTAAACGTTACATTATCTTTGTATGTCCAGTAAAATGCTTTTTTTAAATAAATATATTCATATATTACTTTTTTTTATGTTAATAGATGTACAGTATGTTCATTTTTCAATGGTTATACTTTTTTAGTCCAACCTTATTATGCGACACAACATGTTGCAAGAAAAGTTTTATTGGCATTTCAGAAAGAATTTTTTATTTATTCTCAGTTTACCTTGTGAACGCTCTTCGGATTCTCCAGCCATGCATAGTACATTTCTTCCACATAACTTGAGTTGGTTCCGCTTAAAAACGGCTCTTGGACTCCAGAAGAAGAATATACACAACATCTTGGTAGTAATGTCCTTGATTTAACAGTTGATCTCACCAGCAAACCAAAGCCACATGGTTGCAGCTTAAGGGCAAGTGACCTGAGGAGGCTCATCTTCTCTCATCTACCTGCAAAGAAGATGAATTACAACATAAACACAACAATGAATATTAATAATGAACTTCCACAGAATTTGTTACTGTGTTCCTCCACAGATGTGACAACATTAGACACTGTGCCTTTTACTAAATGGTTGCCGAAATATAACTAAAGTGGCATCACATCAGTATTAATATTAATAAAAAGAGTAGCTATAAAGCCCCATACACACGGTCGGATTTTCCGATGGATTCTGTCCTATCAGACAATGTTGTCGGAAATTCCGACCGTGTGTAGGCACCATCGGACAGTTTCCATCGGATTGTCCGACGGACAAAGTCCTATCTCCTGCTGGATAGATTTTTTGACAACAAAGTCCGATCACACCAAATCCGATCGTGTGTAGCGAATTCCAACGGACAAAGTGCTACGCATGCTCAGATCACATTACAAGACCAAAGCTATTGGCTACTAGCCTCTACGTAGTCCCGTCGTAGGCAACAAACGTCACCACGTTCAGAATGATCGGATTTTCCGACAACTTTGTCCGACCGTGTGTACGCAAAGCCAACATCGGACAAAGTACGACGGACATGATCCGACGGACCTGGTCCTCGGATAATCCGCGCGTGTGTATGGGGCTTAACAGCAAGAGGCATTTTAATTGTATGTGTAGTTAGAGGGCTCCTGTAAAAATAATCCAGCAGTCAGATCTCACAAAGCGCAGGAGAAACTGTCCCTTTCCATCAGGAACCTTTGGGTGTTCCTACGCACCACTGCATTTTCCAGTATTTTGTGCTGCATTCTCAATTATAGAAACCTTATTGAATGTCCAACAGAGAGAGTGGGACCCCTCACAATAGCCACATTAGTCACATTTTAAGAAACAACAAACTGTAAAATACTACTAAAAGCTTAAAGTGATTATTTTTTGGGAATAACAAGCATGTCATACTTACTTTCTCTGTGCAATGGTTTTGCACAGAGCAGCCCCAATCCTCTTCTTCTAGGGTCCCCCGCTGGCGCTCTCCTGGCCTCTCAGTCCTGCCGAGTGCAAGCAACTTGCTATGGGGACATTCACACACGAAGCACAGCTCAGCCCCACCCCTATCAACTCATTGGCTCACTGGCTGCTATTGACAGTTGCCATTGGCTCCCGCTGCTTTCTTAGCCAATGAGGAGACCCAGGAGAGCTGCTGCTCTCATGCACTTCGCTGGATCGAGATGGGGCTCAGGCAACTATTCCGGGTGGGGGGGGGGGCTGGGGGAACTCCAGCACACAAAAGGTTTTTTACCTTCATACATTCTTCAAAGCCTTTACAACCACTTTATTTTGGGTGGACTGACTCTTCAGTACAGGTAAAAAATAGCATTTTACTTTCATACCTTTTCAGAATTTGTGGACTTAAAAAAATAACTTCTCCTTCCACCGTGAACAGCAGCATCAAAAGTTCAAATCACAACACTGCATGCAATAAAAGAGAAAAAAGGAAATGCAGAGAAATGGCTATTTACCACCTATATGTATGACTGCATGGTGTGCTTTGCCTGGGTTTCTCCTTTAAATGTAAAGCCCTCTGGGACCACCAAATTGTAAATTAGGTTTTAAATGCACTTTTAAAAAGGTTTTCAAATGAATATTTATTATAATGTTTGCAGCTGCTTAACAGGCACAAAATATTTGTAAATATATATATGTAAAAGTTTATGTAAAAAAATATGTAAAGGTTTTCTTCCTCATATTACGACTTATAAGGTCTTTTATATCATCATTTAAACTGTTGCCAAGGGTCAAAAGGCTGGAAAAGGACGTAGGCCAAGAGTAAGGGTCAGAACTATTACAGGCCAAGAGCTACAGAGAACACAGACCATAGGTTGTTTCACGCTGGGGAAGGACCTGAGAATATCTGGCTTTAGCAAGACTTTCTGTTAGTAGAGCTGCAATTGTGCAGCTGGCAACCTAGACTTCAGCCCTTGCTGGCGACACGGCAGATGCCGTCAAAAACCGGAATGTTACCAAAAGCAGTCACACAGTCACAGAACAAATATAGAGCACAGAGAATGCAGGCACTGCATACACAAAAAATGGTCTGGATCAGACATGCATGTTATAGCAAGAGGCAAATGGACATATCTACTACATTAACTGCTTGCCACACAGGCTAATTCTGATATTTCTCTCATAGTTTCATAGTTAGTAAGGTTGAATAAAGACACCAGTCCATCCAGTTCAACCTGAGCGAGTGTCTGCAACTGTCCCTATACCTGTACATTGCACACTCACATCGGTCCCTACCCTCAAGGAGCCCACAATTCAAGGTACCCATTCATATACTAGGGACAATTTTTTTTTTGGACAGAAGCCAATTAACCTACCTGCATGTCTTTGGATTGTGGGAGGAAACTGGAGTACCCGGAGGAAACCCACACAGGCACAGGGAGAACATGCAAACTCCAGGCAGGTAGTGTCGTGGTTGGGATCGAACCAGCGACCCTTCTTACTGCTAGGTGAGAGTGCTAACCACTACTAGAACTCCCAAACATTATATATCTTTTTAAGCAGAGGCTCTAGATAATAAAATAGCGGGTGTTGACATTTTTTTTATGTCACACAGTATTTGCACAGTGGTTTTTCAAACACAATGTTTTTTGGAAAAAATATATTTTAATGAGTTTTAGTGCACACAAACACAATATAATACCCATTTTTTTTGGTAAAATATAAAAGATGATGTTACGTCGAGTAAATAGATGCCTAACATGTAATGCTTTAAAATTGTGTATGCCGTGGAATGGCGCCAAACTACGGTACCTTAGGATCTCCATAGGCAACACTTTAAAAGCCTTTACAGGTTACCAGTTTATATTTACAGAATTATTGCTCTCTCTCTCTAACATTCGCAGTGATACCTCTCACATGATCATCACTTACGTGTGTGGAACTCATGTATGCATTCGCATTTGCGTGTGAACATTGGGGAGCTTTAAAACATTTTTTATTATTATTATTTAAAACTTTTTTTTTTTTTTTTTTTACACTGGCCTCCAATGCAGCCAATCAGACACAGATTAGTCTGATCTGCTGTTTCACTGGCTGGTAACAGCCAGGTAAACAAAGAACCAAAACCAAAATGGGGTAAGTCCTCATCGCTTCCGCTTGCTGACGTCACAGAGAGGGATGAACAACATCAGTTCCTCTGTGCAATAAAGCAAATGCCACCGATCGAACAGGAGAGCCTGGGAAAGGCCCACTTCTACCACCTGTAGAAGTGATCGAGTGGCTCTATAGACAGACACTCAAATCACTTGTATATTACAGGGAATTGGCTTCAGAAAGTTTGATACTGGGATGATGCCTGCACATGTACTGGGATGATGCCTGCAGATTAGGTTTCATTAAACCTCATCTGTCATTTAGCTGCCCGCCCTTCTGTTTACTCTGTAAGGGAATTTGCAGATTGCTAGGGTATTTCACCTTAGCTAAGCTATTTAGGGGAAGATGTGTAGACCCATCATATTGTTAGTTTCCCCCCCCCCCCCCCTTGCACATGATTGCAAGGAATACCCAAAGTGAAATGTTTTACCAAATTCACTAAACTTGGAGAAAATTCTCTTCCAAAATAACAGCCTATTTGCATTTAGTAAATCGACCTAATAAGTGATGAACAGAAGACATAAAAAACAGATAGCAGTGGGAAAGCATTGGGATATTTCTTTTTATATAAATTAATAAAAACTGACTATTATGAGCACCCCTGCCAGTATTAAATGGTTTGACTGGACTCTAATTGCCACGTTTGCTGGACAGCTCAGTCTGTTAAAGGAAGTTTAAAAAATAACAGACTTACTAGCCAAATCACCAGGTAAAAAAAAAAGCCTAAAAAGCAGAAAACGAATGAAGCAATCACATAATTTAAAGCTGCAATATAATACATTTTTTGCTTTTGGGTTTATATACGCTATAAGCCCTTGCAATTACAAATTTCAGGTATTCTGACTTCACTCCGATTTACATTTTTCCAGGTCACTAACTCAGTACATGTTTCTTCTAACTAGGGTTACGACAATCCTACCACAAACTTTCAACATCTAAAAATAATTTGATTCAGTATGCGGTCCACAAAATGATACTATGTTAAAAGGAACATCAACAAAAAGAATCATACAACAAAATACATTGTGGGTCTAGTTGCAAACAATGGCACTATATTAACAGAACTTTGGTAAATATTTTGAACTGGTTTACTTTGGGGCTCACAAACAGGTAGAAAATGTCCCCATAACATCTGGGACATGAACAAGTCCTTCTTGTTACAGTGCCTCGCAAAAGTATTCACCCCCTTGGCTTTTTACCTATTTTGTTACATTACAGCCTTTAATTTCAATGTTCATGTTTTTTTAATCTGAATTATATGTGATGGATCAGAACACAATAGTCTAAGTTGGGCAAGTAAAATTAGAAAAATAAAATACATAAAACAATTTTTCAGAAATAAAAAAATGATAATTGGCATGTGCGTATGTATTCACCCTCTTTGTTATGGAGCCCATAAAAAGCTCTGGTGCAACCAATTACCTTCAAAAGTCACATAATTAGTGAAATGATGTCCACCTGTGTGCAATCTAAGGGTCACATGATCTGTCATTACATACACTCACCTCTTTTTTGAAAGGCCCCAGTGGCTGCAACACCTAAGCAAGAGGCACCACTAACTAAACTCTGCCATGAAGACCAAGGAACTCTCCAAACAAGTAAGGGACAATGTTGTTGAGAAGTACAAGTCAGGGTTAGGCTATAAAAAAAATATTCAAATCTTTGATGATCCCTAGGAGCAGCATCAAATATATCATAACCAAATGGAAAGAACATGGCACAACAAAAAACCTGCCAAGAGACGGACGCACCAAAACCCACGGGCAAAGAGGGCATTAATCAGTGAGGCAGCACAGAGACCTAAGGTAACCATGGAGGAGCTGCAGAGTTCCCACAGCAGAGACTGGAGTTACATAGGACGACAATAAGCTGTACGCTCCATAGAGTTGGGCTTTATGGCAGAGTGGCCAAAAGAAAGCCATTACTTTCAGCAAAAAAACAAAATGGCATGTTTTGAGTTTGCGAAAAGGCATGTGGGAGACTCCCAAAATGTATGGTGGAAGGTGCTCTGGTCTGATGAGACTAAAATTTAACTTTTTGGCCATCAAAGAAAATGCTATATCTGGCTCAAACCCAACACATCACATCACCCAAAGAACACCATCCCCACAGTGAAACATGGTGGTGGCAGCATCATGCTTTGGGGATGTTTTTCAGCAGTCGGGACTGGGAAACTGGTCAGAGTTGAGGGAAAGATGGATGTTGCCAAATACAGGGATATTCTTGAGTAAAACCTGTACCACTATGTGTGATTTGAGGCTAGGATGGAGGTTCACCTTCCAGCAGGCCAATGACCCCAAACACACTGCTAATGCAACACTTGAGTGGTTTAAGGGGAAACATGTAAATGTGTTGGAATGGCCTAGTGAAAGCCCAGGCCTCAATCCAATAGAAAATCTGTGGTCAGACTAAAATATTGCTGTTCACAAGCGCAAACCATCCAACTTGAAGGTGCTGGAGCTGTTTTGCAAGGAGGAATGGGCAAAAATACCAGTGGTAAGATGTGGCAAGCTCAGAGACTTATCCAAAGCAACTTGGAGCGGTGATAGCCGCAAAAGGTGGCTCTACAAAGTATTGACTTTAGGGGGGTGAATAGTTATACACATTGATTTTTTCTGTTATTTTCTCCTATTTTCTGTTTGCTTCACAATAAAAAAAATCTTCAAAGTTGTGGGCATGTTCTGTAAATTAAATGATGCAAATTTTCAAAAAATCCACGTTAATTCCAGGTTGTGAGGCAATAAAACATGAAAAATGCCAAAGGGGGTGAATACTTTTGCAAGGCACTGTATATGAAGTTGCATGCCTATACTTCGGTACAAAAGTATATGTAATCTTCAGGCCTACAATAATATTTTAAACGTGTGCAAAAAACGCAAAGGGTTCTGGCTGTGAAAGGGTTAAAGGTTAAGTTCACCTTCGGGGACATGTTAAATCCGTAAGATTTGTTAGTTACAAAAAACTGGCTCCTAACTTTTTTAGCTGGCTTCTAGATTCAAAGCAAATTTGTCAAGTTGTGCCCTAAAGTATTTGGAAAATGTGGTCTAGCATTTCTTTTTGGTAAACTCTACAGGCATAGATCCTCAAGCACACACATATACTCCTGGGTCTGACAAACTGTATACTAAATGAAAACTATGCTGTTACTTAGAAAATGCTCCATCTGCACCAATTAAAGCTCTTAAATTTATATATGCTGAGCAGAACTGCCAAAAAACTGCCTTTTCATATTTGAAATTTATTAGGTTATTTTCTGGCAATGTTTTCCATTATTCTGCAATGGTGTTCTTAAAATAATAAAATGACACATATTCATTATGATAAAAGATGGCAACCACAAGTTACACTAGAGGAAGAATTAATTTAATTTCATTATCTAAATGTGCCAAGTCATGGACCAGGTGAATTTATTTTCTTTCTGGCAAATAGATATTAAGTAAATGTATCTCTCTTTTCAAGGTCATTAGAAAATGTTGGAATATGTATGTTTTTAAAAGCATTCTATACTGAATCATCTTGTACTGTGGCATTTGGCCAAGTTAATAAAATAATTTAAAGACTTTGGAAATGTGCAGTTTTTTTGCAGAGGCTAATCCATTTTGTTCTACACTTTAGACTAAAATTATACAGAAGTGAATGACACATACTTAATAAAATTAGTGCTGTGTTAAATGAAAAATAGTGACTGTAATGGTGCGCATTGAGCCCATGAAAAGATGAAGGCAACATCCATTTTGTTCAGTTCTCAGCCATGTTTGTCATAATAGCCTAGTGATCTTACCCCTCCCTCCTCCTTCAATTCATGGATTTCAAAGCCTTAATATTAAAGCAGAGTTCCACCCATTTTTTGGTTTATTAAAAGTCAGCAGCTACAAACAGCATAGCTGCTGACTTTTAATAAGCCGACACTTACCTGCCCCACGGTTCATCGATGCGACCGCCAGCAGGCTAGCTCCTCTCCCCCTCCTCTCCTCTGTGCCATCATGGTAACTGTGGGCACCCGGCTGCAACAGCTCACAGCTTCATGGCCGGGCACGCACTGCGCATGCGCGTGTCATACTGCGATCTCCTATTGGCCAGCCGATCTTCTGGGACCCGAGTTGTATACCAGAAGATTGCTGGCAGGGAGGGGCTGCCTAAGGCGAGAGGAGTCGCCTAGGCGGTTGAAGATAGGAAGTCCCATGAAAAAAATGGTACACACTCCCCCCCCCCCCCCCCCCCCCCCAAAAAAAATTACATGCAAAACGTGGCATGTCGGGGCGAGGAGTTCTTAAAGTGGAAGTTCCACTTTTGGGTGGAACTCCACTTTAACACACTTCAAAAGAGCCTGTTATCTCAATTTAGGGACAGCAGACACCAGCACACATGCCTGTGCAGAGCTGTAAACTGCTAATTGAGTTCTGGCAGGATGTCTGTTAGTTTCTGCTGATCATAAAAAAAAAAAATCTACAAATTAACACCTCCCTCTGATCTATTGTAAAACGATGACAAAATCTTTCAATTCTGTTACCAATGTTTTGTAGGGCAATTAAAGCACTAGGAACACATAGCATCCCATAAAATGTCTACCCAGAAAGCAGTCAGGCATGGAGCAACCTCTGCCCAATTCTGAACAAAATTCACACACAATTCATAAAATCAAGCAGGACCAAGACACATTAATATTAAAGGGGTTGTAAAGGCTCGTGTTTTTTCACCTTAATGCATCCTATGAATTAAGGTGAAAAAACATCTGGCAGTCACCGGCCCCCTAGCCCCCCATTTTACTTACCTGAGCCCCGTCATCTTCTTCGGTGGGAACGTGCTGTCCTTCTCTCCACGGAGTCCAGGCTTTGATTGGGTAGATTGGTAGCAGCGCAGCCATTGGCTCCCGCTGCTGTCAATCAAATCCAATGACCCAGGCACCGGGGGGCGGGGCTGTTTCATACATTCGGGCTCTATGGATGCCGAATGAATGACTCAGGAGCGTGCCCGCAAGGGGGTTATCTAATGCAGGGGAGGATCCGCTAAGCTGCCGGGGGACCCCAGAAGAGGATGTTTGGGGCCCCTCTGTGCAAAACGAGCTGCACAGTGGAGGAACGTATGCAAATGTTTGTTATAAAAAAAAAAAAAAAGTTTTAGTATCAGTTTAAGTATATATTTGAACTGGAAATATCATACCAAACAAATTGAGGTCATACATGACTGCGCTAAAGCATACAGAAGGGGAGATAGCAGCCTCCTATCCTGTATTTGGTATCACTAGACATAAAATCAAATGCTGAACAATATTCTACAGGTTTCTAGAATGCAACCTGCACATATTAATGAAGAAAACGAAAGTACATTTGTTAAGTGGAGGCCGGATAGGCTTCTCGGAAGAGAAAAGTTTTCAGGGATCGCCTAAAAATGGCTAGAGTTGGAGACAGTTGGATAGATTAAAAGGTAGGGAATTCCAAAAGATGGGAGAGTCCTGGAGGTGAGCAAGGGAGGAGGTGACAAGGGAGCTAGAGAGCAGGAGGTCTTGGGAGGAACGAAGAGAATTTTTTGGTTGGCATTTTGCGACTAGGTTAGTGATGTAGCTGGGGGCAGAGTTGTGGGTGGCTTTGTAAGTTATTGTTAGTATTTGAATTTAATTTGTTGGATGAGTGGAAGCCAGTGAAGGGATTGGCAGAGAGGGGTAGCAGACGCCGAGTGGTTTGTAAGGTGGATGTGTCTGGCAGCAGCATTCAGGATGGACTGAATAGAGGATAGCCCATTTAAAAGGTATTCCAAAGAGGAGGGAGTTGCAGTAGTTGAGGCGAGAGATAAAAAGGTAGTAAGTTAGAAGCTTTGTGGTTTCATTGTTTAGGAAGGGGCGTATTTTTGAGATGTTGTGGAGGTTGAGGCGTCAAGCTTTGGAAAGTCATTGGATGTGGGGCCGAAAGGAAAGCTCAGAGTCCAGGATAACGCCTAGCACCCTGGTATGTGGGAATGGGTTGATAGTTGTGCCATTGCCCTTGACAGAAAAGTTAGGAGAAGGGGCATGTGGGGGAGAAAATATGAGCTTGGTTTTGGACAGGTTGACTAAGTGGTGCGACATCCAGACTGATATGTCGGTTAGTAAACTAATGATGCGTGAGGAGACTGATGGAGTTGAGGGGTAGAGAGATTGATTTGGGTGTCGTCAGCGTAAAAGTTATATTGAAAGCCAAGGGAGGCTATCAGCTGAAAAGCCGAGGGAGGAGATTGTGAATAGGAGAGGTCCAAGAACAGAATCTTGGGGGACTCCAATGGAGAAAAGAAGAGGAGAAGAGGAAGTAGAATTGTAAGGAACACTGTAAAGGTGCGATGGGATTGGTAGGACGAGAGCCAGTGAAGACCTTAGGACTACAGTTTGAGAAGGGGGTGGTCAATCCTATGAAAGGCAGAAGTAGGAGTACAGAATAGTGTCCATTGCTTTTTGTGGTTAGTAAGTAGCTTCTGTGGGAGAGTTTAGGGTGAAATCCAGGCTGAAGCAGATCAAGACGGTTATTCTTAATGAGGTGGTCACTCGGTTGTAGACCAGGCATCCAAATAGTTTGGAGGAAAAGGGGGAAGAAGAAAATGGGACGTAGGTTGTTAAAATTGGTAGGGTCCAAGGAAGGCTTTTTGAGTATAGGGGTGACTTGGGGTGCATGTTTTAGAGAGTTGGGGAAAATGCCAGAAAAGAGGGTGAGATTGAAGATGTGGGTTAGAGAGTGTAGGATAGAGTCAGAGGGTGACCGCAGTATTTGAGAGGGAACTGGGTCCAGGGGGTTAGAAAAAAAGTTTAGCGACCTCGTCTACAGTAGCAGGGTTGAATAAGGGGAGTGATGATTGTACCTGTGGATATAGGGTGTTGTTAAGTGGGGGGGGGGGGTACCTATAGAGTGGAGATTGCATCACAACTTGAATCAATCTTTTTTTTGATGCAATTGGCAATCTCCTGGGCAGTGAGTGAGTTAGCAGGTGGAGGCCAAAGTAGTTTCCTGCTTTCCCACATGAGGCCTGAATAGGGGCCCTGCCTCAGACAAGAAGTAGCCAGGGTTGGTCTGCTGAAAGGAAGAGTAGCTGAGAAAACCAAGCCCTCGTTGGCCAGTATGGTGTGATCAGAATTGATGTCTGTTTTTTCTGCAGAAATTAATTTAGAACCTGGGGAATAAGATGCACTGGGGGAAAAGGTATAATATTTCCAGAATACCCAGGGATTTTGAAGAGCGACTGAATCTCGAGGGTTTAGCGAATAGAAAATATCCATCTTGGTATTCTTATGGGATGCAAACAGGTCTATCTCTGGCATTCAACGCGCTGTGATCTCTGAAAACTTCCAGATGCAATTCCCACTCTTCTTGTGATATTTCTTGGCGACTGAAGAAATCTGCCACTTGATTGTGATCCCCTTTGAGATGAACTGTTGTCAAAAGATCATATTTTTTTTCTGCCCAAAGGCATATCTGATTCGAAATGTTGATTAAGGTTGGGCTTCTGGAGCCCCCTTGCTTGTTCACATATGCCACTGTAGTTGAATTGTCTGATAGGACTAGAACATGGTGTCCCCTGAACAGGTCTTGAAAGTGAGAGATTGCTCTGGCTACTGCCATAAACCTCCTCCAATTTGAGGAAGGCTGAGCTTTCTCTGGGGCCCATTTCCCCTGGGCTGGTTGGTCTGCCAGATGGGCCCCCCACCCCCATCTGCTTGCATTCATCATCAGCTTGTAAGAGATTGGAAAAGACCAGGCTAAGCAAGCCTGATTTAAATGTTTGTGGTTTCTCCACCACCACAATGTCCTTTTCACTGCTGCAGGAAAAAGAACCATCCTGTCCAGGTCCTCCTGACCTTGCTCCCACAGAAGGAAGGCTTGTAGTGTTCTTAGGTGGACTTTTTCCCACTGGACAGCCAGAATTGCTGATGTCATCAGGCCCAGAATCGACATCAGCTCTTGGATCGATACTGGTTGGTTGTTCTGTAAAGAATTTACTCTCCTGATGAGGTTCTGGACTTTTTCCTTCTAGAAGTACCGTCTTATGGTCCACTGACCTAAGATGGTACCCTAGAAAAATACATTTCTAGGCAAGACAAAGGTTTGATTTGTCAAGACTAAGATCCAACCCAGCGACTTCAGCCATTGCTACGCTTGAACATTTTCTTTTGACAGCTGCGCTTCTGTGGGGCCTACGAACAGGAGGTGGTCCTGATAAAGCAACTACTGTCATGGACAACAACCACAGAGGTGCCAGGGCTTCTGCCAACACCTTGCTTCCTTCCTGCTTTGGAAGTGATTTTCCTTCCTGTCTTTTTCCACTGCCAATCTTAAGTACTTCTGGTAGCCTTCCTGAATGGGGATGTGAAGATAGGCATCTCTCAGGTCCATGGTCGCCATGAACACTCTTGGTTGAAACATATTCTTTACTGAAAAAATTTACTCCATACGGAATCTTTTGTAATGGATCGCTTCATTCAAGGGTTTTAAATTTAGAATTAAGCAAAATTTCCCAGATGGCGTCTTGATTACGAACACATGAGAATAGAAACCTTTGCTCCTTTCTTCTTGTGGGGCTGGAATAAGGACCCTCTGTCCTACCATTTCTCTGCTTGAGCCTTTTCAGGGTTCCTTGAAAGCATTGTAAGAAGAAACCTCTCTGGAGGGACAGAGTTTAATTCCAAAGCGTAACCCTTGGCGATGATGTTCAAAACAGTCGTTGGCTGTCATCGGTTGCCATTGAGGTAGGGAGGTAGCCAATCTTCCTCCTACTGGCATCCTGTAATCATTGCTGTTTTGAGGATTGGCCAGAAGATCCAAAGAGAACTTTGCTGTTTGGGTTTCCCTTATGACCTGTCCAGTGTTTTTTTTGGCTGATCCTTCCTCTCCTATTAAGCTTGCCCCCTTTTGTCCACAAAAAAAACCTTCTCTGGACAGGTTTTAGTTTTTTTTTGTAGAAAAGGATATTTTTCTGTCCGCCGTCCTCTCTAAAACTTCATCCTAACCTGGCCCAAACAATAGATCTCGGGAAAAGGGAAGAATGCACAACCTGAACTTGCATGCCGAATCCCAGGACCAGGTTTTGAGCCAGACAGCTCTTCTTGCTACCACTGCCAGGCCTCTTGCCCTTGAGGAGAGCTTTATGGATTCAGTGGATGCGTCGGCCATGTAACCAATGGCCTTAAACAGGACTGGTAAGGACTTAAGTATCTCCTCTCTAGAGGTGCCGTTCTTGACATGATTCTGTAGCTGGAACAGCCAGAAATCCAGGCTCCTTGCTATGCACGTTGTGGCTAAAGTGGGTTTTAAGCCGGCCACACAAGTTTCCCATGCTCTTTTTAGGATTATATCCATCTGCTTTTTCATGCAATCCTTTAAGTCAGTGGTCATCAACCCTGTCCTCAGGTCAGGCCAGGTTTTATGTATTACCTTGGGGAGATGCATACTAGAATACTGCAATCACTGAGCAGCAAATGAGATCACCTGTAATGTATTTCAGTTATCGTGCAAACCCTGCCTGTTAGTGGGCCCTGAGGACAGGGTTGATGAAGACTGCTTTAAGTGACCCATATCCTCAAAGGCAAGCACAGACCTCTTGAAGACTTTTGAAAGGGGAGCATCCAGTTTTGGATTCTTGTTCCATAATACTTGGGGGTCGTCATCAAATGGAAACCTTTTGTGACTGGATGCAAAAAAAAAAACTTATTTTTCTCAGGGTCCGCCCATTCCTTATGTATCACCTCAGATATCACTTGGTTGACTGGAAACACTTTAGACTTCTTTTTCTGCAGACCTTGGTACACCATATAATCATATTTGGAAGGAAGATCTTTATCTTCTTCAATTTACAAAGTCTCATACATGGTCCATAAGAGGTCCTCCACATCATTTAAGAACATCTTAAATTTGGGGCCCTTTCTTTCCTCCTGTCTACTTTCTTCCAGTTCCAAAACGGTGCATATGAAAAAATAAATAAACAATTTCTCCAGCCCTCAAAAAAGGACAGATACCAGACTGGGATGTAAGGATGTAATGCAGGGTCTTATACAGTGGATATAAAAAGTCTACAACCCCCTGTTAAAATGTCAGGTTTCTGTGATGTAAAAAAATGAGACACAAAATGTAACTAATTTCAATACTTTTTCCACCTTTAATGTGACCTATAAAAAGTGTACAACTCAATTGAAAAGCAAACTGCAATCTTTTAAGGGGGGGGGAGTAAAAATAAATAAAATAATGTGGTTGCAGTCATCATCAAGTGGAGAAAATATGGCACAACAGTGACATTACTAAGAACTGGACGTCACCCCAAAATTGATGAAAAGATGAGAAGAAAACTGGTCAAAGAGGCTGCCACAGGCCTACAGCAACATTGAAAGAGCTGCATGAATATCTGGCAAGTACTGGCTGTGTGGTACATGCGACAACAATCTCATCTCTATTTGTTTGATGTATGAGAGGCGCTAGTACCAACATATAGATAACCACTTAATGCAAGGGGTAAATGTATGTATAATATAAACCTTCTACTGATTAATTGAAGTGAGCTAATTAAAAAAGGGTGTGGAGGCACAATATGGATCTACTACGAACTATGCCACTTTAAATCTACATACGGTGAAATTAATAAACATATATTAATAATCCATACATCACACATAAAATTTCTGCCAATCAAATGAAATGATTGTTCAAAGACCAAGCACGTATGCCCGATCTCCTATGTGAAGTGCCAAAAACAAACAAACAAGTGATAACAGGTAATTTGCTCAATCAACCGTGCATAGTACCCCAAAACACATACACTTAGGTACTTTAAACATTTGTGAAAAAAATTCTTAATAAAAAATGTAAAGTATATAATAAAAATATATTTGTGGTGAAACACAAAACAAAGTTCATATAGTAGTCCTTGCTGGAACAACGTATTTAATCTTGTAGATGTAACTTGTGCACCATCACCAGACAAGTTCTTGATACACCCAATGTGAGAACCAGGGATAATGAATGGCCTCTTACCGAATGGAGTTGATTACTTTGTTTAGAAGCAATCAAATACGCTTTTACAGGATTGTGCCTGTTCACTGAGTGACACACCCCCACTCAAGGACGCTCTTGCTTCTCATAGATCAGCTCAGATGAAAATGGATAACATAGGTGGGAATATAAAAAGAGGCGCACCTCATAGCGTAATAACGTCTTTAATATAAAATGTTGCATATAAAATACAGCAGCCAAATGCTCACTTACATTGTCCGGTGCCTACCCGGCACTGAGGCTGCTTGCAAAGATTAAAATTGGATGGAGCAACGGATCCTTCCCTCGTGATTCCCTCTCTGTGTTTCCGGCGTGCGTTCCACTCGCCAGTAACCAGGACCAGTCAGACAGGAAGTCCGGAAGCAGTACGTCCAAAGGATAGAAGTGATCAGGTACCGCCTACCGACGTACGTTTCGTGTTTGTCACGTCTTCAGGGTGGCGTACCTGATCACTGGAAGGGCCTGATTCTTATGCTGCTCCTCACTGATAGCTACCCAATGAGGAACCGGAGCGTGCGCAGCCTCAGTCTCGGTGATGCTCACATCGCGGACCAGCCGCCTCAACCACATACATATTAAAGGGACATACATAAAAAGCCCAGCTATGATGCAAATTATAAAATGACATACCCCTGCCTCATTCATACTTAGTTATCTACGGGGCCCTAGTCCTATCCAGGTGTTATTTAGAGGATATTGGTATTGTGTTTAAATATTTTTATTTCGTAATGGGACTACTTTTGGATAAACCCTATACTATTGGCAAAGAATTGCTCGATGCATCTCGTTGTTCATTACAGACAGAGATTGCTCTCCACATGTATGACCTCAATGATTGCTTCCAATCCCAAGGGGGCTTATTCATTCTTATCTTGAGTAAATTTATTTAATTAGTGTGATACACTGAATTTTAACTAATTTACTAATGGACTAGAAGATCTATAATTAATCAAGCATTCCACCAGATGTAATTATATATACCATGGATGATGCCAAGTCATCCAGATATCTGATCCAAAAATACTATAGGTATACCATTGATGTAATTGAAAAAATATATTTCTAATGTTAGATTACTGTGTTATGTGGGACTTATATTGTTTAGCAATGAAGTATACAATCTGTAATGCTCATATAGTCCACCAGATGTCACTACTTATACCATGATTCATATGAGACAGTCTAGATGATACCACATACTTCTAATCTATCTAATAGGGTTGCTAGTTTACCCCTATCTTAATCTCGAAGTTAACTGTTCTTATCCTCATAGTTCATGATACATGCTCATAGATAAATGTTCCACAATTGGGGATTAATTGTTAGACCGATCATTCTATTTGCCATTTGATTCAACCGTTTATGCCTCCAAAACTGGCTATTCATTAGACAAGAAGCAGTTGAGGTCCAGTTCTATATTCATCCCCAGAGGTTGCATCGTGTCCAATGTATATAACCACCTAGTCTCGTTTTGGGATATTGCTTGTTTCATATCAGTTCCTCTCCAATGCCTAGACACTCTGTCTATCCCATAGAACTTATACATTGAGGGATCACTATTGTGGTATCTTTCAAAGTGTCTAGGCACACTATGGTTAGGAAATTTTTTCCTGATATTAGTCAGATGTTCATTAATGCGTACTTTAAGCTGTCTCGTGGTACGCCCTACATATTGCATAGGACACGGGCATTCTAGTACGTAAGTGACATACTCAGAGTCACACGTAATTAGAGGTTTAATTTTGTAAGTTTTATTAGTTACACATGATTGAAAATGGGTTAATTTTTTGCTAGTACCTGGTTGTCTCGTTATTTTACATGCTTTGCACCTATTACAATAGTGAAAGCCTGTCCCGTCTAAAAAGGTGAGTGGCCTTTTCGGAGGATCTGGCACATTGGGGGCTATCTTATTGCGGAGTCCAGGGGCTCTAGTATAAATAAATTTGGGTTGTATTGGGATACTCGACTTTAGATCTTGGTCTTGTCTGAGTATGGGCCAATGTTTTTTGATAATGGCCTCTACCTCTCTATACTGTCTGTTATAGCCTGTTATAAAGGCCAGGCCTCCTATATATTCAGGTTTAGCCTTGGTAGTAAGTAGGGAGTTCCTGTCTAGATTTGATACTTGAAGTAATACTTTATTGAGGGTATCTTGTTTATAACCCTTCTCTATGAATCTTTCAGTTAGCACATGTGCTTGTTCTTGAAAGTCACTTTGTGAGGCACAGTTGCGTTTGAGGCGCATATACTGGCCTTTAGGAACAGCACCTATCCACCGTGGGTGGTGGCAACTACTTGTGGGCACATACCCATTCCGGTCTGTTGCCTTAAAGTAGGTTTTTGTAATGAATTGCTCCTGCTTTATAGTAATAGTTAGGTCCAGAAAATTGACCTCTTGACCCATGTGTTCACTGGTGAACTTTAGACCATATAGGTTATTATTCATAGTTATTAAGTACTCCTTAAACTCCTCCACGGGGCCTGTCCAGAATACAATAATATCATCTATATATCTTTTATAGAACACCAGTGACTCATTTCGTTTGTAAAAAATTGTTTCCGCCTCCCACTTATTCAAGACTATATTAGCCACACTTGGGGCATAACGAGCCCCCATAGCTACACCTCCTATTTGGTTAAAGTACTCACTATTAGCCCAGAAAAAATTATTCTTCATTGTCATACTTAACCCTTTGACTATATAGTTAATCTGTGCTTGCTTTAGTTGTGAATCTTTAGTTAGTGCCCATTTAATCGCTACTTCAGCGTCCATATGTCTAATATTTGTGTATAGTGATTCAATGTCAACGGTAATCATAATGGTATTTGGTGTTGCTCTTAATTCTTGAAGCAGGACTATCAATTCCCGACTATCCTTCAAATAAGATGGACTGCAGGAGACTAGTGGTTTGAAAAAACAGTCAAGATATTCGCCCATACGTGAAAACAACGAATTGATTCCACTTATGATTGGGCGCCCCGGGGGTTTTTCTTTATTTTTGTGTATTTTAGGTGTCAGGTACAATATAGGAGTTTTGGGGGCTAGAGGAATCAAATAGAAACTTTCTTAATAAAAAAGAAGCTGACTATGTACTCCCTCTGTCACCCAATCTGTTAGTAACAGTTTTAGTTTGGGGGTAGGGTCTCCTCTCAATTTAAGATAGTTATTGGAATCACCCAACTGTCTATTCATTTCACTGTAGTAATATTCACGTGTCATTACGACTAGTCCCCCCCTTTATCTGCTCCTCGTATAACTATTTGTTTATTCTCCTCAATCTGCTTTATTCCTTCCCATATTTTGGCTGTATCACCATATTTTTTAATTTCCATCTTTTTTATATCATTCTGTACCATATTCTTAAATACTTCTATATGGTGGTGTTTTCCTTTTTGGGGATTAAACGTCGAGTTATTCCTTAGGTTTGTGTGTTTGTATGGGTGTGTGACCTGGAGATCTCCTTCTCTAACAGTTTTGTTAGCAAAATGTTTTTTGATATTTGCATTAAGTGGTTATCTATATGTTGGTACTAGCGCCTCTCATACATCAAACAAATATCAATTAAATCTTCTAGATTTCTATAGAGAGCAGCTGTACTAGGAATTTTGTAATAGTTTTTTACTTACCATTTTGTGCTGCTTTTTAGCAGAACAATATCTGATGTAATATAGCATTGGGGTATTTATATATCTCTAATTATAGACTATATTAATTCGGTATTTTCCTAAGCGCGGAGCTTGATTAGCCACTATTAGTGGCTGTCTATATTTTCTTATTAACAATCTCATCTCCCCTATTCTTCATATGTCTGGGCTATGGGGTAGAGTGGCAAGAAGGAAGCCACTTCCACTGTGCAGCCCTCCTCAGAGCTCTGAGGAAGGGGATGCGTCCCCTAAACTCATCAGATTGCCGACATCTCCGATAGTCTTGTTACTTTTTACTTCTGTCCTTTGTGGAGTATTCAATCACATATTTTGTTTCTTTTAATAAACCTTGGGTAATGCACTAGGCGTTTGTGCTCCCTGTGTGTTCTTTTACAGGATATGAAAAAAATAAGCACCAACTCCTCCTTACCCCAATTTGAGCATTTTTATAATATAAAATATAAACCTGAAATGTCTGGAACCACATAGTCTAGTTGCAAAATCTCCTCAGTCCTTTAACACAACTCCCGCAAATGTACAGGCTGGATTCTATAGGCTGCAGTAAAGCTTATAATAAAACTGTAGATGAACTCTCGCCACACATACAAGAGAAGTTCATAAGACAGGGAACATTTTGATGCCAGAGTGTGCAGCTCCTGCATTTCACTTAAATATATAATTAAATATTGTCAGAATAGTGTATGATTCTGAATAGTGCACTAAAATACATTCATTTAAAGACCTTAAAGCCATAATATTTGTGCCTCATTGATTCCTTTATTTCGCTTAATGCCCCTCAGACAGAGTTTGTCTGAAGGTCTCCGCAATCTCTAATGCTTTTGGCAGCCAGAGACCAAATATTAGGCTAGGCTGCTTGGAAGTGTTTAAGTGGTAAGAAAAAAGCTCTGTATTTTAATGACAAATTCACTATAATGTCAGTCATTGCACATACTGTATGTGACAGCATTTGTTAGATTAACTGTCTAAGCAACACAATTGTAAGAAACTAGACTGATGGTGATAAAGCACTATAAATGACCATCTTACTAATCCAATACCATCAAGAGTGTCTCAGGATCTTTGAACCCCAGGGAGGTTTATTATCCAAATACCCACATAATTTTGGAAATTGGTACTTTGGGCTACCAATGTGATAGACAGCCTTACAGATTATGAAAAAGTTTGGGGCCTCACCGGATACAGCAAAAATATTATCATAAAAATTGTACCAACATCCAAGATTAATGGAAAAATTATTTGGGGAACCCAGATCACCAAGAGAGGGGAGCTAGTGGACTATTGCGGTACGTGGTGCAAGAGTTCAAATCAAAGTTTCAACAATTGTAAAAATCATACAAAATTTATTATAAACAAAAAAGAAGAAAAAATGGACATCAACACAACATATATACTAAAAGCGGTACATATAGTGGATGATTTCAATATTTCAACTAGTTTTGCCACATCGTGGCCTCTTCAGGAAATATGCATCTGGAAAACAAATTTACAGATATATAATATCATGAAGATTTAAAGTATTGCAAACATGCATTAAAGCACTTAATGTGCATGGGAACATATTGAGTAAGTAAATATATATTCGATCTCTTACCCGAGTACCATCGGACATGAACAGGCAGACCAGAGGCAATGTCTCCCGCAGCGATTGGGGGAGAGGTCCTAGCTAGGCAAACAGGCAAAGTCTAGGTACAGGATTTACAGGTTTTACAATTGTTGAAACTTTGATTGAACTCTTGCACCACGTACCGCAATAGTCCACTAGCTCCCCTCTCTTGGTAATCTGGGTTGGGAACCAGATCCCCAAATATTTTTTCCATTTAGCCTTACAGATTAGTAGAATGGAAAAGTAGATGGGGAAGACAAACACTAAAGTCCTAGATGAATGAAGTATTTTAGAATAGAGCACCCATGAGATCACATGGGTTGCTGCACAAACCTTATTAGCAACTTACAGACTTCTGTATTTTCATATAAATGATCAGCTTCACAAGTATATAGAGATGACAGATTTAACTTTACAGAAATGACAACACCGTGTCTCAATATAGAATCTCTAGTGAAAGACACCTTTAAATGTTAATGTCTTGCAACGTTGTCACATGAATCGTATCAAACATTCCAAAAATACTAGGATGTGACAACTTTTTCCGACTGGCAAAAAAAAAAAAAAGGTTCAACAGTGTTTAAAGAGAAAGTACACCCTCTCAAATAAAAAGAAAAAAAAAAACACCCTGCAGGACGAAGGCATAGCATACTAGCTCATTATGAATTACTTATCTGAGATCGAAGCCCCCAAAGCGACCCTCGTCCACCTCCTCCGTCGCCGCCATGATACCCGGGTATCGCTGCTCCGGCGCTGTGACTAGCCAGAGCAGCGATGACGTTACTCCGGCGCATGCGCGCAGGAGTCATCGGCATGTTGGCCTTCACCAACGGTGTGCTCAGTGCGCCTGCGCCATCACTGTCCGTTTTTAGGAAAATATCTCCTTAACGGTGCAGGTTAAGGAGATATTTCTTGCACCTACAGGTAAGCCTTAATCCAGGCTTACCTGTAGGTTAAAGTGGTCTGTAAGGGTTTACAACCACTTTAACTTAATTGTAAACTACAAAGCTAAAAATAAAATTTCAAATCTCACCCTCAACCCACTGTGAGAAAAAAATATTTAAACTGGCATTTCAGCATAAACTGTGCCTGTCGATAGAAGCCCCTATCCCATCCTGATATATTTTTTGCCATACAAGTACTGACCTCAAATGCAATGCAGTCCTCTCGAAATTCATGTCGCCATGTAAGCCTCATTGCAGGAAGATGGGCATCCCATAATCATTATGATCAGTATTTGCACATCAATTGTGTAGGTGTGAGCCACGAAGTAGCCAGGGTTGCATGAATTGAGAACAGATCCCATTTGAGGTCAGCAAACAGCTGAGGCAAATAATTACTTTTATTACTTATCAATTCAGTTATCCTCAACAGATGAAGATGTAAACATATTATACATAAACATAATGGACCAATTTGCAATTCCTTATGTCTCGTTTACAGACGTTTTTCATTTTAACAAAAAAAAAAAAAAAAAACTCTTCTAGATGCAAAAAGTGGCTAAGCGCGGCATGTAAACGCGGCTATACGGATGTTTTTAGACGTCGGTTTTTAGCTGTCAAGTTAAATCATTCAGGAGAGGTTAAACGTCGTCCCATGTACATGAAGCCTTACCTGTGTGCCCTCGCAAGAGCTGCATGAACAAGCAAAACTTCTTTACTGCTGATGTGAGCGAGTTAACACCATAAGTAAAGTATGTTGATAAAACCTTGGAAGGAAGGCAGTAGATGCTTTTTGACCCTCAGCAACAGCTATTCTTGTACTTTAAAAGTCACTTATATTCTAGCATTACTTTTTTTACTACTGTTGTGTGAGAAATAGCATTACGATCAAAAGAGTATCTGTGCTGCAAAAATCTTGAAATAAAAAGGCTAAGATGCCGTTTTCCATTAGCTACCTATCCACTAATATGCAAGCAAAGTGTAAATACTAGAGGAGAGACCAGTTATAGGGACATCATGGACAGCTATACCCTACAGGACAGGAAACCGCTTCATTTGAGAATCCAGGTTTTTAGGAGGGGACCTGATTCATGAACATGTAAACTAGGAGACCCTTTAAAAATTGGATTTAAAAAAAAAACAGGATGAAATGCTATAAATTTTAAATTTCACAATTTTTTATATTTTTGTGATGTCACCAAAGGTTTGAGATCCGCCTTAGAGACAAATTACATTGCTTGAGATACTTTGCCATATACATTGCTAGCTGAAGTAAACTGGCCTTGTCAGCAAATACATAGGAAAGTCTTGACAACTAAACAAGGACATTGACATTTTACTGATTGATTTATTTAGGTCCACAGTAAACATACTTGTAAGGAGGCACCGATAAACATTCCCTCCTCACTTTCCTGTTCTTTTTTTTTTTTTTTTTTTTTTTTCAGCTGTGCTCTAGATACTTAGTTTTTTTCCTAGTAAACTGAAAAACAACAATAAGATGTCAGCAAAATATATGGAAAACAAAGGCATTCTACAAAAAAATAAAAATAAAAATAAAACCTGATTACAAACAGATTTGTACAGCTTTTCTTTGTATGTCAGTTTATTTGATACGTGTTCTATTGGAGAGGGGACATATTTCCTAGAGACACAACAGGGAATCAGCGGAAATCTCTCTAAAGTGAGGGAAATGTCCCTTAGACAGCGGCCACTGAAATAAATGACAACAATGAATATTCCCTTTCAGACCCAGTGATCACCATGACAATAAGGGTAAATCTCCATAATGGGGACTCAGGCAGCAGAAAAGCCTGACACGGGGTTCTAACTCTCCATCACTCTATCCAAAGCAGGCGAAAAACAGTTTACTGAGAAATACCGTATTTATCAGCGTATAACACGCACCAGCATATAACACGCACCCCAAGTTTAGGAGGGCATTTTAAGGAAAAAAAGTTTCAGGAGGGAAGTTTAGGGAAAAAAATAAAAAATAAATAAACTTACATTTAAGCGTCATTTGCAGCCTTGCCCAGCGCAATTTGCAGCCTTGCCCGACGCAATTTGCAGCCTTGCCCGGCGCAATTTGCAGCCTTGCCCGGCGCAATTTGCAGCCTTGCCCGGCGCAATTTGCAGCCTTGCCCGGCGCAATTTGCAGCCTTGCCCGGCGCAATTTGCAGCTTGCCCAGTGCCATTTGCAGCTTGCCCAGTGCCATTTGCAGCTTGCCCAGTGCCATTTGCAGCTTGCCCAGCGTCATTTGCAGCTTGCCAGTGTCATTTGCAGCTTGCCCAAGTTTAAATTTCCCACCGCCGAGACAGACCGTGCGAGCGCCGCTGAAAAAGACAGAGCGCTGACGAAAAAGACCGAGCCGACTGTTCGGCTCCGCTCGCAGTCCCGCCTCCCTGCTGTTTCGGCAGCGAGCGCAGGGAGGCGGGACTACGAGAGGAGCTGAGCAGTGGGCTCGGTCTTTTTCGGCGGCGCTCACTATTTTTTGGCGCTGCTTGAGTTTTTTGGGGGGGGATCGGCTATACGCCGTTCCCCCAAAAAAATTTTAAAGGGGGAAAAAGTGCGTGTTATAAGCCGATAAATACGGTACATTTTAAAAGTATAAAATGAACCACTTGTCTACCAGGGGAATTTTTTATTATTTTTTCACACGTTAACATGTTAGCATTTTTTCCTAGAAATTAGTTTAAAGCCCAAACAATTATTTATTTTCTGACAGCAAAGACCCTGGAGAATAAATTGGTAGTATTTACAATTTTTTATGTTGTTCAATACTTGCACAGCTATTAATCAAATGCATTTTTTCAGGAAAAATTGTCCATAGGCAAAACTTTAAATAAAAGCCTTTACAGGTTATCAGTTTAGAGTTAAAGTGTTACTAAACCTAAAAACGTTTTTTACCTTAAAGTGATTGTACTGTAAAGGTTTGTTTAAAAAAAAAAAAATTGACAAACATGTTATACTTACCTGCTCTGTGTAAGGGTTTTGCATAGAGCAGCCCTGATCCTCCTTTTCTGGGGTCCCCTGGCAGCACTCCTGGCCACTCCTCTTCATTGCGTGCCCTCACGAAGAGCTACATTCCATGGGGGCACTTGTGCGGCCGCGCTCCCGAGTCTTGCTGCTGCATCTATTAACACAGACAGCAGGACTCGGCCCCGCCCCATGTCACTGGATTTGATTGACATCTGTTATCAATCTATCCAATGAGGACCCGAGACAGGGGCTGGAGCTGCTGGGCTCATTCTCGTCGCTGGAAAGAACGTTAAATAAAAGGGGGGCTCTGGGGGGGGCAGATGCACCACAAAAGGTTTTTCACCTTAATGCATACAATGCATTTAGGTGAAAAACCTTGAGACTTTACAACTCCTTTAATGTATTGCTTGCGTCAAAGTAAAAAACGTTTTCAGTCTCTCCGTGCCCCCCTTCCCCTGTGTGAAGGAGAAGAGATCAGCGCTGTGCATGGCTGCATCTCTTCTCCCCTCTTTTCCTCTTCACACAGCATTCAAGTCGCAGCATGAGCCATTGGCTCTTGCTGCTGTCAATCAAATGCAGTGAGGCGGAAGTGCGGAGCGGGCCTAAGTCTCACTGTGTAAGTCTATGGAGTGCGGCTCCTTAGACACACGTCGCTATGGTAGTCCCTAAGGAGAAGCCAAGATTGCTGCCGGGGACCAGAGAAGAGGAGGATCGGGGCCGCTCTGAGCAATACTACTGCACAGAGCAGGTACGTATAACATGTTTGTTATTTTAATAAAAAAATAAATAAAACCTTGGCTTTAGCAAGGCTACTTTCACACTGAAGCAACACTAAAACAGCGCTAAAGTTCCCGTCATTTTTTTAGCGGTGCTTTAGCAAAGTTTTAGCTGTGCTTTTCGGATGCTAGCAGGCCACTTTTTTTTTTTTTTTTAGGTCCCGTGACAATCCATTGGGCAGGGTCATTTTGGGAGCGCTATTTATAGCATTTACACACATTATCTCACAAAAGTGAGTACACCCCTCACATTTTTGTGAATATTTTATTATATATTTTCATGTGACAACACTGAAGAAATGACACTTTGCTACAATGTGTAAAGTAGTGAGTGTACAGCTTATATAACAGTGTAAACTTGCTGTCCCCTCAAAATAACTCAACACACAGCCATTAATGGAGATATGGAGGAGTGGAAGAGGACTCCAGTGGCAACCTGTGAAGCTCTGGTGAACTCCATGCCCGAGAGGGTTAAGGCACTGCTGGAAAATAATGGTGGCCACACAAAATATTGACACTTTGTGCCCAATTTGGACAATTTAACTTAGGGGTGTACTCACTTTTGTTGGCAGCGATTTAGACATTAATGGCTGTGTGTTGAGTTATTTTGAATGTACAGCAAATTTACACTGTTATATAAGCTGTGCACTCACTACTTTACACATTGTAGCAAAGTGTCATTTCTTCAGTGTTGTCACATGAAAAGATAATATATTTACAAAAATCAGAGGGGTGTACACTTTTGTCAGATACTGTATATTGCAATATATGTGAACTAAATATCCCCGTTTTTCATTGCACGGTTTTCTGGGAAGGGTATCGCAGTGTGCAGAGGGTCCGTCCAGAATTTGTAGTGTTAATATGTGGTCACACCCCTTTTGCACCCAATAGTTCAAACACATGTACAAGCCATTGGGATTTGAACACAGGTATATATTTTCTCAGCTTACACTGGCAATCTGTCTGCAGGAGACCTGCATGGCATCAGCGATATGTAGATCGCCAGTGCAATGGTTTTCCAGGCTCCTAAACAAAAACTAGTAAATGCACATTTTTTTACCTACAAAAAAAATGTGCGTTTATAATATAATATGTTGTTAAAAGGTGAACTCATCCTTTTATAAAGGCATAGTATACAAGAAGTTAAAGTACGTTAGTAGACAAGTAGTTAAACCCTTATTAATAAATAACTTTTTCCACACACGGGCAAGTTGTTCTACAGGACCTTTTTTTTTAATCATTATTTTCACTACTTTTTAATAAATATGTATGTGCAGCACTGTACACATTGCTCAGTCGATGTCCCTAAATTTCAAGTCTTTATCCCTGTGCAAATTAGTTTACAGTAATGTGCAGAAAGACTTGGGAGTAGAAGTGCCAAGATCTGTTGTGTGATAACTAAGAAACATATGCATGCCACAGGTTTACTAAGCTGCTCATTACTAACAGACGGCTATACAGACTGGACATACCAGAGCACATCAGATTGTATCCTGCAATCAGGTTGACAACGCTGCTCCTGTATACTGCACATAAAAAAAGTATTGTCACCAACAAGGGATGACAATTTTGCAGACATTTATATTACACAAAGTGAGTCTGCAATGAAAAAAACATAGAAGCAGAATTACAACTCAAGGTATGATGTATACACATTTTAAAATACATCTTCCAAAAGAAAAAATGATGGGACTAGTACTGATGGTTTCCTTCTAAAAAAAAAAAGCTTCAACACCTCTGCATAACGGACCTGGAACAAGCATGCAGCATATGAAATTCAGAGAAATGTCACAATTCCTTATCTCTGTATATGATAAGGTAAACAACATTTCCAGGCTGAAGTCAGAAATGACCACCACATCTAAAGACTGGTAAGCTGCCATATATTAAAGTGATTGTAAAATAACACATTCAGTTAACAATAGAAATGAAAAGCAAAACATATAGATATAGATAGATATAGATATAAAAAAAAAAAGAAAAACTAAAAAAAAAAAAACACAACAACATTATAAACACCTTATTTCCCCTTTTTTTTATGTGATCACATTCTTTCTGTTCTCAGCTGCATAAAAGCTGGGGAAGAAGATTAGAGGAGAGCAGGCTGAGTTCCCAGCATACCTAGAGAACTGACCATGATGTGCTCTCCTGCTTAGTGTGAGCAGTTTTTAATAGGAAAGCAATACAAAAGAGAACAGGATACTTTCTCATACAGTACATAGTACAGCTAGGGTTGCCACCTCATCCCTTTAAACCCAAACACATATGAATTACAAAGGTTCTAAGGCTAATTTAATGCAGATAAGGCCCCAAGAGAGTTTAATTACCACCTTAATCAGCGACAAAACCTGTGTAATTAGTATGTGTTCGGTTTTAGGGATGAGGTTGCAACCCTAGGAACAGCAGGCACATATCAGGAATATGAAATGTTGGGGTAACTAATGCTTTAGGTTTTCAGGTGTAAGTACACTTTGATGCATGTTTTCTGGGTTCTTCCACATACTGCGCATAAAAACTTACTGCGACACATCCAAAATTCATGTGTGTTGATATGCAATTTATGCATTTTTATGCGAATTATGGTGCACTATTGTGCCTGTTTGAAGTGGAAGGTTCCCCGGAATGATCCTAACCATTTATTTTAAAATCGTTACTTCCAGTCGCATTGTGCTGCATGCATTTAAATGCCTTGCTGTGCATTGCGTTGCCTTCTAATGCAGACAGGTTGCATTTTAATGGTGTGAATGAGCCCAGAAGCTGGCCATATGCTAATAAACAGAAGTTGATTGTTTAACTGACTTCTGTCAAAGAGACATGTTGGAAAATGTACCTGCAATCAGCAGCTGCTGTCAATCAGCTGTAGCCACTGATCAGTGTATTCTGACTGTGAGGCCATATTCACAATGGTGGGACCCGAAAGTCGCACAACTTTCGGTCCGACTTTGCCCTGCAACTTCGGTCCGACTTCCATGTGACTAATGAACAGGATCTGATATTGATCCGACTTTGAGATGAGTGCGACATGTCCTATGACCAATCAAAACAATTCCTCTGGTTCTGAAATGGAGGAAACCTCACGCCAAATTTATTAAACTAAAATGGCCTGGGGTCCCCCCCAAGACCAGGTATGGACCAGACTCTCTGGTCTGGTATGGCTTTTAAGGGGACATCCCATGCCAAAATTAAAAAAAACAGCATGGTTTCCCCCCTAAAATCCATACCCTTTATCCTCGCCCCCCCCCTCGAAGGGGACAAGGGCCTCTTCCCCACAACCCTGGGCTGTGGTTGTGGGAGTCTGTGGGCAGGGGGTTTATCAGAATCTAGAAGCCCCCTTTAGCAAGGGGCCCCCAGATCCCCCCATGTAAATGAGTATGGGGCATGGCCATATGGAGACCCCACCCCCTTGTGACATCACAGTCCCTTAATGGACGGGGCGGTGATGTCACAAAGGGGGAAGGGTCGCCGGTTTGCGTCACCTGATGGCCATGCCCCATGGTTTTAGAAGAACTGTTAGACATCGAAGGCGACAACATGGCGGGAGCCAGTGTCGGAGGAGCATTTTCTTTTTTTAGCGGTTCGGCGACGGGGGGAGGAAGACACAGTGATTTATGTTGGAGCTATCATGGGGGACATTAGTAATTATGTCAAAAACCGTGTCATGTTTTTATTACACTACACAGTTTTTTTGTGGGTGAATGGGTAGAGGTGCAATGTACTCCATACTCATCCACATAGGGGAGGGGGCTAGGATCTGGGGCCCCCCTTGTAGAAAGGGGGCTTCCAGATTTCGATAAGGCCCTCGCCTGCAGACCCCTACAACCACAGCCCAGGTGTGTGGGGAAAAGGCCCTTGTCCCCATCAACATAGGGACAAAGTGCTTTGCCCCAAAGCACCCACCTCCCATGTTCAGGGCATGTGGCCTGGTATGGTTCAGGAGGGGGGGAGCGCTCACTCGCCCGTCTCCCCCTTTTCTGACCTGCCAGGCTGCATGCTCAGATAAGGGTCTGGTATGGATTTTGGGGGGGGGGGGGGCCCCATGCCATTTTTTTTCCAATACATTTTGCATTGCCAACATTGCCTCTGAGCACAAGTCGCATGACACAAGTCGGATAAGTTAAGTTGCTGATCCGACTTGGATGTGACTTCAATTAAATTCAATGGGCTGAAATCGGACCCAAGTCGGACCAAAGTAGCGCAGGAACCTTTTCAACAGTCCAACCGTCATAAGTCGAAACCAGTGTGAACTGGGCCTGATGAATGAATGCATTGTCCCAGCAGGGAGGTTGAAGGAATTCCTCCATCCACCTTATATGTGTGTATGGGGGAACCTGTTAGTTAAAGTGATTCTAAAGCCTCGTACACACGATCGGACTTTAAACAAACTTTCCCGTGGATTTTTGTAACCAAATCACGTGGTTTTTCTGCTCTTTACCGCCACCCTTTGGTCAACTTCTGTATTGTTGTCTGATCTTTTGCATTGGTTCTGAGCATGCATGTTTGTACTTTGGACTAAATTCTGATGGTTTTCTGTACACACGATCGGACTTTGCTCCATCGGACTTTTGTTGCCGAAAAGTTTGTCTGTTTGCAGAGCAAACTTTTGTCTGATGAAAACCAAAAAAGTTTGTCCGATGGAGCGTACACACGGTCGGATGTTGCCTTAAAACGGCTAATTTGCATGTTTGTTGTCAAAAAGTCTGATCGTGTGTATGGGCTTTAAAGGCAGGATTTTTTTTTTTACCTTAATGTGGTTGTTAACCCACTCCAGCTAAATCATCTTGTCCCCTCTGTACCATAATAACAAGTGTCCCTGTGTCTGTGTAATGTAAAAAATCTGCCGATCTGTACCTATATGAGCTCCGCTCTGGGCGCTCAGCTGACTTGTCAGCTCTCTTCACTCTCCGGCTCTCAGCTGCAGTGGGCGAGGCTGACCAGTCCCGCTGACATCAGCCAAGGAGAAGAGAGGATAGAGAGAGAGAGACACGCGTCAGCTGTGTTTTTTTTGTGTAAATTTTATGTGAAGTGCACAAAGTGACACTTCATTTATGTCACTGTACAGCAGTGTGGTGCATTGTGCTGCTGTACAGTGACATACGATGGCTTCCTGTGCACTGTGATAAAATGCAGTATATCAGCATTTTTTCGCAGCTCTGGGCCATAGGAAGCTATTGTACTCTGTGTGTCCTTGCATTGACTGGCATTCTTTCACTACAGAAAAACGCCAGTCACCGCACAATACGTGAACAGGCACTTAAAGCCAAGGAAGCTGCCATCTTGGCCTCTATTAGATCTGCAGTTGCCATGGTGCTACAAATATGATTGGTTATGAAACTAGCCATTTGATGGCTTGACGGTTTAGTTAAGAGTGCAAGCAACAGTGACAGTTATCATTCAGGGCATGCCTTCAATGTTTTGGGATGGTTAAATTGATGGGTTTATTTCCACTTTAAAGCTGAAAAAAAAATAAAAAACCTGCAAACAGGCAGGTGTCAGACTTTTCCTACCATGCAGGAAGCTAGCAGTGTGCATTACATCAAATCACATAAGACACTTCCTCCATGTCTTCACACAACAGTGTGGTGCATTGCACTGCAGTTTGCTGACATGAGGGGACATCCAGTGTGCTGCACTAATCTGCACATAACAGAGTTTCGGCATTAATGGGGCATAAATAAACAATGGTTATACCCCTATATACCCCAATGGTGACCTGTGTTTATCCAGTGTGGAAAAACAGGTCACCGCAGATGGAGTGAGGGAAATGCACATGGGAATGCTCTTCCTTTGGCAAACGTGGGTGCCGTTAAAAAAAAAAAATAATAATTAATTTACAATTTTTATAGAATTTTTCCACATAACAAAAGAGAAAATGGGATTACAAACAGAGGACATCATGTAAAATCCATGACAAACCAACAATTCAACAGTTATATACAGTGAAAAAGTCTACACACCCCTGTTAAAATTTCAGGTTTCTGTGAAGTAAAAAAATGAGACAAAGATAAATAATTTTTTCCACCTTAAGGCTCCATGCACACTGAAGCTCATAAACTGCAGTTAATTGGAGTTTGGGTGTTTTTTTTCAAAGCCCATAAACTCCACTCTATGTTAGCCTATGTGTCCATGCACGTTTTTTAGCTTTAATGAGCAGTGGAGTTCATGGGCTTTTTTCTGAACGCCAGAAATTTGCGTTCAAAGTGACGTTTTTCACCGCCAAAAAAGCCAAACGCTGATAAACGCACGTTAATTTGCATTCAGCGTTCTATTTTTTCAATGCATTGTGGGAGGTTGGAATGCATTGTGGGATTTTTGGAGTGTCCTCTGTGTATTTTTATTCAAAACGCCCATAAACGCTAATAAACGCTCATAAACGCTAGTACAAAACCCTTTACAACCGACAGAGCCCAGACCTGAATCCAACTGAAAATCTGTGGAGTGATCTGAAGAGTACTGTGCACAGGAGATGCCCTCGCAGTCTGACAGATTTGGAGTGTTTTTGCAAAGAAGAGTGGGCAAATATTGCCAAGTCAAGATGTGTCTAGCTGATGTCAGTCCGACTTCGGGGACGATTTCAGAGACATCTGTGCAGGTTCCTGCACAGATGTCTATACAAATCACACCCCGAAGTTGCCAAAAGTAGCACAGAAACTACTTTGGGGAATCAGTGCGGCATCGCACTGATTCAGACAGTGCCATTCCCGGCAACATGTCAAATCGCATCAATGTGAACCTAGGCTAAAGGTTGAAAACATTCTTAAATTATTTATCTTTGCCTCAATTTTTTACATCACAGAAACCTGACATTTTAACAGGGGTGTGTAGACTTTTATATCCACTGTAAATCTAGAGACTATGCATGAGTCACAGTAGCAAAGCATCTTCAAGAAATGATAATGGTTAAGGAGAAGGAACATAATGACCAGTCTAGCTACACGAACTCAAGCCATTGGATGCAGTCCCCAAATTAACCGATCAAGATTCAGCAAGACACAGGGGTATGCCCAAGGCATTATACGATGTCCAGAAATTGCTGCTAAAAAACTAAAAAAAAACTAACAACAAACAAACAGAGAAAAAAGAAAATGGAGAAAGCGAATAACAGGCAGAAAGGAAGGATCCTGGATTTGTTATTCCCTGGAATTAGAGCACACCGCCACTGCAGACCATGAAACATATTCTTTATGCATGAGGACTCTTGGCATTAATTCTTAATGGCACCCCCATGCATGCAAACAGGGGTGCGTTCACAACCACTAAGATGCATTTGTTTGTTTTTTAACTAACAAATATGTTATACTTACCTGCTCTGTGTAATGGTTTTGCACAGAGCCGCCCCAATCCTCCTCTTATCGGGTCCCCCCCGGTGCTCCTGGCCTTTCCCACCGCCATGGGGGCACTCATGCATTCTCGTTCCCAAGCCCCGCTCTGTGTGTTCATAAGACACAACCCCTCCTCTTCACTGGCTCTGATTGACAGTAGCGGCCAATGGCTCCTGCTGCTGTATCTGAGCCAATGAGTAGCGAGAAAGCTAAGAGAACCTTTCATGCACATCACTAGAGTGAGATCGGGCTCAGGCATGCATATATGGGGCTGCAGGAGAAACTGCATGCAAAAGTTTTTTTTTACCTTACTGCACAAAATGCAATAAGGTAAAAAAACCTTCTGCCTATACAAACACTTTAAACTCTGCGGAGGCCCCTAAGCAGTCGAAACCTGGAGGTCCCCCTTGCAGGTTTCTCACGTGTGCACTATAGTGAAATAACATTGAACTAACTACTGCACAGCTGAAAGAAGATGAGCTTTTAAAGCGGAACTAAACCCACCTATCCTTTACAGCCAAAGAATCTTCCATCTTAGACTCCGTTTGATCTGCAACTGCCACGGTGCTGCACATGTGATTAGGTATGACACTAGCCATATGATGGTTTGACAGTTTGGTTAAGAGCACAAGTAAATGTGACAGTTAGCACTCCCGGCATGTCAAGAATGGAGCATTTTTTTTTTTAAAACTGTTAAATCAATGGGTTTCGTTCAACTGTAAAGTGAACCTGATGTCTTTAGATTCTGTACTTTAGGTTGTAGCGGAGCTCCACCCAAAAGGGGAAGTTCCGCTTTAAGGACTTGTTCCCCGCTCCTCTTGAGGAATAGGGGGGGGGGAGCAGGTGCCCGATTTTGACAGGTATCCGCTTCCCACTTCTTCTCTGAGCGCAGCAGCATTTGGAAACAGGAGTTCTTCTCCATCCCTCCCCCCTGTAGTCTTTAGACACACTAAGGCCGCGTACACACGAAGGGACAATCCCGCGGGATTATCCTCTGGACTGAAGTCCAGAGGATAATCCCCTCGTGTGTGGGCGCCGGCGGACTTTTTGGCGCCAAAGTACGGCGGACTAAAGTTTCAGGTTTTGTTCTCAAATTATCCGCTGGACTTGGAAGTCCAGCGGACAATCCCGCCGTTAGTGGGCAAGTCCGCGGGACTTTTGAAATGAACGGACTTGCCGCTCATCGGCAAGTCCGTTCATTTAGCACGTGACTTCAGGTTACGTAGCTAGCGTAGGCAGTTACTGCCGCCGCGCTAGCTCCGTGACCTGGCATGGATTTAAAGGGAATCCCCACGCCGAAAAAACGGCGTGAGGGTTCCCCCCAAATCCATGTCAGACCCTCATCCGAGCACGCAGCCTGGCAGGCCAGGAAAGGGGTGGGGACGAACGAGCGCCCCCCCCCCCCCCCCCCACCCTCCTGAGCCGTACCAGGCCGCGTGCCCTCAACATGGGGGGTGCCCTGGGGAAAGGGGGGCCGTGCGGCCCCCCCACCCCAAAGCACCTTGTCCCCATGTTGATGAGGACAAGGGCCTCTTCCCGACAACCCTGGCCGTTGGTTGTCGGGGTCTGCGGGCGGGGGCTTATCGGAATCTGGGAACCCCCTTTAATAAGGGGGCCCCCAGATACCGGCCCCCCACCCTATGTGAATGAATATGGGGTACGATGTACCCCTACCCATTCACCTAAGGTGTAAAATGTAAAGTAAAAAAAAACACCCACACTTTTGAAAAAATAGTTTATTGCACTGCTCCGGGGGTCTTCTTCCGTCTTGGGGGTCTTCTCGCCGGACTCCCCCGCCATTTACCAAGCTCTTTTACCGAGCGGGGGAAGTCCGGCTACCTTCTTCGTCGTCGCCGCCGTCTGGGGGTCTCGATCCGCCTTCGGGGGTCTTCTTCCGTCTTGGGGGTCTTCTCGCCGGACTCCTCCCCTCTCTTCTGCTCTTTTACCTAGCTCTTTCACGAGGGGAGGTGTCCGGCTACCTTCTTCGTCGTCGCCGCCGTCGTCTGGGGGTCTCGATCCGCCTTCGGGGGTCTTCCGGGGGTCTCTTCTGTTCTTGCGGCGGTCGTCGTCTTCCGCGCCGCCGGCGCCTTGTCCTTCTTCTTGTCCTTCTTGTTCTTCTTGTTCTTCTTCTTCTTCCGATGTTGACCCGACGCTCTCTCTGCCCGGAATGCCTGTGCCGCTCTGAGCTCGGACTTATATAGGGACATGGGCGACAGGGTCACATGTTCATGTCACATGGTGACCCCGCCCCCTTGCGATGTCACAGTCCCAGCATCCTCCGGGACTGTGACAACACAAGGGGGCGGGGTCACCATGTGACATGAACATGTGACCCTGTCGCCCATGTCCCTATATAAGTCCGAGCTCAGAGCGGCACAGGCATTCCGGGCAGAGAGAGCGTCGGGTCAACATCGGAAGAAGAAGAAGAACAAGAAGAACAAGAAGGACAAGAAGAAGGACAAGGCGCCGGCGGCGCGGAAGACGACGACCGCCGCAAGAACAGAAGAGACCCCCGGAAGACCCCCGAAGGCGGATCGAGACCCCCAGACGACGGCGGCGACGACGAAGAAGGTAGCCGGACACCTCCCCTCGTGAAAGAGCTAGGTAAAAGAGCAGAAGAGAGGGGAGGAGTCCGGCGAGAAGACCCCCAAGACGGAAGAAGACCCCCGAAGGCGGATCGAGACCCCCAGACGGCGGCGACGACGAAGAAGGTAGCCGGACTTCCCCCGCTCGGTAAAAGAGCTTGGTAAATGGCGGGGGAGTCCGGCGAGAAGACCCCCAAGACGGAAGAAGACCCCGGAGCAGTGCAATAAACTATTTTTTCAAAAGTGTGGGTGTTTTTTTTTTACTTTACATTTTACACCTTAGGTGAATGGGTAGGGGTACATCGTACCCCATATTCATTCACATAGGGTGGGGGGCCGGTATCTGGGGGCCCCCTTATTAAAGGGGGTTCCCAGATTCCGATAAGCCCCCGCCCGCAGACCCCGACAACCAACGGCCAGGGTTGTCGGGAAGAGGCCCTTGTCCTCATCAACATGGGGACAAGGTGCTTTGGGGTGGGGGGGCCGCACGGCCCCCCTTTCCCCAGGGCACCCCCCATGTTGAGGGCACGCGGCCTGGTACGGCTCAGGAGGGGGGGGGGCGCTCGTTCGTCCCCACCCCTTTCCTGGCCTGCCAGGCTGCGTGCTCGGATGAGGGTCTGACATGGATTTGGGGGGAACCCCCACGCCGTTTTTTCGGCGTGGGGATTCCCTTTAAATCCATGCCAGCTTGCGGAGCTAGCGCGGCGGCATTTACTGCCTACGCTAGCTACGTAACCTGAAGTTACGTTCGAAATGAACGGACTGCTCCGTGTGTGGGCAAGTCCGTTCATTTTCAAAAGTCCCGCGGACTTTTGGCCGGCGGATTATCCGCTGGACAAGTCCGTGCGTGTGTGGGCAAGTCCACACCCTCGGAAAGTCCAGCGGACCTAGCCGGAAAGTCCAGCGGATTGTCCGCTGGACTTAGGTCCGCCGGCAAAAGTCCGTACGTGTGTACGAGGCATAACAGGTCCCAGAAAACTGCGGCCACCATTCACGATGCGCAGTGCGACTTGTTGAAGCGCAGTGGGCACCCAGCTGTGAAGCTGCAAGCTGTCACAGCGGGGGTGCCCATAGTGAAGATGTTGGCGGCAGGTGGACCGAAGACAGCAGGTGAGACCGACTGGTGTGAGCACAAAGCTTGATCGAGGGACAGGCGAGTGGCTGTTATTTAAAAGTCACTTTTATTTATTCCACAGGAGATTGGAACTCTGCTTTAAGGCTGCATTCCCACCCGATCGCGGGAGGAATTGCTGCAATTCTACCTGTGATTTCAAATCACTGCAGGACACGTTTGTGATGCCATTACTTCTTAGCGATTGTCGCACTACAATAGAAACACATGACACTTGTTACTCAAAGAAGCTTGTGTTCCTTTTTGAGAGCCAACAGTTGTGATTGCAGCGCGATTTGTGGTGCCATTAAGAAGTAATGGCATTGTAAACGCGTCCCACGTTTTGCAGCAATTTGAAATTGTGGGTGGAATTGCGGCGATTCTGCCCTATAAACGCGTGAATGCCACCTAATGGCAGTCGTTCATGGAAAGTGAGTTGCTACATTCTATCTTTTGTAAATAATTTAAGAAAGTGTCATTGTAGTTTTCTTTCAAGATGAAATCAATATTATTTTGATTCATTTAGCCTCGGTTCACACTGCTCTTTTGATGTGATTTTCAGTGCAACCTTGTATTTTCTGAGGCCAAATCGCACCCAAGCAGCACAGGAACGTTTTCCAAAGTCGCACCTTCCTGTGTCGCATTGAATGGACATCATTGAATCAGTGATTTCCATTCTCATGCAATTCTTCATGTCTCAAGGCGCATCAGAAAGCGTGAACCTGCAATTAAACTGCACGGGGCCCATCGGACGCTGACTACTCTGTCTATTCGGTAATCCGGCACTGGGTGCTATGCCGTTTGGTGCGGCGCATTTTAAAACCGGTGACTGGCATACTTTTTGTGCGTTTGGCATCCCCCTGAAATGAATGAGATGTAAAGAAAACCGCCCATTACTGAGCACCTTTTATGGTGTGACCCCGGCCCTTATAAATCATTGTAATCCCACCATGCCTTTCATTATCTACACTGATAGCCGTCTATAATCAGATACAACTATGACAGAGCTCAGCCCTCACTCCATGCACCGCCCGGCAGGTGAGGCCCGCTATATATATACGGACAATGACGGACACTTTCCTCCTCACACCACACCGGACAGTCCCTGGGTCACCCGAGGATTTCCGGTCACCATTACCTGAGCTCGGCTCATCACAAGTCCCCGGACGCGGCTCTCGGCAGAACGTTCTGTTTACGTCACAAAGCTTGGCGTCCTCCGTATTGGAGGGGCGGAGAGTGGGCGGGCCGATGAGAGCCCGGGGCTGCTGTCCATGGTGCTGAGACACCGGACTGTAGTGATGTAAAGGATGCAGGAGGACAGTCCATAGAGGGTGACAGTCCGTATATAGAGGGTGACATGTCCATATATAGAGGGTGACATGTCTGTATATAGAGGGTGACATGTCCATACATAGAGGGTGACATGTTCATACATAGAGGGTGACATGTTCATACATAGAGGGTGACATGTCCATACATAGAGGGTGACATGTTCATACATAGAGGGTGACATGTCCTTATAAAGAGGGTGACATGTCCGTATAAAGAGGGTGACATGTCCGTATATAGAGTGTGACATGTCGATAAATAGAGGGTGACATGTCCATACATAGAGGGTGACATGTCCGTATAAAGAGGGTGACATGTCCATACATAGAGGGTGACAGTCCGTATATAGAGTCTGTATATAGAGGGTGACATGTCCGTATATAGAGGGTGACAGTCCGTATATAGAGGGTGACATGTCCGTATATATAGTGTGACATGTCGATAAATAGAGGGTGACATGTCCATACATAGAGGGTGACATGTCCGTATAAAGAGGGTGACATGTCCGTATATAGAGGGTGACATGTCCGTATATAGAGGGTGACATGTCCGTATATAGAGGGTGACATGTCGATAAATAGAGGGTGACATGTCCATACATAGTGGGTGACATGTCCATACATAGTGGGTGACATGTCCGTATATAGAGGGTGACAGTCTGTATATAGAGGATGACATGTCCATATATAGAGGGTGACATGTCCATACGTAGAGGATGACAGTCCGTATATAGAGGATAACATGTCTTTATACATGTCACCCTCTATATACAGACATGTCACCCTCTTTATACGGACATGTCATCCTCTATATACGGACTGTCATCCTCTATGTATGGACATGTCACCCTCTATATATGGACATATCATCCTCTATATACAGACTGTCACCCTCTATATACAGACATGTCCCCCTCTATATACAGACATGTCACCCTCTATATACGGACATGTCACCCTCTATATATACGGACATACGGACATGTCACCCTCTATATACGGACATGTCACCCTCTATATACGGACATGTCACCCTCTATATACGGACATGTCACCCTCTATATACGGACATGTCACTCTCTATATACGGACATGTCACCCTCTTTATACGGACATGTCACCCTCTATATACGGACATGTCACCCTCTTTATATATACGGAGGGTGACATGTCAGTATATAGAGGGTGACATGTCCGTATATAGAGGGCGACATGTCTGTATATAGAGGGTGACATGTCTGTATATAGAGGGTGACATGCCCCCCTCTGACATCATGGGGAAAGCCATAGGGAAGTCCCCATGACGTCCCTGTGTGTCAGAGGGGGCGGGGTCACCAGGTGGCCCCGCCCTCCGTTATAAAAGAGCTGTCAGACGCAGCGAAGGCCCAAGAAGAGACGCCGACGACGGAAGAAGATGCCGGACGAGAAGACCAGAGCAAGAAGAAGCGGATCGGAGGAAGAAGAAGATGGAAGAATATGAAAGAAGATGAAGAAACCGAAGGATGAAGAAAGGAAGAAGGAAGACCAGAAGAAAGAAGATTTTAATAAAGGAATTGTCAAAGACCGTCTCCTGTAATTTTTAACATTTTTGTCACTTTTTTTTTACCCCCTTACCATTTCACACAGGGGGGGGGCGGGATCTGGGGGTCCCCTTGTTAAAGGGGGCTTCCAGAGTCCGATAAGCCCCCCGCCCACAGACCCCCACAACCAATGGCCAGGGTTGTGGGGAAGAGGCCCTTGTCCCCATCAAAATGGGGACATGGTGCTTTGAGGGGTCACAGACCCCCAAAGGACCCTCCCAATGTTGAGGGCATGTGGCCTGGTACGGTTCAGGAGGGGGGGGCGCTCTAGTCCCCCCTCTTTTCCTGCCGCCTGCCAGGTTGTGTGCTCGGATAAGGGTCTGGTATGGATTTTGAGGGGGACCCCACGCCATTTTTTTTTTTTGGCCGGAGTTCCCCTTAAAATCCATCCCTGAATGAATGAATGAATGATTTGTATAGCGCTACAACTGCGAACTGAATCGCCTCAAGGCGCTTGTCTGCTCTTGTTGTGATGACCTGAAGGGTCTGGTATGGATATTTAGGGGGACCCCCACATCATTTTTTTTTAATTTGAAGCGGGGTTTCTCTTAATATCCATAGCAGACCTGAAGGGCCTGGTAATTGAATTTGGGGGGACCCCCACGCTTTTTTTTTAATCAATGACTTTTTTTTAATCAATGACTTTCAATGAATGACTGTTCTCTGTGTTACGGGAGCCGGCAATTCATTAGCCACGAGTGATTTTCTTTCCTGCAAAAATGACACTTTGTGCAGGGACAGTTCTAAGCACGGGAAACATGCGCCCCTTCACAGGCATACTATACACACCCCCCAGGTAAGAAATTTAAAGGAATATTACACTTTTATTGTTTCACATTAAGCATTATTAAAATCACTGCTCCTGAAAAAACGGCCGTTTAAAAAAAAATAATAATTTGCATTGATACATGTCCCCTGGGACAGGACCCAGGTCCCCAAACACTTTTTATGACAATAACTTGCATATAAGCCTTTAAAATTAGCACTTTTGATTTTGAGCGTTCGAGTCCCATAGACTTTAATAGGGTTCTAAAGTTTGCACGAGCTTTAGGTCTGTTCGCAGGTTCTGGGGCAAACCGAACAGGGGGGTGCTCGGCTCATCCCTACTGCAGAGTTTGCAGCCCCCCAAGCTAACATACATCTCCTAAGCAGGAACACATCACTATCTCCCTAAGCATTCTGTCCAGATAATGTGCAGTTCATTTATGACCTTTTCCGTTTAACCCTGTGTTATCCAAACTCTGTTCAATGAAAAGTGTAAACTCACCACGAAAACACTCTATATACAAAATAAAATTCCTCAATAAAGATCAGAACATGATATTCACATTTGCATGGAAGCACAATTGAATGAATGCTGATTATTCAGAGAATTACCGTATTTATGTTTATTGAGGATTTTATTTTATTTTTTTATGTACTAACAGTTAAGCTTCATACACACAATATGAAAATTGGATGAAAAATACCACTTTTGAAGCGTTTGTGCATATGAACGTATCATTTTTTATTTTTGGTGGGCGAGTGGATCTTGAGTGGGAGTTCCCACACTTTTTTCCTCAGGACTTGACCCCTGCATGTCTGTATATAGAGGGTGACATGTCCGTATATAGAGGGTGACATGTCTGTATATAGAGGGTGACATGTCCGTATATAGAAGGTGACATGTCCGTATATAGAGGATGATATGTCCATATATAGAGGATGACATGTCTGTATATAGAAGATGACATGTCCGTATATAGAAGATGACATGTCCGTATATAAAGGATGACATGTCCGTATATAGAGGGTTACATGTCCGTATATAGAGGATGACATGTCCGTATATAGAGGGTGACATGTCCCTATATAGAGGGTGACATGTCCGTATATAGAGGATGACATGTCCGTATATAGAGGGTGACATGTCCCTATATAGAGGGTGACATGTCCGTATATAGAAGGTGACATGTCCGTATATAAAGGATGACATGTCCCTATATAGAGGGTGACATGTCCCTATATAGAGGGTGACATGTCCGTATATAGAAGGTGACATGTCCGTATATAAAGGAGGAATTGAATGAATGCTGATTATTCAGAGAATTACCGTATTTATGTTTATTGAGGATTTTTTTTTTTTTTATGTACTAACAGTTAAGCTTCATACACACAATATGAAAATTGGATGAAAAATACCACTTTTGAAGCGTTTGTGCATATGAACGTATCATTTTTTATTTTTGGTGGGCGAGTGGATCTTGAGTGGGAGTTCCCACACTTTTTTCCCCAGGACTTGACCCCTGCATGTCTGTATATAGAGGGTGACATGTCCGTATATAGAGGGTGACATGTCTGTATATAGAGGGTGACAGTCCGTATATAGAAGGTGACATGTGCGTATATAAAGGATGATATGTCAATATATAGAGGATGACATGTCCGTATATAGAGGGTGACATGTCTGTATATAGAGGGTGACATGTCCGTATATAGAAGGTGACATGTGCGTATATAAAGGATGATATGTCCATATATAGAGGATGACATGTCCGTATATAGAAGATGACATGTCCGTATATAAAGGATGACATGTCCGTATATAGAAGATGACATGTCCGTATATAAAGGATGACATGTCCGTATTTAGAAGGTGACATGTCCGTATATAGAGGATGACATGTCCGTATATAGAGGGTGACATGTCCGTATATAGAGGGTGACATGTCCGTATATAGAGGGTGACATGTCCCTATATAGAGGGTGACATGTCCGTATATAGAGGGTGACATGTCCGTATATAGAGGGTGACAGTCCGTATATAGAGGGCGACATGTCCGTATATAGAGGGTGACATGTCTGTATATAGAAGGTGACATGTCCGTATATAGAGGGTGACATGTCTGTATATAGAAGGTGACATGTCCGTATATCAGGGACGTGCAGTGAGGTCAGTGGCTGGTGAGGCACTGGCTAGTATCAGAGCTAGATACACACAGGTTACATACGTCACGATCGTTAGAGCGAGAGCAATAATTCTAGAACTAGACCTCCTCTATAACTCTAAACATGTAACTTGTAAAAAAATGTAAAGCATTGCCTAAGGAGTTTTTTTAAGTACTGAAGTTTGGCGCCATTCCACAAGTGTGTGCAATTTTAAAGCGCAACATGTTAGGTATATATTTAATCGGCATAACATCATCTTTCATAGCATTCGAAAAAAATTTAGCTAACTTTAGTGTTTTTTTTTTGTTTGTTTGTTTTTAGGTTTGTTGTTTATTCATGAAACAGTTTCTTTTCAAAAAAATGTGTTTGAAAAATTGATGTGCAAATACTGTGTGACATAAAAAGTTGCAACGACCACCATTTTATTCCCTAGGGTGTCTGTTAAAACAATATACATAATGTTTGTGGTTCTAAATAATTTTCTAGCAAAAAAAATATGATTTTTACATGTAGGAGAGAAATGTCAGAATTGGCCTGGGTGGCAAGGGGTTAATTACCATAAGTAATATACAAATAATTATTATATATTATTTTTAAGGTAATTTACTATATTTTCAAAAACTTTACTCAAGCAGGTGGCTTTTTTTTTATTATCCTTTATTTATTCAATTTTTTCACATATAAAAAGAAATCAACAATTTTATATTAACAAAGTCTTATGTTTGTAATTCACTGACATCCTATTAAAATTGCCAACATTTTCCCCTTCATGTCCGTATATAGAGGATGAGAAGTCCATATATAGAGGGTGACATGTCCGTATATGGTCCGTATTATTGCAGACTTCTATTGCTCCAGTATTCATATACCATACATTCATATAGTTGCCTCTACAGCAATCGCCACAGTTTTCATGGTCCTGGCTGCTGTGAAAAAAGAGCTTGCTCGCTTGGCACAGGTGCCAGTCACACACCTTAACCACTTCACCTCTGGAAGATTTACCCCTCTTCCTGACCAGGCCATTTTTTGTGATACGGTACTGTTACTTTAACTGACAATTGCGCAGTCGTACGACACTGTACCCAAATAAAAACAGTGATCGATGCTAAAAAATATGTACTAATGACACTGGCTGGGAAAGGGTTAACATTAGGGGCAATTAAATGGTTAACTGTGTGCCTAGCCTGTGTTTTGTTTACTGTGGGAGATGCTTGTACTAGGGGAAGGCATGGATCGGGCCCCTGCTTTGCAGAGACACAGGATCCATGTCTTCTGTGCTGACAGAATGGTGATCTGCCTTGTTTACATAGGCATATCGCTGTTCCTCCATCTGTACCGAAGTATCGGCGGGTGCCGGCGGACATCGAGTCTGCCGTACTAGCCAATCAGCTCCTGCTGTGATTGGCAGGTACAGTAGACTCGATGTCCGCCGGCACCCGACGATGGGGCCGCCAGTAGCGTGGGTGTGCACCCCAGACCTGGAAGTGTGGGATCACATAATAGGTACGTGATCTGGCGCAAAGAGCGGCTGCCCTGCTGCAGTATGTCTACAGTGGGTGGCCCCCAAGTGGTTAAATTTTCCTCAGTGAGTGCAAGGCATTTTTTGATTGGATAAGGTGGGAACAGTCGTTACCTCACCACTCCACCTCGTCCAATCAGAAAAAAACTTGCATTCATTCAGAAAAAAGACATGCTGTGAATGGTACATGTGTGGAGCAAGTGACCCTCTGTGGTTACATGGGACCCGGAAGAGAGCAGCAATCAATGTAGTACTGTGTTTCCCAGAAAATAGACAGTACACAGTAGGGCTTATTTTTTGGGTAGAAATTATCATGCCATGTGCTGTCTTCCCTCCCCTTCTCCCTCCCTGCCTGTCAGGAATCTCCAGTGGAACCGAGTAAAAGTGCTTGTAAAATGCTAGAATCCACTCTATTACAGTATTATATAATGTAAACTGGGTATGTTTCTGTAATCGAATTGTGTCAAATACCTTCTTATAATGCCGCTCGGCACTTTTGTGACCTGCCGGAGCTCTCTTCTCCGCTCTGAGCACTGCAGGGGGGCGAGATCCCCCGCTGACAGCTGGGAGAAGGAGAGCAACAGGAGTTCAACTGAGGGCCGAGCGGCGCTGAACCGAATTGTAATAGCAGCCAATTCGATTCTAGCATTTTACAAGCACTTTAAACTAGGGCTTATTTTCGGGGTAGGGCTTATATTGCAGCCCTCCCCGAAAATGACAATTGATTTTATTTTCAAGGGTAGGTCTTATTTTTGGGGAAACACAGTAGCAGAGAACTACTACAGTGATTTCCAGCTTCCACAGCTGTCAAACAAGTATGGCATATTCATTCTTATATTAGTCCAAGCTGGATCAATGTAACTGCAATAACATCCTTATCTGGGGCTCAGATTTAATGGCTAACTACATCAATAAAATTTGCATTTATAGAATTTTTAAAGCTACTTTGTTGCCAGAAAAAAAATTACAATAAAAAAGGCAGCTTGCAAAAGAAGAGCTATAGTACTTATGTCCAATGTGGGGTGACTTTGATCTTCACTCTCTTGCAGATCTACAGTGGCTGGAGGATCTTCAGCAGTTGGCACACTTTCATGTATATAGGATGGCTGTGTCCCTTTCTGCACATTGTGGCTCCACTCGCCTACCACAATGTCTCTACCACGACCCTACAGAGCATTAATGATTTGTCAGTCATAAACAGAACCACAGCATGTAGCAAGGGATGTCCGCATCCAACAGCCAAAGTGTGTTTGGATGCGGAAAACTCTCTGGCCAATATGGCTCTTCAAGAGAGCAAAGAACAGAGCCACGGCCTGGCGCACTGGTAAGAACTATAACTTCTCCTTTGCAGGATGTCCTTTAACTTTTTTCCTGAAAAGTTTGTCTCACATAAATGTATCATTTTATGTAGAACAAGAACCTCTGTCTGTTTTCAATTGTGGTCTGTTCGATTCCCATCATTTCGTTTTGAAAAATTAAGTAATGAGAAGTCTACCTACTGGAGACATAGGGTGTAAAAAAATGGAAACTCCATTTTGGACTCCATGGCAGCAACGTGTGGGTTTAGTCCCGCCTCCATTACCCTATAGGACACTACTCCCATAAATCTTTGCTCCCTGCCCACGGCCGTGTTCGATAACTAGACTACTCCAGCAATTTGGGAGGGAACTCCTGCTGCCATGGAGTCCATCAGGAAAGGAAAATTACGGTAAGTATTTTGATAGGAATTTTCCATTTTCCTGACAGACTCCATGGCAGCAACGTGTGGGAAATAACTCGCCCAAAAAACACACTTGGGTGGGCAAAATGCTGAACAGAAAAGATTTATTTAACCACTTCAGCCCCGGACCAATTGGCAGCCAAAGGACCAGGCCCCTTTTTGCGATTCAGCACTGCGTCGCTTTAACTGACAATTGCGCGGTCGTGCGACGTGGCTCCAAAACAAAATTGGCGTCCTTTTTTTTCCCACAAATAGAGCTTTCTTTTGGTGGTATTTGATCGCCCCTGCGGTTTTTATTTTTTGCGCTATAAACAAAAATAGAGCGACAATTTTGAAAAAAATGCAATATTTTTTGCTTTTTGCTATAATAAATATCCCCAAAAAATATATAAAAAAACATATTTTTTCCTCAGTTTAGGCCGATACGTATTCTTCTACATATTTTTGGTAAAAAAAATCGCAATTAGCGATTATTGATTGGTTTGCGCAAAAGTTATAGCGTTTACAAAATAGGGGATAGTTTTATAGCATTTTTATTAATATTTTTTTTTTTTACTAGTAATGGCGGCGATCAGCGATTTTTATTGTGACTGCGACATTATGGCGGACACATCGGACATTTTTGACACATTTTTGGGACCATTGTTATTTATACAGAAATCAATGCTATTTAAATGCATTGATTTCTGTATAAATGACAGTTGTAGTGAAAGAGTTAACCACTAGGGGGAGGGGAGGGGTTATGGGCTCTGACGTGTGTGTTTTTTTTTTTACATTAGGGGGCTGACGTCTGACGTCATTGATCGGCTTTCCCGATGACCGGGAACAGCCAATCAATGACAGTCAGTGTAGGAAGCGCGGGGAGAGGTTTGTTTACACAAACCTCTCCCCGTTCTTCAGCTCCGTAGCCCGATCGCGGGACACCAGCGGCGATTGGGTCCGCTGGTCCCGCGGCCGGGGTCACGGAGCTCCCGACCGGGCCGCGCGAGCCACGGGCAGGCAAATTAAAGGGGACGTACGGGTACGTGGTGTTGCCTGCCCGTGCCATTCTGTAGACGTATATCTACATGAGGCGGTCGGGAAGCGGTTAACGCTGTCAACTGACAGGACTTTTAAACCAAAATTAACAGAAGTTAAGGATGCAGGTTCAACACAGTAATGGGTCATAAACGTATGTATTGAAGACCAAGACGCTGCTCTGCAGATTACTTCCGGCGCCACGTGACACGAGGCTGCCCATGATGTGGAAAGACTCCTGGTGGAATGTGCCGTCACTGCCTCAGGAGGAGCCAAGCCCTTCTCTCTGTAAGCCCACTGGATGGCTTGGACCACCCACGCAGCAATGGATCTAACAGAAGCTTTAGAGCCCTTATTCTTTCCATGAAACAGAACGAAGAGGGAGTCAGTCTGACGAAATGAAGCTGTAACATCCAGATATTCTTTTAGTGTAGCACCCATGTCAAGAGGATATGGATCCGAACCTCCATCAGACATGAAGGTAGGAAGAGTGATTTCCTGGTTTTCATGGAAAACAGTGGTTACTTTGGGATTTGATCCCAGCATTGGAACGAGGACCACTCTATCCGGGAAGAAGGTGAGAAAAGGTTACTTGGAGCCTAGCGACTGAATCTCTGAAATTCTCTTCGCCGACGTTATGGCCACCAGAAAAGAGGTTTTAAGTGTTAGTTCCTTAACTGAAAGTGATCTGTTGAGTTGAGTAAAGAAATCCAACACCAGAGGGAGGTCCTATTTTGGAAACCTAGGTTTCCTCTGCGGCCTAAGCCTGACTGCTCCTTTGAAAAGCTGTTGGACCAAAGGATGATTGGCCCACGTGACTCCAGAGAATGCTGAGATAGCAGAAACTTGAACACGCAGGGAACTAACAGAAAGCAAGATATCCAGTCCTGTTTGAAGGAAGCTTAACACATCCTGAACTGCCAATGTATTGCAGGAACTAGACCTGGAAGCCATGTGACTGGTAAACTTCGCCCAGATCCTTTCGTACACCCAATTGGTACTACCTCTTCTTGCACTAAGGACAGTGGGAATAACCTCTAATGGACAGCCTGACGCTTCCAGCCTTCCCCTCTCAAAGACCAGGCCCTTAGGTGCAGGTGATCCGGACAGGGATGCAACCTTGAACCCTGGGACAGGAGGTCTGGTCTGGATGGTAACGGAACCGGATCCTTGACACTGAGGAGTGTCAGCAGCGGAAACCAAGGCCTGTTGGGCCAGTAGGGAATTACTGCAATTACCTCTGCCATTTCCGACCTGAGTCTCTTCAGGAACTGTAGGATGATCGGGATTGGTGAAAAGGCATACGCCTTGAGGAACCACCATTTCTCCGTCAGGGCATCTACCCCGTAAGCTTGCGGATCTCTGTACCTTGAATAGTACTTTGCTATTTTTTTGGTTGCATGGGGAGGCAAACAAGTCGACCTCTGGGGAGATCCCCGGTGTTAGAATCCAATCGAAGACCTCTTTGTGGAGAGACCACTCGTTGTTGTCTAGAGATATTCGGGAGAGGAAGTCTGCCTGGACGTTCTGAATTCCTGGAACATATGTCGCTGTCAGATCCTTCAAGTTCTTCTGAGCCCAAGACATGATCGGTTCCACTTCTTGGAGAAGGGAAAGACTTCGGGTGCCCCCTTGCCTTCTGATGTATGCCACTGCTGTGGTATTGTCCAGTCTGAGATGGACCGAGGCCCCTACGATCAGGTGACGAAAAGCCAGAAGGGCCTGGAAGGCCGCCCTCAATTCCAGGACATTTTACACTGTCCCTCTGGAGGGAGGATCCCAAGTGCCCTGAGCGACTTCCGCCAGGCAGTGGGCCCCCCATCCCCTGTTGCTGGCATCTGATGTTATAGTTACCCATGGGATGGGACGGATGGAATGGCAGTTGCAAAGGTTCTCCCGTTGTAGCCACCATAGAAGGGAGTTCTTCATGGATGAAGTAATCTGAATCGCCTGGGCTTTGTTGCCTGTCCATTGCTGAAGGAAGCCCTTCTGAAAAGGCCTCATCCTCCACTGCGCCCATCTCACCATTGGGATTGTTGAAACCATGGTGCCTATAATTCTCAGGCACTGGAGAGCATGAAGGTAGGAAGCCGCAAGAGCTGGACGGATTCTGTCCCTTACCACTGAGATCTTTTCCTCTGGTAGTGAGATAGTGCCACTGACTGTGTCAAACAGAGGCCCTAAGAATAGTAGGGTTTGTGATGGGGTCAGTTGGCTCTTCTCCAGATTCAGTATCCACCCGAACTCCTGTAGAGTGGAGATAACTTGCCGTCTGTGAATTAGAAGCTGTTCTTTGTCTTGTGCCAATAGTAGAAGGTCGTCTAAATAGTGATGTAGACAGATTCCCCTGGTTCTCAGAAGAGCTACCACTGCCAACAGAGTTTTTGAAAACACACGCGGAGAAGTTGATAGCCCGAAGGGAAGGCACGTGAATTGAAAATGGAGCTTGCCTACTGAAAAGCGAAGGAATTGTTGATAGTTTTCGGCAATGGGAACGTGAAAATAGGCGTCTTTGAGATCTATGGAGATCATCCAATCTCCTGGTTGGACGGAATGTTGTATTGTGGACAGTGTTTGCATTTTGAACCTTTCCTTTTTTATGGAGGTGTTTAGATGGGTCAGGTCTATGACCGGCCTCCAGGCCCCGCTTTTTTTCTGGACCAAAAAGAGGGGAGAGTAGATCCCCCTGCCTCGCTGGTCGGCCGGAACATGGATAACAGCGCCTTGAACCAATAAAGATTTTATGTAAGTCAGAAGGCTTTGTCTTTTTTCTTCTGTAGTCAGAAGGGAAGTAGGAACCCACCTGAGCCTGGGGGCTTCCCTGAAGGTCCAAGCATGACCCGAGGAGACCGTATTGATGGTCCAAAAGTCTTGGATCGAAGCCGCCCAGACATGACGAAAGTGGAAAAGCCGAGCCCCCACCTGACCTGTCTGAGCGGGCCCAACCTCAAAAGGATTTGGTCGGCTCCCTCTCTCCTTTGGAATCACTTTTCGCTGTCTTCTTAAAAGACGATTGTCTTGATTTCCAGGATCTGGAAAATTCCCGGCCAGGTCTGTAACTGCAAGCTTCCCTAGCTCTTTCCTGGTACTGCCTCTTTGGGAAAGATCTTCTTTGACCTTGGGGTCGACGATCTTGGGGAAGGAACCCCGACTTCCCACCAGTGGCCCGGGTAATCACCTTGTCCAACTTGTTCCCGAACAGGGAGGACCCTTCAAAGGGGATACGACACCAGACTTGTTTTGAGGCTGGGTCGGCTAACCAGGGGCGGAGCCACAGCGCCCGTTTGGCAGTGACAGACGAAAGCATTACCCGAGCCGTCAGGCGTATGATGTCAATAGAGGCTTCCCCAAGAAAAGCCGATGCAAGCCTCAATTCTTGAATAGGCGAGCATCTAGCCGTATCATCCGAGATGCCTCTCAGTGTCTCATCTACACTGTCAGTCCATACTTCCATCGCTTTAGACAAAGCGGCCAGGGCAAGAGCTGGCTTACAGGCCATGCCTGCTGTTAGGTACACCCTCTTCAGGTCTGCATCAATCCGACGGTCTAACACGTCTTTAAAGGACACTGTGTCCTCTAAAGGGAGAGTCACATGCTTCACCAACCTCATGACTGCTGCATCTATCAAGGGATCAGACTCCAAGTGCTTCACTTCTTCCTCCTTGAAGGGATAGAGTTTGGAGATTTTGGAAAGCATGGAATTTTTCTTCTCCACCTTGCCCCACTCGTCCGTGTCGATTTCGCCAAGTTCTGCAATAAAAGGAAAATTAATACGCTCTTTCTTTAATTGTATTAAGAATTTTCAGCTTCTACTGGGTCTTCCCAATTAAGTGTTTCTCTGATAGCCTTAACCAAGGGTGGGAGCAGAGCAAAATCAAAACCCACAGGAGGGCTATCTTCCTCCGAGTCACTATCAGATATGGCAACCGAAGGGTGGCTCTGAACCGAGGACTCCCAAGTATCTTGCAACTGGGTCTCCCTTACTGGAGAACGAGACTGCTCCGCTGGAGGTGTATGGGAATGATCATCCATGTTCCTGAGCGACTCCTTCACAACCCTTTCCACCAGGGATTTAAGTTGTTGATCCGTATCTCCTCTTTCTTTGGAAGCTTTGGAAAAACAAAGGTCGCATAAGGATTTTCCTGGGGGAGCTTGACTTCTGCATCCCCAGCAGGAATTGGTAGAGCGACTGGAGTGAGAGCGCTCCTCACTACGGTGTCCTGATTTAGAGGAGAACCCCCATGTTTGGATTTGGAAGAGGATTGCCGGCTTTGCGACTTGGAGGAGTCGCTTCCTCTATGAGAGCTGCGATGTGGATCTGATCTAGAAGGGCTGAGGAAAAAACAAAAGACAAAGACCACACACAAAACAAAACATCAGGCAATAGATAAACAATCAGGCACACACCCTTCCCTAATTACCAGACCATCAGGAAAAGACATATTCCCAATACCTTTTTTGAGAGGGCTGGCCACAGACAGGCAGTGGTGAATCCATGTCCTCAGCGATATCCATCTGAACTGAGAATGACAAGAGATCAGTGCAAGGGACAGGAAGATGCCTCTGACCTGTCCCAGAAAAGCCACTTACCAGCAGCTGCAACACAGGAGCCTGGGGAAGTCACTGGGATAACCTGCAAGCATTCCCAGAGCTTGCAGGCTAATTCCCCAGTTTAAATAGCGCGCCGCTGTGACGTCACTGCCGTCCCAATGCGCATGCGCGAATAGCGGCAAAACGCCGCTATCGCGCATGCGCGAACCAAGCCTCGCTCTCGTACCGCGCTCGCGCATGCGCAAAACGGCCGAAAAACGAAAGCGGAAGTGATACGGCGGCTGGAATGCAGGAGGAACCAGCCGCCATGCCTGAGAAAACAAACACACATGCTACAAACAAACAAACAACAAATGGAACCGCACAGGAGATAATAACAAAAACTGCTGCCATGAAAAGAAATATCGATACTCTCACCACTCCACCACGACGATCGACCAGGCCGAAGGTAAGACCGGACTTCTTCAGGGCAAAAACGGGTCACCTGCTAGTAGCTGGCTGTCTGACCAATGCGCAGCCTGCCTGCCAGTGGCTAGGATAAGGGCTTCTTCCTTGCGCCTCTTCCACTGCCCACTCCATACCCTGCTAATAGCTAGGGCTTAGCGGAGCCATGCGACTTTTCCATCCAGAGTCGCAGATCAGCCAATCAGGATGGTGGGGAAACTATCTTCAGGTAGAAAGACCACCAACTAGGTCCTTCGGAGGAGGACAAAAAAAGAACACGGCCGTGGGCAGGGAGCAAAGATTTATGGGAGTAGTGTCCTATAGGGTAATGGAGGCGGGACTAAACCCACACGTTGCTGCCATGGAGTCTGTCAGGAAATTTATTTTCAGCATTATTGGGAAAGGTTAGGTCATCTTTTAGTTTCTTAGTATTGCCTGTTTCTTCCTGTTCCTGTGACAACACCCTCATTTCTATTTTTGCTGCCACAGAGACAGGAAGTCTGATGAAATCTCTCCAAGGCGGCAAGAAAGATGTAAGTATTTACAGTTCCAAAGTGTGTCCAAAAAGAGAAGTGACACAGGAAAACACATCCCAGATAGCAAGCAATTGAGCTGCAAGTTTGAAAATGACTTGCTAAGCTATTGCTAGACTTGCCAGGCTTCACAAGTTTGTTGCACAATTGCAGCAAGTCCGCATTGCAGGACTCCAGATCAACTTTCTTTGCAAACATTCTGCAAGTCTGCTGCAAGTTCTGGTTTAGTTATGTTATGTAATAGTCATCTCACCACAGGGGTCACTGTGGCTGAATTTGCATGCTGTAGACCTGCAGAGCTCTTGCTGTAGACTCACCACTGCAACTTTGCTCTTACTAGAGACTTGCTGTGCAAATTTGCTACCAATTGGAAAAGTGTCAACTAGAACTTCAAGTGCTCTGCAAGTGTACAACTTGCCAGTGAAAATGTGCAGCAAGTTAAGTTTACAGTTAACAAATTTGTGTCAAGTTATCCTTGCTATCTGGGATGGGAATAATGAAAGCAATGCTATTAGAAATGTAGCGGCCATAACCCTCTATGGGGCAGCCTTGACTTTTGGGGTACCGGTTACCTCTGCTTGGCTTGTTCTTCCATGTCTAGGGATTCCCAGGGTTAGTACCCAACAACTTTGGACGCTGACACCATAAAAGTCCTTTAGAAAGGTTTTTATTTTGCAGGGGTAACATCCAATAAGCACAGTCTTGTATGGGAACAGAGGGCAATGGTGAAGAACTCAGGCACCTTGAACTGCCGACCCTTAGAAGGTCTCTAATGCAAAACCCAGAGAGTAGCCACTCGCAGCTGGGCGCTTCAAAGCTAAGCAATCTCCAGCCAGAGATTATGACAGTCAGCACTTAGATCCGGAACTTGCAAAGTCTCTGATCATGAATAAAGTCTCAACCGAGAATGAATTTGGAACCTTTTCTCAGTACCTAAAACATTTTCTGTCTCCTTGGCAGTACTGCAAAACTGTGGATTCCTTAATGTCCTTAACAACCCAGCAACCAGGCACTTCTTGGGATGCCAGCTTGTTGGCCCTCCCCTGAAGAGTCCTCCCCGGTCGCTTACATGAGCTGCGATGCCCCTCCAAGTTGAGAGCACACCCGGACACCTTGAATCCTTCCTCAGTCACTGTGCCTCGGACCAGCCGGTTCCGAGACTCGGGAATAGATGGATCCTTTTCCCCAGACCAAACGAGTCTATGGGGCTAGTCAGAAGAACCATGTTGCGGGACAGCAAACGCTCCCAGGCCCGGGACCCCTCGTGGGGCTACCCTGGTCCAGATTCAGGAACAGGCAGCTCCGGCCGAACCCCGAACACGTGACTTCAGCACCTTAAGTACCCTTCCCCAGACTCCCCAGCCGGGCCAGACGCACCCACTGATTGGCTCCGGGAATGTTGATACCCAAACCGTCCAACCAGGCCTGATTCTGAACCTGTCATGTGTACCTTACTGTACCCATGACCAGGCAGAATCCTAGTACAGCCCAGCCAAACTGATGCCAAAGTTAAACCTGCACAATTAACCCTCAGAACCCCATTACTATTCTGAGGAGAAAAACTAAATTTTCACATAGCAGACACCTTGTAAAAGTGTCGCGGCTACAGTAAAAAAAATTGTATTTTAACACCTTTAAGGTAAGTGTAAGCAGGTGCTTACTGATTGGTTGTGTGAAGCTAGTTAGTTCTTATGCTTAGCATTTTTCTGGGCATTTCTTGGCTCTGCCCTCCACCCTGTGCTGTCAATAAATAGGGCGAAGACTCTGCCTAGGCACTCTCTGCCATGGCCTGCATGGGAAAGAATTGGGAGGCCAAGCCGAAAGATGTAACCACCAGCAACATCTGGAGTACACTTTAGGAAATAAATTCCAAAATGATCTGCGCTGGGAAAAAATTGGCAGATACAAGGTATAAAGCTGCCACTGTGCAATTGTGATACCAATAGTGCAATAAACACTATAAAACAATCAAAGCAGTGCTATATTCACCTAAAATGTAGTTATAACCTTATTTCCAACAATATATAAAATAAAAATTGATCAAAACATACACTTAAAATACAATATATATGTAAATAAAGTGCAAAAGTCCTTAAATCATATACTGATTAAAGTGCTATAACAAACATGAATGCAGTTAAAAAATGTTCACCAAGTGAATATTACACTTATCTCAACCTCCAGGCATCACCATCAAAAGGATGAATGGTACAAGTGCATAGTGAAGTATAAAAAAAACAATGCCTTTATTCAAAAGTACCAAAGTGCGTTTACATGGCAAAACACCGAAAAATCCATACCTGCAGTCACATAATCCTGTGTAGTAGGCTGATCCTAAATGCCAGCTCGCATACGTGATGACATCACACCGTAGCCACGCCCTGCGCATTTCATCTAGAAATGACGTCGTCGGGGGACTGGAAAGCCTGCTTCTATGCATGATGACATCACGTCATAGCCACACCCTATGCATTTCGTAAATAAATAATGTCATTGGGGGACTGGCCAGCCGGCTGGAGCCCGTCGTTTAGGATCAGCCAGCTACAGGCCAGCCGGCTGGAGCCCGTCGTTTAGGATCAGCCAGCTACAGGACTGTAGACATGCATTATAGATGTTTTCCCATGTAAGCGCACTTTGGTACTTTTAAATAAAGGCATAGTTGTTTACATAGTTTTCATATTTAGTAAGGTTGAATAAAGACATCAGTCCATCCTGAGTGAGGTGCCTACAATTGTCCCTATCCCTGTACATTGCACACTCACATTGGTCCCTACCCTCAATGAGCCAACAATCCAAGGTCCCCATTCATATACTAGGGCCAATTTTTGGACAGAAGACAATTAACCTACCTGCATGTCTTTGGATTGTGGGAGGAAACCGGAGTACCCGGAGGAAACCCACACAGGCACAGGGAGAACATGCAAACTCCAGGCAGGTAGTGTTGTGGTTGGGATTCAAACCAGCGACCCTTCTTACTGCTAGGTGAGAGTGCTAACCACTACACCACTGTGCCGCCCAAACATACTTCACTATGCACTTGTACAGTTCTTCCTTTCGATGGTGATGCCTGGAGGTTGCCGAACATAATCAAGATCGGTGACGGAGTTTACACTATTGGAGGTCATAGGAGAAATATTGAGCTTGAGCACTTTTGATCATTTACAATGTAATGGTCCATATTGTTTGGTAAGAGGCCTTTTTAATGGTGGTGCACAATGGTGGAAGCACTGCTTTAGTATTTTGGGAATAGGTGTGTGGATGCAAATCGAGTCAACATGTGAACTGTTGCTATTTAATTTAATATTCACTTGGTGGATATTTTATGAACTGGATTCATGTTGGTTATTTAGATTTGTCAGTAGGCTATAGTGTGCATAAACACTGGCCAATACCCCTGAGGGATGCTTGGGGTGGAGATAGACACTTGAAAAGTATATGCTTTTGATAAAGTAAAGGATTTATTTAAAGAAAAATTGTACAGATATATAAATGCTGGATAGAATTCAGTATGTTTACATACAAAAATGGGTAGGCTTATACAGTTTTTAACATGTCAACAGCATAAACATACAAAAACCGTTGTGACAATTATAAGAACTTGCTTGATACATATATGATAAGGATGATGCCAACATGTTTTGGACTTTGGTCCTTTGTCAAGGCAACTAGATATCCTTTTGATTCACATCTAAATGTGTGTAAGAATCATAGGGTTAGTACATGTAAGTTGAGGCATATAATACAGTTATTTTGACCATTGCTATATACAACCAATGCAGTACATAAAAGTTTTGTGTGAAAAGGTACTCACATGTAATGCCAATAGTCATATTTGCCACAATGGGAGCCACTGAACGTGGTATGGAGAAGTACATTAGCTCATCCTTCAGCTTAATACCCATACTCTCACCCAGCTGATCGCCATTAGACCAGTACTTATAAACCTACACATTAGATGGCCTCAGTACATGCTGCTGGTGATCCAGAGCTGACTGATCCCTCATTCCAAGCGATTCTCATCCAGGTAACAACAGCGTTCTGCTTATAGGGCTGCATATGCATCTCCATTACAATTACCCTCACTATTCTCATGCCTATACTCTATCTTTACAGCCATACATTGCCTGGCTCAGTTCTGCCTGCTACAAGACCTGGGCCTTTGCCCAAGCCCTGTACTGGACCTTGTAACCTTCTGAGGTCATCCCAGCAAGCTTTCCACTTTACAGTGGCTACCTCTCCTGTGTTTTTACAAACATTCACCTATGTACTTCTCCATACCACGTTCAGTGGCTCCTATTGTGGCAAATATGACTATTGGCATTACATGTGAGTACCTGTCTATTTTTCACACAAAACTTTTATGTACTGCATTGGTTGTATATAGCAATGGTCAAAATAACTGTATTATATGCCTCAACTACATGTACTAACCCTATGATTCTTACACACATTTAGATGTGAATCAAAAGGATATCTAGTTGCCTTGACAAAGGACCAAAGTCCGAAACATGTTGGCATCATCCTTATCATATATGTATCAAGCAAGTTCTTATAATTGTCACAACGGTTTTTGTATGTTTATGCTGTTGACATGTTAAAAACTGTATAAGCCTACCCATTTTTGTATGTAAACATACTGAATTCTATCCAGCATTTATATATCTGTACAATTTTTCTTTAAATAAATCCTTTACTTTATCAAAAGCATATACTTTTCAAGTGTCTATCTCCACCCCAAGCATCCCTCAGGGGTATTGGCCAGTGTTTATGCACACTATAGCCTACTGACAAATCTATTTATTCATTTTGGGATGCGATAGACTAATTGTATTTCTACCTCACTTGCCCAAAATATATATACTTTTCTCATGTTGGTTATTGCACTTTAATCTGATTTGATTGAAATACTTTTTTTACACATGAATTGCATTTTAGGTGTATGATTTGATTCCTTTTTATTTTTGGAAATAAGGTTAGAACTACAATTTTAGTGAATTTAGTGCTGCTTTGATTGTTTTATAGTATTTCTTGCATTTTGGAAAGCCTGAGCCAGGACTCTACTACATAATGATTCCTCACCTATGGGGAAAGGTATGCACTGGGCAGCCTGGGGTCTAACTAGTTAGGAAGCAACTGCTATAACACTGTTGGACTGTATTGTAGAGTTTCTCAGTAAAGTCTAATCAACTGTTTCATGCCTGGTCTGAAGTTATTCAAATGGGGTGCATGGAGATATATGGCATATCGAAAGAACAGGGTCTGTAAGCACATACAGGGTTAGCTCAGCAGAAGAGGTTGTGGGAAATGTGTAGTTGCTATGGGTAACCAAGGACTGGTAGGAGTGTAATAGCAGCCAGACAGCGAAGAGTGGCACCAGACGTAGATGACAGGTCCTCCGGTAGCAAGGGGGTTGGTGCTCTGGCCCCCCTTTAGCAGTTGGTTCCCCAACAGTTGGAACTGAACCCGCAGCACAAAGACCCCATGGACCTAGTCACATGGTACAGGAGCCTTAATGGAGGTAATTAAGTGCACGCATGAGGTCCACGTTTAGTGCATGGCTGGACCCAATTCTGTCACTGAGAGTGAGGTGGCAGTGAAAAGCTGGACTGGGGAAGGGGACACAAGCTCACCGGGAAGGAGTGTTTTACAGCAGGACTCAGCAAGTTGTTACACAGCTGTGCAAGCTGCACTCAGCTGGGTTCAAGCTCACTTCTAAGTCAGGGTTGTACTTTAATGTTAAACTTCACATGACCGCGACCCCACCTGGTCCCAGGCATTAGTGAGCGTGTACACGAGGGAAGATAACCCTCATGTGCAGGGCGAGTAGGCCCCACCCACATATATTTACACCAGATGACTTGGGTGAATATTCAAGTCTATTCCCACTGCATGGACAAGGCAAAATGCATTGTGGTGGTGGGAGGGCACAGCGCACTGAGAAAAAGTTCTGCATGCAGTACTTTTCAATAGCGCAGTGTGGTGCAAGGCAATCTGCTGTCTCACACAGTGTGGCCGGCAATTGAACTTTATGAGGTGTCTCAGCCGAATCGCACTGCACACCAGCCGCTGTGCTGCAGTGCAGCGGCTGGTAGACATGTGCGATGCATTTCGTTACGAATCAAAATTTGGATGAAATTTTCATTATTCAGAGATTGGTATGAATCCCAATCTCTGAATCACAATAGTAACGAATTTGAACAAATCCAAAATAAATTATATCTAAAAACAACAAATTCATTTGTATGCATTCGTTTGCGACTTCTGAGGGTTTTGTAAGTTCAATATTATGTGTCACACTATGTATTGTTATGATTGGCCAAATTCGCAAAGCATTAACCACTTCACGCAAATCGATGTACCGGTATGTCAGCTTGAGGAAGTGGATGTAGCCGTAGTATCATTTTTCAGGGTAGCGGATGGCTATCTGGTGATAATGGCCGATCCGGCTCGGCAGCCTCTCAGCCGTTGTCCCAGGCAGTGAGAGGGGACATCCCCCCTCCCGCCACTGTCCGCTGCTCTTCCCAGGCCCCCCGTCCCACCAGAAGACACGGTCCACAATCCGTCACGTCCCCCGGCTAGGCTGTGACACGAACAAAGCCGGATTCGACTTCGATCGGGTCTCCGATTCATCCAAAAGGTGTTCTATCAGGTTTGAGGTCAGGACTCAGGACGGAACAGTTTGAGGATGGCCCCTTCCTGTTCGAACATGACTGCACAAAGCAAGGTCCATAAAGACATGGATGAGTGAGTTTGGGATGAAGGAACTTGACTGGCCTGCATAGAGTCCTGACCTAAACCCAATAGAACACCTTTGGGATGAATTGGAGTGGAGACTGCGAGCCAGGCCTTCTCATCCAACATCAATGCCTTACAAATGCACTTCTGGAAGAATGGTCAAACATTCCCATAGACACACTCCTAAGCCATGTGGACAGCCTTCCCAGAAGAGTTGAAGCTGTTATAGCTCCAAAGGGTGGGCCAATTCAATATTGAACCCTACGGACTAAGACTGGGATGCCATCAAATTTCATGTGCGTGTAAAGGCAGGCATTCCAATACTTTTGGTAATAGCATATTTTTAGTGTAAAAAGGAACAAGGAGTTCTGGAAATTATAATTTGGCTCCCACAGAGCCCCGATCTTAACATCAAGTCTGTCTGGGATTAAACAAAGAGACAGAAGGTACCTGCCAAGTTCCATAAAAAACTGTGTGCACGTGTACCTAGAAGAATTAAAGAATTGATGCTGTTTTGAAGGCAAATCTCTTCATTTACTTTCCATTTTGTACAACTGATACAAATAAACTATTAACAATTCTTCTGCCTAATACTTTTGCACAGTACTGCATATACATCCTATCTGGGTAGAACCCTACAACTAGCTAATCACAAATGGTTACTGCATCAATTAACAATAACATTAGTGCGTTAGAATTTCAACTAAAGTGCAGATCTCTTGTTGCTACCTGTCTGCAAAAGAACAGACTTAGGAAACAGTCCGATAGGAGCTTTTCAATAGATTTTCCGACCGTGTGTATGCCCATCGGTCTTTTTCTGTCGGAATTTCCGACAGACTTTGGATTGAGAACCTGTTCTCAATTTTCCGACGGAAAACCTTTCTATAGGAAGCTTCCTGAGGACGCAATAGTATTTGCGAAATGCATAGAGGCTGCTAGGATATCGATTACGTAATTTCCGGTAAAAAGAAAAGGAGGCTTGGGTTGCACGCCGAGATAGGAGAGACAGGCGATACCCTCACCCATCTATACCCATTCAAACGGCTAGAAAAGTTTAGTGCCAACTGATAGGCACTTGAGCATGTGAGTGAAGCGATTTGTTTTTTTACGTTTTTATGAATAAATGCACAGACATACTGCGCAATGATTGTTGTTCATTTCTTATGAGGTTGGATATTGGTTGTATATTGGAAACAGCATAGACCTGAGAGGAGTGGTTATCCCTACCAATGAACCAAAGGCATTCATTATATTAACATCTGGTGAGTGGCCAATCCTTATGGTGGTGGTGGTGTCGTCACTATAGTGGTGGATAAAGGAAGCACGGACACAAGGATTAGTCGGAATGAAGCAATTTTTATTGAAGCAATCTTTTTTGTACCAAACACTGTTTTTTTCAACAGAAATCACTGTGGACATTTTCTGGTTTTGTTTTTGTTTAACTTAATTATATTTGTTTTTTGGCACGAAATAATCAATATTGGAGGTCACGGGTGGACAGTAGAGGAAAATATTGGTTCTAACAGTATTATTAATTGTAATATCACTAGTGTATAGGAACATATATATATGTTGTGATATATTTCATATGCATATTTGTGTGGAGCACTCTAAAAACACGTAACACAAGGGTTAGCGCAGTCAACACATATTTTTTCACATTTTTCTCACAGGTTCTCAATCTAGTAGAACCATATTTGACTGCAGCAAACCAGATCAGATCACGTATTGTTTTTATTTTTTATTTTATAAAGTTAAATGGTTTGATCATAATAGAAATTTAATTTGCGCTGGTAGGCACCTATTTCAGAATTTAATCTTGACACACTGTCTTCCTCCGGAGACCTGGAGTAAAACAGAGATACATCCTATCTAACCTAAATCCTAACTACAGCAACTATGTATTTGTTTTGTGCATAGCAGCACCATTCCTTGAACAAGGGTAAAGAGCACACTATGATAACATTTTACTTTTTCATTATATGTATATATTCACACATCTACATATCGGAAATTGTCTTTGCTAGCCCAAAGTCCAATAGGCCTATGCGAAAAAACAGAAACAACAAAAATTAACCACAACCGCCAAGTTGTTTTCTCTTCTTTCTTTTTTTTTCTTGTAAACAAGTTGAGCAAACTGGGAAAGGGCAAAAGACCCCTTCTGCAGATGTGAAGTAATCCACTTTGCATGGCCTGTCACTTGTTCAGTTCCATTCTTTGAGCAACCAAGATGACCATCCAACTATCAACAAGAGGGGGATGGTGGACTAGGGATTATAGCGGTGCAAAGGTAATGTAAGAGAGTCGGGGTAGACTCACAGTTCAAGGCTCGTAATACTCGTTAGTTAATAAAACAATTTTTATTACATATAAACAATTGTATCAATACACACAAAAGGAAAAAATATATATAAATGAAAAAATATTAGCAATATATATTTTTTTAAAGATAAGACTCAATTAAATAGGTCAAGACAGATGATTAAAATGTCACTTACAACAATTTACAATCATTGGTATAGAAAACAGTACAAAATCAGCGATAGAGTCAAATTATGCACATGGAGTTAGAGGTACAGTTCACATTTGATGTGAAAAAAAGACCTGAGATGGACTAAATAAGTCTTAGTAGACTGTTCCGACATGTTTCGCCATAACAATGGCTTCCTCAGGGTATGTCTACTTTGCGTACTTGATGTGTCTATTGAAGAAAGTATGATAGTTAGTTCCATACTCGGTGAGAGAGGAAATTAGAGCCATTTGGATAGATAAAGATCAATAAAAAGGACAAGTGTAGTATAGAGTGGAATATCGCCAATTTCCAGCACAAAGGAAGTGCTTGTGCCCCTCCTTCCCGAGATGGAAAAAAGAAGGGAAAAATCCCCCTTAGCACCTTCCCAAGCTTACCCTGATCGAGGTGTGGATCAGATTCAGTCGCAACCGTAGGGTAGGGTAGTCATATAGGGTGCCAAAATTGCCTAGTAGAAGGCGGGAGTCACCAGATTAGACATTTGATGTGTTATCTAATTAGAGAAGGATAAACCAAAGAAATATAAACAGATAATAAAAAGTAATTTAAATAGTGTTGTGAGTCCATGAAAAATTGGTTCATGGACATAACGCCATACACTACATAGAGGACAATGTCTCAAATAATTACTTACTTTCGTTTGTTTGGAGAAGCGGTTAGAAAAAAATAAATAAAAAGGAACCAAAGGGTTCTGAAAAAATAACCAGAATGTAAACAGGAGGCACCTGAGGAGACAATGAATAGGCAAGAGATTACGTTGTTGAGCAGGGAATTGGTTAAAGGTGAAGGAAGGGAAAGGTATTGGGTTAGGTAAAATTGTAAAGAGGGGGAATCAAATACCTGTTTTTAAAGTATGAGATACAAGGCCCAGTTCTGCTTATAATATACAATTATAAGCACCCTTAAAGCAAGGGGGAAAGGAGAAAGTGTCCGGTCAGTCAAGGGTCTGCAAGAGGCTAAAAAAAAAAAAAAAAAGGATGATATTCAGATGGCCCTAATAAGTATTCAATAGACTGAGAGAGATACCGAAGGGAGATAACAAAAAGATTTGGTTGCTTACTTGGATGCGGACAGGTGTAGTGCGTCAGGTGCCTCCAGAGTCCTGTAGTGGACTGAGGTAGCAGGCTGGTTTAAATACCGCCTTCCAGATCGAGGAGGCGTGGGACCGCCCCTCGATCAGCGGACATAGAGGCCTAAGCGCATGCGCACAGCGCGTCATAGCCGGGAGCCTACAGTACCCATAGTTCCCGGCGATAGGCGCGCAGCGGGCGTGATGACGTCATCGCCGTATAACGGCGAGTGAATGGCAGAGGCTAGAGGTGGGCGGGCTTAGAAAGTCCGCCCTCGGGTGTCCATACTAGGCAGCAGGGCTGTCCCCAAACGTGACATGTCTGCCCCCTGGGCGGCGGCCGAATCCATACACCGAATGATGGTAGGAGGGCACCTGGAAAGGAAGGGGAGGGGGGAGAGAAAAAGGGCTAGAATGGAAAGAGGCCAATAATGGCTGTATATTAGCGACATTCCTGTGGGTTGGAGAAATTGGGGGCATTCTCACCGGCAAAAAGTCCAAGGTTATCAATACCAAGTACAATAAAATTTAGGCATGTTTAAATCATAGCTAAATGGAGACCTTAGCTGGTTAGGTCTGTGAAAACATGACAAATTTGAGCAAGAGTATATAAAGGAGTCAGACATATCAAGCCAAATTAAAGTTGGTCAAGCGTCTATTACAAAAGTCAGGGGCAGTTTAACAAGAGAGAGTGTATGCAGTCAGGTTCAATACCCATACAGTATGTTTAGGAAGGTTTCAAGATAGTTTCTATGCGTGATACAGAGCATAATATATTAATTGAAAGTAAGCAATAGAGACAAATTGCATAGGACAATGAAAACAGACAAAACGGAGCGGGCTTTGGCGCATGATGGCGGGGACATCACCGGGCGAGACTCCAGAAAGGGGGGAACCATTTATATCCGAAGGGGATAGTTTATATTAAAAATAATGGTTGTTAGAGAAAAGATTTGAAGCTGATGTACTCGTTCATACCTGGGTATCTGGTGGCATCTAGGGTATATATCCACCTAGTTTCAAGTTGGAGGAGACGGTTGTCAATGTCCCCTCCGCGTATATTAAGGGGTAAATGTTCTAGGGCAGAAAATAACATTGTAGTGGGATCAAAGTTGTGTTTTAGAGCTACATGGCGATTTATCGCAGTTGAAATTTTTTTTTTAGATAGAGGTTTTATGTGGTCCTGTATACGAATGGAGAAAGCTCTTTTTGTTTTACCGACATAGAAACATCCACATCGGCAAGTGGCTAAATAGATAACCCCTACAGTATTACACGTAACCCGATGTTTGGGCTTATGTAAATTCCCATTAGGTAGTAGAGTGTAGAGGGAATTTACATAAGCCCAAACATCGGGTTACGTGTAATACTGTAGGGGTTATCTATTTAGCCACTTGCCGATGTGGATGTTTCTATGACCACATAAAACCTCTATCTAAAAAGAAAATTTCAACTGCGATAAATCGCCATGTAGCTCTAAAACACAACTTTGATCCCACTACAATGTTATTTTCTGCCCTAGAACATTTACCCCTTAATATACGCGGAGGGGACATTGACAACCGTCTCCTCCAACTTGAAACTAGGTGGATATATACCCTAGATGCCACCAGATACCCAGGTATGAACGAGTACATCAGCTTCAAATCTTTTCTCTAACAACCATTATTTTTAATATAAACTATCCCCTTCGGATATAAATGGTTCCCCCCTTTCTGGAGTCTCGCCCGGTGATGTCCCCGCCATCATGCGCCAAAGCCCGCTCCGTTTTGTCTGTTTTCATTGTCCTATGCAATTTGTCTCTATTGCTTACTTTCAATTAATATATTATGCTCTGTATCACGCATAGAAACTATCTTGAAACCTTCCTAAACATACTGTATGGGTATTGAACCTGACTGCATACACTCTCTCTTGTTAAACTGCCCCTGACTTTTGTAATAGACGCTTGACCAACTTTAATTTGGCTTGATATGTCTGACTCCTTTATATACTCTTGCTCAAATTTGTCATGTTTTCACAGACCTAACCAGCTAAGGTCTCCATTTAGCTATGATTTAAACATGCCTAAATTTTATTGTACTTGGTATTGATAACCTTGGACTTTTTGCCGGTGAGAATGCCCCCAATTTCTCCAACCCACAGGAATGTCGCTAATATACAGCCATTATTGGCCTCTTTCCATTCTAGCCCTTTTTCTCTCCCCCCTCCCCTTCCTTTCCAGGTGCCCTCCTACCATCATTCGGTGTATGGATTCGGCCGCCGCCCAGGGGGCGGACATGTCACGTTTGGGGACAGCCCTGCTGCCTAGTATGGACACCCGAGGGCGGACTTTCTAAGCCCGCCCACCTCTAGCCTCTGCCATTCACTCGCCGTTATACGGCGATGACGTCATCACGCCCGCTGCGCGCCTATCGCCGGGAACTATGGGTACTGTAGGCTCCCGGCTATGACGCGCTGTGCGCATGCGCTTAGGCCTCTATGTCCGCTGATCGAGGGGCGGTCCCACGCCTCCTCGATCTGGAAGGCGGTATTTAAACCAGCCTGCTACCTCAGTCCACTACAGGACTCTGGAGGCACCTGACGCACTACACCTGTCCGCATCCAAGTAAGCAACCAAATCTTTTTGTTATCTCCCTTCGGTATCTCTCTCAGTCTATTGAATACTTATTAGGGCCATCTGAATATCATCCTTTTTTTTTTTTTTTAGCCTCTTGCAGACCCTTGACTGACCGGACACTTTCTCCTTTCCCCCTTGCTTTAAGGGTGCTTATAATTGTATATTATAAGCAGAACTGGGCCTTGTATCTCATACTTTAAAAACAGGTATTTGATTCCCCCTCTTTACAATTTTACCTAACCCAATACCTTTCCCTTCCTTCACCTTTAACCAATTCCCTGCTCAACAACGTAATCTCTTGCCTATTCATTGTCTCCTCAGGTGCCTCCTGTTTACATTCTGGTTATTTTTTCAGAACCCTTTGGTTCCTTTTTATTTATTTTTTTCTAACCGCTTCTCCAAACAAACGAAAGTAAGTAATTATTTGAGACATTGTCCTCTATGTAGTGTATGGCGTTATGTCCATGAACCAATTTTTCATGGACTCACAACACTATTTAAATTACTTTTTATTATCTGTTTATATTTCTTTGGTTTATCCTTCTCTAATTAGATAACACATCAAATGTCTAATCTGGTGACTCCCGCCTTCTACTAGGCAATTTTGGCACCCTATATGACTACCCTACCCTACGGTTGCGGCTGAATCTGATCCACACCTCGATCAGGGTAAGCTTGGGAAGGTGCTAAGGGGGATTTTTCCCTTCTTTTTTCCATCTCGGGAAGGAGGGGCACAAGCACTTCCTTTGTGCTGGAAATTGGCGATATTCCACTCTATACTACACTTGTCCTTTTTATTGATCTTTATCTATCCAAATGGCTCTAATTTCCTCTCTCACCGAGTATGGAACTAACTATGATACTTTCTTCAATAGACACATCAAGTACGCAAAGTAGACATACCCTGAGGAAGCCATTGTTATGGCGAAACATGTCGGAACAGTCTACTAAGACTTATTTAGTCCATCTCAGGTCTTTTTTTCACATCAAATGTGAACTGTACCTCTAACTCCATGTGCATAATTTGACTCTATCGCTGATTTTGTACTGTTTTCTATACCAATGATTGTAAATTGTTGTAAGTGACATTTTAATCATCTGTCTTGACCTATTTAATTGAGTCTTATCTTTAAAAAAATATATATTGCTAATATTTTTTCATTTATATATATTTTTTCCTTTTGTGTGTATTGATACAATTGTTTATATGTAATAAAAATTGTTTTATTAACTAACGAGTATTACGAGCCTTGAACTGTGAGTCTACCCCGACTCTCTTACATTACCTTTGCACCGCTATAATCCCTAGTCCACCATCCCCCTCTTGTTGATATTCTTATATTAAGGGATGAGGTGCTGTATTATCTAGTGGACCCTCTCTGCCTTTTTGTATATGACCATCCAACTGTTACTTTAACTCTATCAAGGCACAAAACAAGGACAGTACATCTGTAGAATCCAGTATCAGAGACATTCTCCAGCTTCCCCTTTCCAGCAGCTCTGGCTCAGCTTCCCACTTTGGTGACCCTGAGTCAGTACCCCATCATTTGGCACCCCCATGGGCTCATCTTCCAAGGCAGCAGTCAACAAATCGTTCAGCACACAGGAAGCAGGCAGGGCAGCAGACACTTGCTTCTCTGGAACACATGCAGATGATAGGACAGCAGACACCGGCTTTTCCAGTACATCAGCAGTAGACTGAATCACAGGCGGTGGTTCCTCTGGTTCAGCAGCAACAGGTCAAGCCTCTGCAACACAGGGCTTTGAGTCTGGCTTCCAGATGGCACTCCTCCTTCCCTTTCCACAGACATGCCCTGTAGCCTCTAGTCCAGGCCCTGGGGTCACAGTGGCATACTCAGAAGAAGTGAGGGGCTTTCTTGTTAAAAAAAAAGAAGAAGTGAGGGGCAAGGAGGTATGTGAAGCCTCATGCCTCCTAGTAGTGATGCGACTGAACTCCAGTACAACAAACTACCTGTAATGAGCTGAGCAGCAGGTTACTTGGCAGCAAACCCAGCAGGGGCTTTCCCCAGGTCCCAGCAGCAATAGAACACCATTTACACGTGCACAGTCTTTTGGCTAAACTACAGCTCCTAGGCTAGTGGCTGGTAGCTCTGCCCCTCTTCTCCGGCCACTCTGGCACCAAAACCTCTCCTACCAGGCCAGACTCCGCTTGCACCACCGCCAATGAACTCTTTGTACACCAGCAGAAAATGCACATGTGCTGGCAACCGTTCCTCTTGCAAACACAGTTTCTATCCACAAAAAGGGAATAAACTACACACTATACTGACTCTCCCCTGCTTGCGCTGTTACCCATCTGTTGCCCAGCTGGAAACACAAACCCACTGGCAGCCACTTGCAAAGCAGAAGTCTCCCACAGCTGACAAGTTCTGTAGCAACTCTGCCACGTTTGTACATACACCAGACAGTCCATATAAACATCCTGACTTCTCGGTTTTCTGTTGGTTACTAGTGATGATGGCAGTATTCACTACAGGGATATCCCAGATGAGTCCCCACATAAGGGAACTACCCCCAATAGGGGTCGCTGGTAATAGCTAGTTGTTCCCCAATAGTACAGGGGCTTCCCACTACCACAAGTATCATTCCATTCGCTCTGGCTCCAATAACTCATTCTAGGGGCTGTCTTTTTGAAATGTATTGTTTGCAGGACTTTAAACAGGAGAGGGGTTAGGGCAAGGGATACTCCAAAAAATGATTAGCAAAAGCAATGAGAGGACAATCTTCTCTCTAGTCTCTTTCTCACTGGAGGTAATTAAGGGCATAGAACAATCTAAGGCCTCACGGCTGTATCCCATATGGCAATTCTCTTTGGCTTCTGGTTACCGTGTTCCACTGCACAACTATTGGTATTACAGAATGCTGCACAGTGGCATAAGGGGCATTTTCCTCTAGGCTCACACTTCAGGATCTTTCTGAGGATAGCAGAATGGCCAGTACTCTAAGGGCCCTATGAGAGCTGTTACAGTTCAAGCTACCTCTGGCACTGGAGCACACAGCCACCAGGAATAAATTCAGGGTCTTTACTCACAAGTCCCCAAGACAGCTGACCCCTTCTAGCTTCCTCTGGACATAGTCAAGTGAGGGAGACAATCCTTCTCCAGACCAGATCGCTTGTGGAAGTCCTACAGCCATCTCCTCTGAAGATCAGTCTAGGCCCTCAGCCCTGACACAACTGATGCCTCAAGAACAGCTATACAGTCCATGGGCTGCCTCAAGGCAGCAGCCCCTGAGGCTTTGAAACCTTCCTGGGAGAAGGAACCAACTCTCCAAGGCTTCAGACTTTTTATCACTGTCCCAGCCACCTGCTGGACACACCATATCAGGGATATTCTGGCTGATCATTTGAGATTTTAGGCTTCTTCCAGAGGCAATGGGAAACAATCAAACTTCCAGTGTTTGAAACCCTGAACAGACCTGAACAAATATTCTTGTCTCCCTTGACTACAGAAGGAGCCAAAAACTAAATTTGCCAAGCACCCTACACTAGGAGGGTGCTACATCTGTAATACATTATAACAGAATATAATGAATCATCAAATAAATCTTTGCACGCTAGGTACATGTTACTTGTTCCATACCATTATGAGTCAATGAGAAACAATTTATAGAAAATAACATTAAAATTCCCTTTTCTGCCACATCTCACCCCAATGCCCCCTCTAAATAGGGTTATAAGTATGTACAATACCACTGATAACTCTAATGTTGAATGTACCTCCATCCATGAATCCCAGTCCTTTCAAACTCCCTTTGTGTATCAATCAGGACACTTTTCATTTTTGTGAATCATAAACTACAAAGTCCAAGTTCTGACATGAGGCAAGGGTGGGTGGTGGACAGAGAATCCAAAAACCTCAGACAACAAATCAGAAAAAGACTTCAGATGGCAAACGTGTAAAAACCAAGAAAGGTACAGTAGCTAAGAAACATATATAGTTACATAGTAGGTGAGGTTGAAAAAAGTCCATCAAGTCCAACCTGTGTGTGTGATTATATGTCAGTATTACATTGTATATCCCTATATGTTGTGATATCCCTGTATGTTGCCAAAGAACAAATCTCTGCAGCAGTTTAAGAATAATCTTTGGGGTTTTATTTTCATATTATACTAAATTGATGAAGTTGTGTTGTTACCATAAGTCACGAAGGCTAGGTTTCCAATATTGTGACCTGAAAGTTGTGCAATTTTTTGCCGCAATTTTGATGCGACTTGAAGCAATGCCTGTGTATTCATGAGGTCTATGGACCTCAAGCGGCATCAAAGTGGGACCAGGACCTCAAGTGGCATCAAAGTAGTGCAGGAACTACTTTGAAGTCGCCTAGATATTAACAGTACTCATTGGAAATCATGGGTTAGGACTTGTCATGCGACTTTGCAGTTCCAAGTCGCATGACAAGTCGCACTAGTGAAAACCGAGCCTAAATGGCAACTTTAATTTTCACTTTAATGCACTGTGTCAGTTTACATATATTTTGTATTTATTAATTTATTAAAAGCATAGTTTCCTCTTAAATGTGGAGGTTACATTGTGTTTGTGATAACAATTATTTCAGATAAATTGTATCTAAGTTATTGCTTTTTAAAAACGTCTGTGCAATTATCATGTGATGTATAATATCAGCAGCACCACTTTTTTGTTCTACAGGTACTTGTTAGTTACAGTATAATTTAAAAATAAGAATGCTGATACTGCATACCTCCATAGATTTTCAAAATATTCATATAATTCTGAACATCTCCAGTATAATCTATTAATTAAATGCATTGGATATACCATTTACAATGTATTCATGAAGCCTATATAATCTACCATGTTTTATATTCCATTTCAATCTTGAGAAAAAAGAAAATTTCCTTGTCAAACACACAGTATGTAATAATTAGCAGACTTTGTTTTTATAGACAATCATAAATGTAGTGGATGCAAACATAATTATTTCCTTTGTATTCATGTACTCTGTCTAGACAGATAAAACTTATGAAAGACATATAAATTTGGAGTTATATGAAATGCTGCACGCAGAATAATAAATAACACACCAGGGTAAAAATAATAGTTACTTAGTCAGGTTGAAAAAAGACACAAGTTTATCCAAATCAACCAATAGCAAAAAAAGGATAAACAAATAGAAAGCCTCCCTATACACAATCTAATACCCACAGTTGACCCAGAGGAAGGCAAAACAGCTGTTTGTACATGATATATTGCCATTAATATAATAATCAATAGTATCTAAACTTTGATTTTAAAATATGCAGTCAAAACAGATTTTGCTTGAGTGAAGCAAAGTTTCCATACCTCATCTTAACACATAGGTGTGCACAGTATATTGCATTAGGGTGTGCAACCCAAAGCTCAGACAGGTGTATATATATATATATGTATATATATACACACAGTATCTCACAAAAGTGAGTACAATTTTTGTAAATATTTTATTATAACTTTTCATGTGACAACACTGAAGAAATGGCACTTTGCTACAATGTAAAGTAGTGAGTGTACAGCTTGTATACCAGTGTAATTTTGCTGTCCCCTCAAAATAACTCAACACACAGCCATTATTGTTTAAACCGCTGGCAAAAAGTGAGTACACCCCTAAGTGAAAATGTCCAAATTTGGCCAAAATTGACAATATTTTGTGTGTCCACCATTATTTTCCAGCACTGTCTTAACTGTCATGGGCATGGAGTTCACCAGAGCTTCACAGGTTGCCACTGGAGTCCTCTTCCACTCCTCCATGACGACATCATGGAGCTGGTGAATGTTAGAGACCTTGCGCTCCTCCACCTTCCGTTTGAGGATGCCACACAGATGCTCAATAGGGTTTAGCTCTGCTTGGCCAGTCCATCACCTTTACCCTCAGCTTCTTTAGCAAGGCAGTGGTCGTCTTGGAGGAGTGTTTGGGGTCGTTATCATGTTGGAATACTGCCCTGCCGCCCAATCTCTGAAGGTAGAGGATCATGCTCTGCTTCAGTATGTCACAGTACATGTTGTCATTCATGGTTCTCTGAATGAACTGTAGCTCCTCAGTGCCGGCAGCACTCATGCAGCCCCAGGCCATAACACTCCCACCGCCATGCTTGACTGTAGGCAAGACACACTTGTCTTTGTGCTCCTCACCCCACCTGGTTGCCACCCCCACATGCTTGACACTATCTGAACCAAATACGTTTATCTTGATCTCATCAGACCACAGGACATGCAGTAATCCATGTCTTTAGTCTACTAGCAAACTGTTTGCAGGCTTTCTTGTGCATTATCTTTAGAAGAGGCTTCCTTCTGGGATGACAGCCATGCAGACCAATTTGATGCAGTGTGCGGCATATGGTCTGAGCACTGACAGGCTGACCCCCCACCCCTTCAACCTCTGCAGCAATGATGGCAGCGATCGTATGTCTATCTTTTAAAGACAACCTCTGGATATGACGCTGAGCATGTGCACTCAACTTTGGTCGACCATGGCGAGGCCTGTTCTGAGTGGAACCTGTCCTGTTAAACCGCTGTATGGTCTTGGCCACCTTGCTGCAGCTAAGTTTCAGGGTCTTGGCAATCTTCTTATAGCCTAGGCCATCTTTATGTGAGCAATATTTTTTTTTTTTCAGATCGTCAGAGAGTTCTTTGCCATGATGTGCCATGTTGAACTTCCAATGACCAGTATGAGAGATTGAGAGTGATAACACCAAATTTAACACCGCATTCACACCTGAGACCTTGTAACACTAACGAGTCACATGACACCGGGAAGGAATAATGGCTAATTGGGCCCAATTTGGAAATTTTCACTTAGGTGTGTACTCACTTTTGTTGCCAGCAGTTTAGACATTAATGGCTGTGTGTTGAGTTATTTTGAGGGGACAGCAAATTTACACAAGCTGTACACTCACTACTTTACATTGTAGCAAAGTGTAATTTCTTCAGTGTTGTCACATGAAAAGATATAATTAAATATTTACAAAGATTTGAGGGGTGTACTCACTTTTGTGAGATACTGTATATATATATATATATATATATATATATACAGGGGGTCCCCTACTTACAAACATCCGACTTACAAACGACTCCTACTTACAAACGGAGGGAGACAACAGGAAGTGAGAGGAAATCCACCCTAGGAAGGGAAATTCACTCCTGTAATAGTTAATATGGGAAAAAGGTGTCTCCACTGATGCTTTATCACCAGTCTATGTTTCCCTAACAACCCAAAATTTTCAAAATCCATTTGTCATTGGGACAGAAGGTGAATTGAAATCTTCTGAACAGGGGCACAGACAGCAAAACAAATGTTACAGGGGTGATAACCCTTCTCTATGTTATCTAAAAAACTTAAAAGTAGATTTTTTGGCAGGAGCTACACTTAAAAAATGAACCTGTTCAGACTTACAAACAGATTCAACTTAAGAACAAACCTACAGTCCCTAACTTGTTTGTAACCCGGGGACCCCCTGTATATAGCAGTCACTAGCTAAAGGTATGTGATCTAGAAGTGTTTTAGTGACAGCATGCAGATTCAGGCAAATTTAGCCAGGCTTGTGACTTCAGGCAGGCCCGGTTGTTTTAATCTGGGGAATGGGAGTGTCAGTGTAGTGGGGGTGTGGCCACCTGTGCTCTGGCTCAAAGATGCCTCCTCATGCTTCCAGTGGAATTGTTCTGGAAGAGGTGCAGGACTTTAGACCTGAGTGGCAGGCAGCTCATGTGGAGAGGAGAACCCACTAGTGGGTGAGTGATAAAGCATTTGTATGTGCCCGGCCTCCTCATGGAAATCACTCAAATTACTTATTTGATGGCTTTGTATATTCAACAATTTTTTAAATTGCCTTTGAGATCATAAAAACAACCCTGAAGTATTACTAAATGGACATTTAGTCATGTTACAACCAAAGACGTAAATGTATTTTATTGGGATTTTATTTGCTAGACCAACACTAAGGATCGCGCGCGGATCACAGCCCATAAACAGTTTATGAACCAGAGATAATCCAGGGGAGAAGTGTTTGAACTTGTTCTCCCGCTGATTATCTCCACACATGGAGAATCCTCATAGAATGACACAGTAACGGCCAGTTTATGAAGCTGTGATCTCAGCGCTTCACTGGCGATCTGTGTCAGAATTCACACTCCCCGATTCACCAACTCAGAGGTGGAGAAGCGGGGAGTGAAGAGGGAATGTGGGGGGATACGAGGAGGAAAGAGGAAGATTATTAACTTCCTTATGCCTCGTTCAGACCCCCCAAGACAGTAACCATGTCCCCCTGTCATATGTATGTGTATACATATATATATATATATATAATGTGTATATGTATATATATATATATATATATATATATATATATAATGTGTGTGTATATACATGTACATATAATGTGTGTGTGTATACATGTATATATTATGTAGGGGGACTCTTTATTTTATTAACATTAATCACACTGTCTGTCCGTGTATTGAGTAGTGATAATCTATCACTGCTTAATAAACTGACATCTCTGTGTTTCTGTGAATTTCTGGCACTGTAATCTCATAAAGTCTCACGAGAGATTCCAGTATCAGGGGCCGTTCTCCAGTGTTGGAAGCGTTTGTAGATCGCTCCACTCCTCCAAGGGTGAAGCGATCTACTCCGCTTCATAAACTGGCACACAGAGGAGATAGATCTCTGTGAATGCCGGAGAATGTAGCAGTGAATAGATTTCACTGCTTCATAAAAGGACACCTAAGTGGCATCTAATTGTGAAGTGGAAGAAAAATTATAAATGGTGCTCAACATTTATTTACAAATAAATATGTGAAAAGTGTGGTGTGCATTTGTATTTAGCCCCCCCCCCCCCCTGAGTTAATACTTTGCAGAGCCACCTTTCACTGCAATTACAGCTGCAAGTCTTTTTATGTATGTCTCTACCAGCTTTGCACATCTAGAGAGTGACATTTTTGCCCATTGTTCTTTCCAAAATAGCTCAAGCTCTGCCAGATTGGATGGAGAGCATCTGTCAGCAATTTTCAAGTCTTGCCATAGATTCTTAAATGGATTTAGGCCTGGACTTTGACTGGGCCATTCTAACATACAAATATGTTTTGATCTAAACCATTCCATTGTAGCTCTGGCTGTATGTTTAGGGTCATTGTCCTGCTGGAAGGTAAACCTCCAACCCAGTCTTAAAGAGAAGGTCCAGCCAAAAAAAAAAAAATTTAAAAGTCAGCAGCTATAAATACTGTGGCTGCTGACTTTTAATATTAGGGCACTTACCTGTCCAGAGAGCCCATGATGTCGGTACCCAACCGATCTTCGAATCGACTCCGAGGTGCTATCGCCGCCATTTCTGGTCAGGTAACCAGGCAGGGAAGCCTTTCGGCCTCCCTGCTGGTTCCCTACTGTGCATGCACTTTCCAATTGGCCCGGCGGTGGGGGAAAGAGGAGGGTGGCTGAATTTCTGAGAGATCGGCCAACGGCCCGTCTCCTGAAAGTGGGGAAGGGGACCTGTCACAAACGGGTCCCCGTTCCCCCCTCCCCCCTGAAAGGGGCCAAATGTGACACCAGAGGGGGGGAGGAAGCATATAAGCAGAAGTTCCAATTTTGGGTGGAACTCCACTTTAAGTCTTTTGCAGACTCTATCAGGTTTTCTTCCAAGATTGCCCTGTATTTGGCTCCATCCATCTTTCCATCAACTCTGATCAGCTTCCTTGTCCCTGCTGAAGAAAAGCATCCCTACAACATGATTTAGCCACCACCATGTTTCACGATGGGGATGGTGTGTTCAGGGTGATGTGCAGTGTTCCTTTTTCACATAGCGTTTTGCTTTTAGGCCACAAGGTTCAATTTTGGTCTCAACTGACCAGCGCACCTTTTTCCACATGTTTGCTGTGTCCCCCACATGGCTTCTCCCAAAATGCAAATGGGACTTCTTATGGCTTTCTTTTAACAATGGCTTTCTTCTTGCCACTCTTCCATAAATTCCAGATTTGCGAAGTGCAAGACTAATAGTTGTCCTGTTGACAGATTCTCCCACCTTAGCTGTGGATCTCTGCAGCTCCTCCAGGGTTACCAGGGGCCTAGTGGCTGCTTCTCTGATTAATGCTCTACTTGCCTGGCCTGTCAGTTTAGGTGATATAACTAAGCTCTGGGGGGCAGAGTGAAATGCATTGGGGCATGGCCTGACAGGAGCCAAGGCTAAGGTTGTCTCTCTCTTACCACCATAGGACTTGGTTGATGTGCAGCACCAAGGATCTGTCCTCTCTTCCTTCCTATCAGTTTAGGTGGACGACCATGTCTTGGTAGATTTGCAGCTGTGCCATACTCTTTCCCTTTTCGAATGATGGATTGAACAGTGCTTCATAAGATGTTTAAAGCTTGGGATATTTTTTATAACCTAACCCTGCTGTAAAACTCCTCCACAACTTTATCTCTGATCTGTCTGGTGTGTTCCTTGGCCTTAATGATGATGTTTGTTCACTAAGGTTCTCTAACAAACCACTGAGGGCTTCACAGAACAGCTATATTTATACTGAGATAAAATTACACACATGTGGACTCTATTTACTAATTAGTTGACTTCTGAAGGCAATTCTTTCCACTAGATTTTACTTAGGGGTATCAGAGTAGAGGGGGCTGAATACAAATCTACACCACACTTTTCAGATATTTATTTGTAAAAAATCTGGAAAACCATTTGTTTTTTTCTTTCCACTTCACAATTATGTGCCACTTTGTGTTGGTCTATCATATAAAATCCCAATAAAATACATTTATGTTTTTGGTTGTAACATGACAAAATGTGGAAAATTTCAAGGGTTATAAATACTTTTTCAAGGCACTGTACAAAGCTCTGCAGTTTTTTTTTTTTCCAGTGTGCATTTAGACACACTGGAAACTATGAAACAGGCCTGCATTGAATGTAGCATACTAATGCCATAGTAGGCAGAATGTAAAATAAAAACACTGCAGAATTTTTTTTTCAGTATGTTTAAGGATTTATTTGAGCTTTCTTTTGGGAAAAAGTTAAACCAATTTATCCCAGATATTGCTTATATGCTTGTCTCAGTAGATAGTTTGCATCAAAAAGTTAAAACAGTTTCTGGCGATGACTGGCAAAGTTCCCCAGAATGTCATGCATGGCTTCCCTAATCTTTCTTGCAACAGGAAAATTGTGTCCCAGAACCAAGCGCAGGTACACTATTTCAATGCTTACCTCCTGTTCTATGCAAAAACTGCAGGTGACCATGCAACAGGTAGATCGCCATCCTGCTGCCCCACTTTCAGTACTCAAACTACAGCTGCTTTCCTCTGATAGGCTGAGCCAGGAAGGCACCACTGGTATTGTTGTCACTAGAATATTGTCAGTCAGGGTGGACAGCCATTAATAATGTAGGACAGCAGGGCTAGATGAGACAGGACTGGACAGGGTGCGGGTACTGTAAAGAATCAGGGTGAGAGGAAGTGGTGATGGCAATTGTTAAGTATTAACTGCACTTCACAGGGGATGTGAATGGAAGTGTGTGTTAGGTACTACTGACCCCTGCACTCTGTGTTGCAAGCTATTGACCCATGCATTACATACTACGGACCTCTGAAAACTCTGGGTTACTTACTACTGACCTCTGTACTCTGCAGTGTTTTAAAACTGACCCCTGCAATCTGCGCTACACATAACTGACCTCTGAACTCTGCGCTACTTCTGACCCCTACATTCTTCTTTACTCACTCCTGACCCCTGCACTGTTACATACTTCTAACCTTTGAACTCTGCATTACTTCTGACCGCTGCACTGTCCTGACCAAAATGTATACTCTACCGAGCCAGCCAGGCTACAACTCAAACAAGCCAGCCAAGCCAGAACTCAAAACTGTCAGCTTGGCCACAACTTAACTTAGCCATGCCAGAACTCAAAGCAGAACTCAAACCAGCTATGTATTTAAAAATACATAGCAACACCACGCTTGGTTGTTATATCAGCCTGTATCTACCAGCAGTTCAGCTTGCTCAGCATTGAAACACTTGCTCATAAAAATAGAAAGCATAATTCCTCCAGCAGTTTAATATTGTTAGCTGACAAACACAAATTAAGTTGTACAGGTTTGTTTAAAGATTTTACATAAAAGATAATCAACTTAATATATTTATTTTAATAGTTTTCTAGTAAAATCCAAAAGAACACGATGTAGTAGAGACCATCACTGATGATGTTTTGCTGTCAGGCAACTGTACTTATGGAAAATTATCTTTTTACAATGTATATAATAAAAAAGTATTCTATTTCATTAACAATTGCACTGCCTTTTTCTATGAATTGAAGTATATCGAGGATGATGCTGTGGTATTACTTTACCAATCACTACCTCAAAAATCTCTCATTATAAGCTATGATCAATTATGTATCATTGTCCACCACCTTGTCTACACCATGGGTGAAAGTCTGTGCTGTCAATGTTTTGCTCTGGTGCTAATACACCAAGTAACTATTAACTTTTTTGAAAAATATAGGAAATAAATACAGTGGAACCTTGGATTATGTGCATAATCCGTTCCAGGAAAATGCTTGTAATCCAAAGCACTCGCATATCAAAGCGAGTTTCCCCCATAGAAGTCAATGGAAACAAAGATCATTCGTTCCACATTGACTTCTATTGTATGCAGTACTGCATGTGGCCAGAGGTGGGGGGCACCGGAGAGACTCGGAGACCGTTCGGAGCCGTTCAGAGCTGCTCGGATGCACTCAAAAAGCCTCAGAGAGGCTCGGAAACACTCGGAAATGGAGTGTTTCCAAGTATTTCCGAGTGCATCCGAACAGCTCCGATTGTCACCGGCGCCCCCGCACCGCTGGCCAAATGCTGAACTGCACACCGCAGAGGCTTGAATCCTGCTCATTTTGCAAGACCACACTCGCAAACCGAGTGAGGATTTTTTTAAAATAATATATCGTATTGGGAAACGCTCGTTAAATGCGTTACTCGCAATCCGAGTTATTACTGTCATCAATTTCACTGCTTGCCACCCTGTCTTTTCAGTGGGTCACATTTCATCGTTAATGATGCTTCTCCAGGAAAGAACAAATCAATAATATTTTCTTTTTAAATAATCTGTTGACTAATGCTTTTTAGGTCTTCCAATATCTCTTTACTTAAGCAGTCAACTTACAAAAGTTTTATTTTCATCATAGGCTTCCTGTGGCACTGGTCCGTCCATCCGTTTCATTAAAAAAAAGGATTGCAAAGTTCAAGGCGTAGAAGATGAGCTCCGGCTTGTTTTCTGCTGTTATGCAGCTGTGCTGGTGATTCCTGACTAGGGATGAGCTCATCCATGTTCAGATCCTGGTCTAAACCATGTACTGGGCCAATCATTTGCAATCAGGGCATTTCCCACCCTACAGTTGCATACAGTATATACAGTAGGAGTGGATGGGGGGAATATCTCAACTGCTTATGATTGGGCCAGTACAGTGACAGCTTCCTGGCAGGCTTGCTCATGTGGGTTTGGACTAGTAAGGGATCATCAGTGGATCTGTATAATAACAGACTTTATTGTCCAACAGGCCAACAAAAATAATGCTTTCAGCCGCAAACAAGACAAAATGGCTTTACTTCAGCCCCTCAAAGAAGCCATAACCCAAATAAGGAAAAATAGTTCCCATTCAGGGCCTACCCCTGGAGTGCTGTATATATCCCATCCCCCTTTCCCCTCCACCTCAACCCAGAGGTAGTAAAGACACCATGCCACTAGAGAGATGGCAATAGCATTTTGATGCTGTTTTCAGGGTTTCTTTACCACAAAACTATATTCCTGGAGAGACAGAAAACATTGGGTCACTTTTATGTAGCATGCTTCTTTTGTTTTATCCAGGTCAACAGGGCATTGTCCAACGCCAAGCAGAATCTCCTACCCAGCAGAAAGTACCTCAGAGAGTCTGGAGCCCACTTTATGTCCAGGCATTTTCACTCTACCACAGCGAAGTTTCTCTCTTTGTAAGTTGTCTGCTTAGACAAAAACCTGGTTGCTTGTCCCCATTGACCTTTTGACACAAGACTTCTCCCAATTTCTTACTTGAGGCACTTGTCTGCACAATAAATTCCCAGGAGGAAAAATACTAAGCAGCTAGCACTAGATGTTGGCATATTGAAGCTGTAGCCCTGGTTTACATTGATACGATGCATCACATCACACTGCTTGGCAATCGCACGGCATCCATGCAATCTACTGCGGATGTTAGATTAACGACACCCCGAAACAGATTGCAAAACGCAGTGCGATTGCCAGAATGGCAACACATGGGTGTGATTCAGGTGTGGGGAATAAAAGGGTCCTGCACCATTCTGGTGCAGATAAAAGTAAAAGTCAACCAAGCAGAGAAGTGATTATAGGTTGTAACAAGCCATGTTTGCAAGAGTATGCACGTAAAATAAGTATCAAAACAATAAACTGTTACCAGGACCAGAAAGGGCCAGGTTAAAGATATAAATAGACAGACTACACTGCTTTGTCCCCTGGAGGACGGACAGCAGTCCTCATCAATACACTTCATATCAGAAGAGAAGAGGAGAGTGAGGAAACAAGTAAAAATAAAAGGGGAGAGGGAGAAGAAGGAGGCAGGGAGAAGCCCTGGGAAAGGGCAAGTGCCAAGGATGTGGGACCTATACAGACGGGGTCTATAGTCGACCATAGCTAGTCAGGGGCCGGGACGGGAAGAAGTAGCTTATCCACAGTTTCTAGACTTTCAAAAAGTTTGCATGCAAATCCTTTAGTATGTTGTACATCTGCTCATAAACCATCAGAGTGGCCATTCTGGTTTTCACCCCCTGAAAAGCAACAGATAGAGTCTTCCAGGCATGGGCAATAGTTCGCTTAACAGTCATAAAGAGGTACGAGGCCAATTTCTGCTGGGGTGCAAAAAGGCCCGGTATGGGGCAATGTAAAAGTGTTAGCCAGGGAAGTGCATTGTGTTTGAATGGAGAAGACAGGCTTGGCAGTATCCTCCAGGATTTGTAATCCTGCATCAGTGTCTGCAGCTTGAAAGTTTCAAAGTGTCTAGGGAGGGACAAAACCTTCAATCCTGTGTCCAGGTATTATTGGAGGACCACAGGTTGTGTGAGTATGCAGGTGTCCATGTTCGTTATAAGCCAGGCTTGAGCATAGCTCAGGGCTTCCGTTTATAGACAGAGCCCTTGTTGGAAGATATAGGTGTGCTCCAGCCAGGAGAGTTAATCTACTGAGGAGATAAGGCTCCATGTTGCAGTGATTCGCTTACCTGCAGCACTGGGATAGTTAGGACAGCTAAGCAAGTTGGCAGAAGACAGAGAGATGAGGCAACTAGCGAGTCCGGGGGACTGGAGGGGGATTGAGAAGTATCTGTAAGAGTGAAAGAGCCCAGGGTGCTAGGAGGCCCCTATGTAGAGGCCAGGAGTGGGCGTGTGTAGCGAGGTGTTGTAACAAAAGGCTCAGTGAGCCAAGAAAGCCAGGGTGCTGGGTCTGAAGTTACCCGACAAGAGCAGAGTGAAGAGTAGACCAGTGGCATAGCATTTTTTCATTGTTGTTTAGCTTTGTGAAGCTGAAACCCCAGATGTGTTTTTCCTTTTTGTTTGCAGGACATGTTTACAGTTCAGACTGGCACAACTCATTGAAAACACATCTACCACTGAGCTAAAGATACCCATCTCATAGTATGCATGTATGAGTGTATGTACTGTATATATGTGTATGCATGTGTACGTATGTAGGTATGAATGTCAGTACTCCTGACCTCTACACTCTGCATGATACACTTTCCTGACCCTGCAATCTGTATGGTCAGGACTGGTTTTCAAATCATGACATTTTTAGAATGGGGATTTTGAATACTTTTAAACTGTGCTGTGAGTGAAAAAGATTGAAGGTTGTTCTGTAAAATATAAGGGTGAAATTATCAGTTTAACTGTTTTCTAATCATGATTACAGGATCTCAAAAAAAAACATATGATACTGGAAAACCTGATTTGAACATGGCCACAAAACTAATGTCCTCCATCACTTACAAACTACCTGCCATCTCTTACATACTAAAGAACTTGAACACAAAAATGCCATATACTACTCTGGATCAAATGTTCAGTATTAAAGTCATATAAAAGAAGTTCCATGTGAGGGATGTGATGGTAATCTAAGACACCTAGCTTATGACAATGTATGTTGATTTTACATAACTTACTTTTACATTTTAGTGTGATCAAGAGGATGCAGTCAAACTAAGTCTAGCTTAAATGTTTCCCCCCTTGAGGATGTGTATACATAACGAGATGCATGTCCTAAACACAGGAATTCAGCATTTAAGACACACATTTCTGAATACATATGGCCCTAATGTCACGGTTTAGCCTGCAGTTTCCTGCCTGTAAAATTCCTATTTGCTTGCTGCAGTGATTCTATTCACATGTGTTGTTTGGCTTCTGTGTTCATCTATTGGAGTCACCTGCTATACTGTGGGTTTATATTCCTTTCCCTTCTATCTCTTTCTGGCCCACATCCCAGTTTTCTTCCCCATATGAGTGCCGCCTGCGTTGCATCAGCAACTTTAGAGTTTCTCTGAGCTCCTGGTTTGCCTTGCATTACTTGTATTCTGTGTCTGACTTCCCATATACCAACCCCAGCTTTGTCTACCATTTTTTTCTTGCCTGCCACTGGCCCTGACCTTGGTTTGTTTCCAGGATCCTCTTCTGTCTCCTACCATTTGTACTCTGCATACACCACCTGCATTCTCACCTGGACGAACCTGGGGACAGCGACCTGAAACCAGCTTGCTGCAAGTTGTTAAGTTCAACCATTAGGTTCGTTCTTTGAAATGAAAGACACCAATGATCCAGTAGCGTTCTTTGCAAGTACGGGTTTACTTAAGAATAATACATACGGATACAGCGTACACTGGTCCACAGCTCAATGGGGCATGGCCCTAATACAAATATCACTTCAGCTTTTATAATGAAATCACAAAATGATTGTCTATGCATGGCATGGTCCTCCTTGTTAAGTCATCCTTAACTAATTATTTCTACATTACATATGGTCATCTTGACCTCTGGGTTATGAGTAATTTTACTTGTCATACTATATCAATCCTATGATTACACAAGAGGGGTTCATCCAAAAGGGACTTTTTGTGATAATAGCTCTTTCCCAGAAAAGGAACGATGTACAGCCAACTAGTACACACATCATTTGGCAGCACATTGCAATTCCTTCAACACAACAGAATTGCCTAATACCTAAGAGTTGGTCAATTCTATTTAAAATATATATTTTAGAAGCAAACAGTTCAATATAAGGGGGAACTCTGCAGGAGTCTTCCAGAAGATTCATAATTCAAGATTTTGGACATTCTGTATCTTAACAGCCCCTCGTGTTGTTCAGATTCCATCCTCACCAACAGGGGTCCTGGTGAATTAACAGGCTGAGGCTTAGACTCCATGCCCTGGGGAACCTTTAGTTGGCATTCTACAAGGGCTCACTTCCACAGAAATACAAGTACTCCTAAAGCCTCATACACACCATCGGACCGTGGACCAACTTTCCCGTGGACTTTTGTCTAAAGGGCGTTGGCCCTCAAGTTGGTATTGCATACACACGGTCGGACTTTTGAGTCAACCAACACGAACGTAGTGACGTTACAACGTACTGACGACGCTTCAAAAGAGGACGTTCAATTCTCTCGCGTCACCCTTCGGGCTCCGTCTGCTAACTTCGAGCTAGCAGACGTTTGGTCAGTGGTGATTCGAGTAGTTTTCGGTCCGTGTTCCTTTCCGACCGTTTTGCCCAGCCATGTTGCGCGATCCTAGGAGAGAGCGTGCTGTTTATGGGCTTGGAGTCATTGCTGTGACTCGAGCCCAGTCTAGAAATAGGCGCAATACTGGGATAAGAAGTGTTTGGACCAAAACTTGGCTACTTAATCGTGACCAATTCAGCCATATGCCGTTACTGCGTGAGCTACAGGAGAACAATCCGGATGATTTCCGCAATTATCTGAGAATGACGGACTCCTGCTTTCAGCAATTATTGTCCTTGCTGTCCCCCTATATTGCGAAGCAGGACACATGCATGCGGGCTGCAATACCAGCAGAGCAAAGGCTCATAGCCACTTTGCGCTATTTGGCAACAGGGAGGAGTCTCCAGGATATAAAATTTACCACAGGTATCTCTCCCCAGGCTCTGGGAGTCATTATCCCTGACACATGTTGTGCCATCATTCAAGTATTGCAGAAGGACTATATTCGTGTAAGTATTTTTGCTTTAATATCACCGTCATGTTTTGTAATGCATTTTATTGTTTTTGGCCATTCCATCCTCCACATTTTTGGAATATGGTGTGATTGAATGTCCTCTTTGTCCTCATGCATGCCTTAACCTTTTTCGTGGCCTACATGCATATTTTCCTCCCCTAACCTCCACAGCATGCTACCCTGGGCCCATCCACACGTAGTCTAGTACTTAACACTGTATTTATTATGCTTCCTTCATTACCCTAAACACCGCCTAAAATGTGTCCCAATATTATTCCTGCCCTTAAAAAGAGTCTCTTATTTAGTTTGAAACACTCCCCCCCTCCCCCCACACACCCCCCAACCTCCAAAAAAATTGAAATAAAATGTAATAAAATATTAGAAAATGCAGAGTCAACCAACACAACTACTCCATCTGCAGATTTGGCAAAACACATATACTGTGTACCTTATTTTTTGACTTAAGATTGTTGCCTAAATGTAGTGTAATGGCCTGCCTGATTAGCTTCAAAATCGACAAATTATACTTTCATCATGTTTTTTTTTCTCATTATGAATAGCTCCCAACATCCCTGTGCTGTGCCAACTTCCTTGCTTTTTAACTTCATCTTAACAAATACTCATAATTAATTATCCTTTTTATTATTTTGTACGATGTATGTCAAAATGTGTATAGATTTTGTCAATGTGCATTCATATTTTTGTTTTATTCCACTTCTTACCTGTCCACCAGTGGCGGCTGGTGCTCCAATTTTTTGGGGGGGCGCAAAACAAACAGCCTCACTGTGCCATCAAACGCTGCCACTGTGGCCATTAAACGCTGCCACTGTGCCCATCAAACGCTGCCACTGTGCCCATCAAACGCTGCCACTGTGCCCATCTAACACTGCCACTATGCCCATCTAACGCTGTCACTGTGCCCATTAAATGCTGCCAATGGCACTTACCTTGTCAGGCGGTGAGCGGTGTCTCCTCATCTTCTCCCGCGCTCCTGTCTTCACAGCGCCTGTGACTTCAGCCAATCAGGGGACCGGTAACACAGACCGGCAACCTGATTGGCTGAGAGGCGGGTCTGTGTTAGGGAAGCGATGTATTTGCTTCGCTAACACAATACTGTGTAAGCAGCGAACGCAAAGCATTGCGCCCGCTGTTTACACTTCTGGAAGCCTATTAGAGCACACCGCTCTAATAAGGTCCCCTATTCGAGCTTTACAGCTCTAAAAGGGCGCTTCCAGAAACACCCCCCCCCCGCTGTAATTCAGATGCCCGGCGCCCGACAAGGGGCCGGACACCTGAATAGGGGGGCGGCAGCGGTGACAATAGCTAGATTCATGCAATGCATTAATCTATCTATTGGTGATAGAGCGGTGCAGGAGAGGGGGGGGCGGCGCTCCTGCGCCCTCTATGCACGCACCGCCACTGCTGTCCACTGGCCTGATAATCTTGTCAAGATGGATGGCTTACCCAAATTAAACTTAAATTTTAATGCCTTTAGTTCTCCTGGAAGTGTTGAGGTTTACTTGTCCAAAACAGATACTCATTCAACTCCCCCTTCCTAAGCTTTTTTTAATGTGCCACCAGAGGGGGTGAGGGACCATATAATTGTACCTTTTTATTTTGTTCTTGAAATGCACTTTTACATGTTAGAATATTATTTTGGCCCACAATGTTTGTGTCAAATATGTTTGCAATTTAATGTACTCCGGTATTAATTTTTGCTTTATTTGTTTGACTCCACAGTTTCCGAAAAACAGCCAGGAATGGCAGGATGTTGCTGCGCAGTTTGGCAATTTATGGGATTTCCCCAACTGCGGAGGTGCCATTGATGGCAAACATGTGAGGATAGTGCCACCACCAAATTCCGGATCCTATTTTTTTAATTATAAAGGTTTTTCTAGCATTGTCCTCCTTGCTGTGGTGTCAGCAAAATATGATTTTTTATATGTAGACGTTGGTATTAATGGCCGTCACTCAGATGGAGGAGTTATGATGAACACAGAATTTTATGACCGGTTGCAGAGAGGAACCTTAAATTTGCCACGTGCTCAGGACAATGTGGAGGGCCTCAATTTTGTTTTTGTCGCAGATGATGCATTTTCTTTGGGGCCACATATTCTAAAGCCCTTCCCAATGCGGAATCTGACCCCAGAGCAACGAATTTTTAATTACAGGCTCTCTCGTGCCCGAAGGGTAGTAGAAAATGCCTTTGGCATAATGTCCAGCCGATTCCGGATCTTTTTAACTGCCATAAATTTGGCTGAATATAAATTAAATCATGTGGTGTTATGCTGCTGCATCCTCCACAATTTTCTACGGAGGAATGCTTCCAGCTACATTGCCTTAGGGGCAACGGGTGAACCAGCTGAAGAGTCCGTGATGCCAGCACTTGAAAGTGCACATGCTGGTTTTGGCGTCCAGAATGGGCGTGTTGTCTGCCAACAATACACCGACTACTTTATTGGTCGAGGGGCAGTGCCTTGGCAGCAAAATGTTTTGGATAATTAGTTACAATTGTAATAAAAAAATTAAATATTCTTTAATTTGAAAGACTGTTGTCTGTTTCTTATATGTTTGCAACTAGCCATGATCTTTGTCCTTTTTGCCACTAGTTTGAACCAACCTGATGTGCAACATGAGGTATCCATCTCAATTCCAGCTAACTTTTAGATTGTGCTGTATTTCACCTACACACATTTTAGAGTACATGGTCAATGCAACTACAACCACGTAACAAATATACTGATATTGAGCATTGAAATAAGAAGGCACACATTGGTTTTGTTTCAACTTTTTTTATTCTGTGCACATTCACATGTGCCTTTTCTTTTTTTTTTTTTTTTTTTGATTATTTTTTTTGAACATCAAAAATATTATTTTTTTTGGATTTTTTTTTGGAACATCCAAAATATATATTTTTTTTTTATTTTTGGATTTTTTTTTTTTGAACATGAAAAATATTTTTTTTTTTTTTTTTGGATTTTTTTTGGAACATCCAAAATATATATATTTTTTTTATTTTTTGATTATTTTTTTTCAACATGAAAAATATTTTTTTTTTTTTTGGGATTTTTTTTTTGGAACATCCAAAATATATATATTTTTTTTATTTTTTGATTATTTTTTTTGAACATGAAAAAAATTTTTTTTTTTGGATTTTTTTTTGGAACATCCAAAATATATATATTTTTTTTCTTTTTTGATTATTTTTTTTTAGCATCAAAAATATATATATTTTTTTTTTAATCAAGTTTTGGAAAAATATAAAAACAATAAAAACAAATAAACTATGCAAGGATGATGATGCGCAATCGAGTCAACATCATGCAGCAGCAAATGAAGAACTAGATATGATTGAAAAGTTATATTTTTTAAATTTAATTTATTCTGGCCAAAATATCAATCATATCTTTCATTTGCTGCTGCATGATGTTCAGTCGATTGCGCATGGCATCTATTTCCCCGTTCCACCCCATTATTTGGCCGATGAGCCTCTGCGCACTGTCCTGAGTGAACGGTTGCTCCAAAACCAGCACATCATCTAAAAAAAGTAAGAAAAAATAATGTATTAATAAAGGTGTGGCCAGACATAGATTATGTGCAACAGTGGTGAAACAGTGGTGTCAGACACTCACCTGGTGACATCTCTGTCACTTCCTCCACCTCCTCTTCCACAACATCCTCCTGATCGCTGGGACTAATTCCCCAAACAGGCCGGTGAGGGTGGGGGTCCTGGCGAGGATGGGGGTCCTGGCGAGGGTGGGGGTCCTGGCGAGGGTGGGGGTCCTGGCGAGGATGGGTGTCCTGGCGAGGGTGGGGGTCCTGGCGAGGGTGGGGGTCCTGGCGAGGATGGGTGTCCTGGCGAGGGTGGGGGTCCTGGCGAGGGTGGGGGTCCTGGCGAGGATGGGTGTCCTGGCGAGGGTGGGGGTCCTGGCGCCGATGTTTGGCCCGGTGAGGGTGGTGGCCCCGGTGAGGGTGGGGGTCTGGCTGAGCTGGGGCGTCCCTGCGATTTGGGTGCCTGAGTCTTTGCTCCCCTATGAGAATCAAACAAAATGTATACTTTTAGCGCACAGACGGTAAACATTGCTTTGCGGTGGTGTAAAATTGTCTGTTTATCAAGAGATCAAAGTTCAAGACATGATGAAATTTCCCTTTTAATAAAACTGAAAGAATTAACCTTTCTTGACCGAAATTCTCTGATGTCGCACACTAGTGCTCCTGAATCCACCTGTGTAAAAAGCTGTTGAATGCCCTCTCCTTACATTCCAATTTACTATATTTTGACCATTCTGAAGAATGGACGTATTTACGAAAAGAAACATTCCCATTCTGAACTCTCAACATTTGACATTCGGAACATCCAGAAATAACGACAGTTTCCAAGTATCGTTGGTTCTGAATTATGAAATGTTGAGAGTTCAGAATGGACGTATTTACGAATGTTTCTTTTCGTAAATACGTCCATTCTGAACTCTCAACATTTGACATTCGGAAGATTCAGAAATAACGACAGTTTCCAAGTATCGTTGGTTCTGGATGTTCTGAATTATCAACTGTTGAGAGTTCAGAATGGACGTATTTACGAATGTTTCTTTTCGTAAATACGTCCATTCTGAACTCTCAACAGTTGATAATTCAGAACATCCAGAACCAACGATACTTGAAAACTGTCGTTATTTCTGGATGTTCCGAATGTCAAATGTTGAGAGTTCAGAATGGACGTATTTACGAAAAGAAACATTCGGAAATACGACCATTCTGAACTCTCAACATTTGACATTCGGAACATTCAGAAATAACGACAGTTTCCAAGTATCGTTGGTTCTGGATGTTCTGAATTATCAACTGTTAAGAGTTCAGAATGGACGTATTTACGAAAAGAAACATTCGTAAATACGTCCATTCTGAACTCTCAACAGTTGATAATTCAGAACATCCAGAACCAACGATACTTGGAAACTGTCGTTATTTCTGAATCTTCCGAATGTCAAGTGTTGAGAGTTCAGAATGGTCGTATTTACGAATGTTTCTTTTCTTAAATACGTCCATTCTGAACTCTCAACAGTTGATAATTCAGAACATCCAGAACCAACGATACTTGAAAACTGTCGTTATTTCTGAATGTTCCGAATGTCAAATGTTGAGAGTTCAGAATGGTCGTATTTACGAATGTTTCTTTTCGTAAATACGTCCATTCTGAACTCTCAACATTTGACATTCGGAACATCCAGAAATAACGACAGTTTTCAAGTATCGTTGGTTCTGGATGTTCTGAATTATCAACTGTTGAGAGCTCAGAATGGTCGTATTTACGAAAAGAAACATTCGTAAATACGACCATTCTGAACTCTCAACATTTGACATTCGGAACATCCAGAAATAACGACATTACTAAATATACACAAAAAATGCAAAGCGGAAAAAAATAACATGGAATTAAATCAAAAATATACTGTCAGTGCACATATTCATCAACAATCACGTATTAAATATCAAAACATCGCATTTTACAAAACAGCCACGCATTTACAAAACAGCCACCGTACGAACGATGACACACACATACGAACGGCATAGACTTATGTACGACAGGTACTTACTATTTTTCAGCGCCTTTTTGATTTTCAGAAACTGGTCCGGCTCCCTGGTCTTGATGTCCGACCATCGTTTTCTCAGCTGGTCTTTGGACCGATGGACCCCGAACTTCTCCAGCCTTCTCACGACTTTCGTGAGGATTCTGTCCTTCACCATGTTGGGGTGCAGGTATGGCCCATGCTTGCCATCGTAGTCGTCCTTGACCAGAATCCGCACCATCTCCACCATTTCCTCAAATGCCATGTTTGTGGCCTTAAACCTCCTCCTCGCATGTTGTTCTCCCGCCATATTTACTCCGACTACGCAACGAGGGGATAAGGGGCGGGGAATATCCGAGAAAAGGAACTTCGGGGGCGGGCGACGCAAGCGGTGGTTCGCGCACGCGTAATGGTATATCCATGCTTAACACGCGGCCTATAGAAATTTGCGAACGGAAGATACGAAGGAATACACTACATACACGATATAAATGTTGACACACTGAAATTCTCTTTTTACGGAGTCTTTTCTCTTTTTACGAAGTCTTTGTATGTAAATGAAAGAAGCTAAATATTTATGAATGAATATATTCGGGACATGAAGAAAGAAAAAAATTAACGTCGATGGGACACTAATGTTAATTAGTAATAACGATGCTTTGCTGAATGTGTATGGTCAAGGCTTGACGTCATGACGCTTGGAGGGCGGAGGGTCACGCATACGCCGTGTATAAAGCACGAACGTGTGGTGCAATGTACCGTTCTGGCGGGAGACGAACGCAAGCCGACGCTAAACGACGCAAGCCGACGCAATACGACGCAGTACGAAGGTAGACACGGACGAAAGGTACATTTTATTAATTTCTCTTTACCGCTGGTACTTTCAAATGATTGTCTTTTGCTTTGAAGATGTAATTTAGTACTCGGACTGCTGTTAAATATTGTAAACATGCGCAAACACCCACCTTGAAACACACACCTGCAGGTTACCTGCACTGAGCTGTATAGAGTTTGGTTAATACTAGGCTTCGAATCGAAGTTCAGACGAATTTGGCAGCTTTCCGACAAACGAATGCATCAGAATGTCTAAATAAAAGGAACGCATTTCCAAATATACGAAGTAAATTATATCGTTTATAACGAATGAATTCGATAGGATTTGAGATTCTGTCTAACGAATATTGTATACTATTAATAACTAGTTTTTGAAAAACGTAGTAACTTTAATTAACGAATACAACCTACCGAAATTAGCTATTTTGAAGATAACAATGTACAAAAACAATTTTTTTTTTTTGGAACAAGTCTAGTAATTACATGTGGCTTTGCTGCACTATAAAGTACAGATAATCTGCAGGTAAGTCACAGGTGCACGTGGCACATCATAGTGAAAGCAGCCTTAGGACACAATCGGACCCTCCATGCACCCTCTATGTCCCTTTACCCCTGCTTACCTTCAATCAAATACGCCAAAAAAATAAGGGGAAACGTCCCCTCCTGACAGATTGAATTTGAGGGCCCATAGAGTAGCATGGGCTGTGTCCATATCCATTCGCCATATGTGGGGTAGATCCAAACCTGTCATCTGTCCATTACAATTATTTTGGCCCACGACCAGTTACCAAGTTGCTTCGATGGTCCTCGCTCTTTAAAAGGTTGGGCACCCCTGGCTTAAATAAATGCCCATATTGTGAGCAGCTTCTGAACTATACGCCACCCATTATGTTTTTTTTTTTACTGTTTTGCAGCAATCAAAACGATGAAATCCAAATTGAATTCACCCGAATTCATTGCTCAATTTATCGAGAAGTATAGGGAGCTCACCTGTCTGTGGCAAGTAAAAAATAAAGAATACCCTGACAAAAATAAAAGGTTGGCAGCAATGCTACAACTTGTGGACTTGGTGAAAACCGTATACCCCCGAGCAAACTACACTATGGTAAAAAAAAAACAAAATTGGTGCCCTCAGAAGTGTCCACAAAAGGGAACTCAGGAAAATTGAGGAATCCAAACGTTCTGGAGCAGGAACTGAAGAGGTCTATGTTCCGAAGCTATGGTACTTCAATAGCCTTGCTTTTTTAAAAGACCAAACGGTCCCAAGAAAATCCCTGTCAACTTTACCCTCTGCATCAGCTGACGTCAGCGATACTGAGCAGGATCCTACACAGGATGAAGAAGAGGAGGAGCTCAGCTTGACCCAGGTATAGCATTGTTTAAAATCTTGCCATCTCTCTCTCTCTCTCTCTCTCTCTCTGTCTATCTATCTATCTATCTATCTATCTATCTATCTATCTATCTATCTATCTATCTATCTATATATATATATATTAGATATGTTGCTAATTAGATGCTAGTATGCCTAATAATTAGTTGTGTTTCCAAAAAAAGTTACATATCAATGGACAAGTAGTGGCCATAAAGTTTTTCAACAAGAATGAGAAATGATGGAGTCAAATTGATAGTCTTTAATAATTGGACACATTAACCACTTTCAGACCGGACCAATTTGCAGCCAAAGGACCAGGCCCCTTTTTGCGATTCGGCACTGCGTCGCTTTAACTGACAATTGCGCGGTCGTGCGACGTGGCTCCCAAACAAAATTGACGTCCTTTTTTTCCCACAAATAGAGCTTTCTTTTGGTGGTATTTGATTGCCCCTGCGGTTTTTATTTTTTGCGCTATAAACAAAAATAGAGCGACAATTTTGAAAAAAAATGCATTATTTTTTATTTTTTTGCTATAATAAATATCCCCCAAAAATATAAAAAAAAACATTTTTTTTCCTCAGTTTAGGCCGATACGTATTCTTCTACATATTTTTGGTAAAAAAAATCGCAATAAGCGATTATTGATCGGTTTGCGCAGAAGTTATAGCGTTTACAAGATAGGGGATAGTTTTATAGCATTTTTATTAATAATTTTTTTTTTATTATTAATGGCGGAGATCTGCGATTTTTTTTGTGACTGTGACGTTATGGCGGACACATCGGACATTTTTGACACATTTTTGGGACCATTGTCATTTTTTACAGCAATTAATGCATTTAAATGCATTGATTTCTGTATAAATGACACTGGCAGTTTAGGAGTTAACCACAAGGTGGCAGTGTAGGGGTTAAGTAGGCCTAGGGGTGTTTTTTTTACTGTGGGGGGGCGTGGCTGTCAGCGAGTGAATGCTGATCTCTGCTCCAATCACAGGGAGCAGAGATCGGCGTCACTAGTTGCTAGGCAGAACGGGGAGATGCTGTTTATCTCGGCATCTCCCCGTTTAGCCGCTCCGTGAGACGATCGCGGGAGTCCCCGCGGCGATCGAGTCCGCGGGGACCGCGGCCGGACTCACGGGGGTCCCCGACCGGCGCGGGAGCGCGCCGCTCCCGGCGCGCTCCCGATGGCACGGACAGGCTAAAGGAGGGACGTATATATACGCCCTCCTGCCTGTACGTGCCATTCTGTCGACGTATATCGTCGTGCGCCGGTCGGCAAGTGGTTAAATTAGAAAAGTAAAGAGATGAAAGGTTTGTGATTGATGACCACAAATTAAAATCATGTTGTTTTTTCACAAAGGAGGAACTTCTGAGCCAAGAAGAGGCTGGGCCCAGCAGCCAACCAAGCACAGAGTGCAGAATCCCTCTCCTGCGCCCTCCCAAGAAAAGAGCCAGGAAGAGCCACCACCTGGATGAGGCCACAGCTGACTTCCTGGCTAGGGCTACATCAGTCATAACGACAGCACCCGATAGTGCTGAAGGGTTTGGCTGTTTTACAGCCAATAGGCTGAGAGAAATCGACCCAGACCAAAGGGAGCTATGTGAAGGGATCATCATACAGCTATTCAGCAAGGCCAGGAAACGAGAGCTCACCTCAAACTCGCACGTCTGCAATTTGGAACACACAACTTTACCTCCTCCACAGCAACCCTACCCACCTCAGCAACCCTACCCACCTCAGCAACCCTACCCACCTCAGCAACCCTACCCACCTCAGCAAGCACAGCCACCTCAGCAGCATGGTGGTCAGTGGCAAAATCAGCCGCAGGATGCCCAACAAGGCCAGTGGTCTGGGGAGTTTAGGGGCTACTAATTTTGCATATTTTTTGTGGTTTAAAGTATGATTTAATAGGCTATATTTGTTTGTTGGTTTTGGGTGTACTATTTTCTGTTTATATTTTTAATTTTTTAGTTCAAATTTGGTGGACAGAAAATATGTCTATATTAATTTACTTAATTTTTTTATGTTGTGAATTAACAATAAATAATATGTTCAAAATATTTTAAACGTTTGTTATTGATAATCATTAGAACACAAATCCAATGTAAAATATGTTCGTTCTTTGTAGGTATCACCAACAAATCCGATGCAATCTAAAAACATTAAAAATGCAAAGAATGTGCACTGCATTTAGCAAATTCGGAATTTCACACATCACGAATGTGCTATCTAGTTAACGAACGCTAGGTTTACAAGACCGACCTCTTCATGCTGGTCCTTCCTCCCGAGCATGCGTGTTTGCACTTTGGACAAAAGTCCGATGGTTTTGTGTACACAAGGTCGGACTTTGGTCCATCGACTTTTGTTGGCAGAAAGTTGTTCCGTTCGCACAGCCAACAAAAGTCCGATGAAACCTGGAAAAAGTTGGTCCGATGGAGCGTACACACGGTCGGATGTTGGTCCAAACTAGCTAATTTGCATGTTGGTTGTCAAAAAGTCAGATCGTGTGTACGGGCCTTAATGCTGACATTTTGTATCAGGTTTTCTGTGTGCGAGAGACAGCAAGAAGCATCCAGTGTTTGTGTTTGGGAATTCCTGTTGTAGGACACAAGCATAAGTTCTCAGATCACTAAGCTGGACTAATACATCACAGGTATACTTGAATACAAGGGAAAGTACAGAGCAGGAAGATTGAGCTCCCTGCATGGATGTAAAAGTTAAATCTTTTATTCTCCCTGGAGTCTATTTTAATTATTAAAAATGTTTTCTATATTCTTCATTTCTAGTGTGGGAAATTACATTGCATTTTGCTCTTTAAACCCTTTAATCTGCATATTCTCATTCTGAGTTAAAGTAAAAAAGAGTGTAAATACAAACAGCCGTTATGTTGGCTTATTTGCAAAAAAGTGTTTAAGAGGGGCTCTTAGGGAGCCCTTATTAGTGAAGCTTTTGAAGTCCCTTCAGTGTCTGATTATAATTACTCAGGGGTACCAATATTCACATGATTCCTCCACTAATCAACATCACGCAGTGATTAAAAGCCGTATTTCTCTCCCAGGAAATCCCCCTGACCGTGTTGTCTACAATGACTAAGATTTCTCTCTTGCTTACTTTCAAGTAGACAGTATGTTCAAATAAACATATTATATTTTCTCCAAGGTATACCAAAAAACAAAAAACATAACATATTCATAATATATTCGCATTCCTCCAACATCATTCTAAAACTATTCAGCAGAGCTACAAAAGGTCTAATTATTTGTAGATGGCCCATGAAACAGAAGCACCCTGAGCATAGTTTCTTCAATTATGCATTAAAGTGCTACAGCCTGGCATAATATAAACACCAACGCATAACATTGCTGTAGTTGAGATAATTGCGGTCTTTAAATATTCTGATGCTAAACCGATCCAACCTTTTCAAGGCAATATTGTCTTAGAAGTCTGTAGAGCACTATATTATATATTTAATGAAATTATGAGTTCAGAAATATAAAATGGAGCTGTGGTCACTTGAATACAGGTACCTTAAGAGGTGTTCTCTGTCATTATCAGTCAGTAAATCTGCCTGTCAATTTAACTGGCCACAAGTAAGTTATACTGTAAGAGGAAGATAGCCTGAGTTTTCAACCATAATACAGCACTCTTGGTTTCAGTTCTCATACTTTGTGGGATATGCGATTGTACATAAAGGCATTTCTATGTGCTCACAGCTTTCATAATGTGTTTTCAGCTTGTCTTACAGTCTAGAATTCCCTACTGAATTCATAGGGTCTTTTACAGTTTAAATTGTACTACTACAGATAGTGAACAAAAAGGTAAGGAGATCTTTAGATGCACGTTCAACATTGTGAAAACCCAACTGGAAACGTGAACGTGTATAATTTGATCAGTATGCCTGTTTCTTTTCCCCAGAAGTTTTATTTCATTGAAGTTTACCTTTGTAAACTCCTTCTGTAATTATGGGTGAATTCTTAGGAGCTCCAAGTGGGCTATCATTCATCTGGGGCATGGTTAGACATTGAGCTTCATCTGCTTCATGTTACTACTTTGGCTTTATCTCATCAGGTTTCCAGTGGTGTCCCTTCCTGAATCTCTCTGCTCAGTATTACTGTCTTGTCCAATCCCTAGTCTGCTAAACATAGCCTGCAATTTATACATCTAGTAGAACCGAGTTCAGTGGAAGATTATTCTTCTCAATTAACCACTAGCTGACCAGCCGCCATCATTCTACTGCGGCAGGTCAGCTCTCCTGCGCAAATCGTCAAAGCTGTACGTAGGCCCTTTAAACAGCTATAGCAGGCGCACACGGAGGGGGACCCAATGTGCGTGGCCGGCTGGGGCGATGTCCGCTGGCCACGCGCTAACACAGGCACGAGAGCCAGAAAAAAGATGTGTATAAACACACAAATCCCGGTTCTGTCAGTAGAGGAGAGACAGATTGTCTGTTCCTACTAGATAGGAATAGCAATCTGGCTCCTCCTCTAATCAGTCACATCCCCCCACAGTTAGAAACACACGAGGGAATAAAGGACTTTTCAAAACGCACCGCATCTGTAATACAGTGGTGTGAAGAATCCCAGAAGATATAGGGAAACATTTTTCTTGCGTTTTTTTCTTGCAAGGTATATTTCCAGGGACACTTTTTAGCTGTCCCTCCAGTAAACCACTGTAGGTGGAGAATGTACTTTAATTAGGGACAGGGCATACAATGGGTAAGATTCTATTGGCCTATTGTTCACCTTTAGTACAATTGAATTTTAACATACTGTATATACAGGGAGATTGTTAATAATAAAGACAGAAACAATGCAAAGAATGTATTGTTCATCAGTAAATATATTTATGAATTTGTTTAGCTAACTTATTTGAAGCTGGGTTTACATGGCCTGAATATCGGCCGGTTCATGCTGAACCGACCGACATTCGGACCATATGTACAGCGGTCTTTCTCACAGGAGCCGGTCTGAGAACCAACTTTTGTCGAAAGGACATCCTGGAAAACCAGCATCAGATCAGTGGCTGCAGCCAATGACTGTGAGTGCTGATTAGTGTGTTCTGGCGGGCGGGGGGAGTCCATCTGTCAGAACACAAAGGCACAGCGGGAGAGATCGCTGCACTAACATTGATTGTGTTAGTACAGTGATCTCTCAGGTTTTTTTTTTTCATTCAGCCCGCTGGGTTGAATGAACAAAAACTGAATGTGTTTACCAGGCATTAGTCTGTACAGTCTACTTAACCACTTCAGCCCCGGACCAATTTGCAGCTAAAGGACCAGGCCCCTTTTTGCAATTCGGCACTGCGTCGCTTTAACTAACAATTGCGCGGTCATGCGACGTGGCTCCAAAACAAAATTGGCGTCCTTTTTTTCCCACAAATAGAGCTTTCTTTTGGTGGTATTTGATCGCCCCTGCGGTTTTTATTTTTTGCGCTATAAACAAAAATAGAGCGACAATTTTGAAAAAAATGCAATATTTTTTACTTTTTGCTATAATAAATATCCCCAAAAAAATATATAAAAAAACATTTTTTTTCCTCAGTTTAGGCCGATACGTATTCTTCTACATATTTTTGGTAAAAAAAATCGCAATTAGCGATTATTGATTAGTTTGCGCAAAAGTTATAGCGTTTACAAAATAGGGGATAGTTTTATAGCATTTTTATTAATATTTTTTTTTTATTAGTAATGGCGGCGATCAGCGATTTTTATTGTGACTGCGACATTTTGGCGGACACATCGGACATTTTTGACACATTTTTGGGACATTTGTCATTTATACAGCAATCAGTGCTATTTAAATAGCACTGATTCCTATGTAAATGACAGTTGTAGTTAGGGGGTTAACCACTAGGGGGCGGGGAGGAGTCAGTGTGACGTGTTGTGTTTTTTTAACAGTAGGGGGGCGTGGCTGTACGTGTGACGTCATTGATCGGCGTTCCCGATGACAGGGAACCGCCGATCACTGACAGTCAGTGTAGGAAGCGCGGGGAGAGGTTTGTTTACATAGACCTCTCCCCGTTCTTCCGCTCCGTAACCCGATCGCGGGATACCAGCGGCGATGGGGTCCGCTGGTCCCGCGGCCGGGGTCACGGAGCTCCCGACCGGGTCGCGAGCGCGCCGCTAGCGGCGCGCGCGCGACCCACGGGCAGGCACATGCACGATCACGTACAGGTACGTGATTCTGCCTGCCCGAGCCATTCTGCTGACGTATATATGCAGTGGCCGGTCGGGAAGCGGTTAAAGTGTGGCAACCTAACAGCTTATGCAGACAATACAGTAACAAATGCCAACTACACTACAAATACATTTGTTGTAAAATGTTTAGAAAGCATCAATACTGACCCTTATACTGATAACTGGAACATCTATTGTGTCTGCTGATGGGTTGAAAGTTTTTATAGATGGCAAAAAAAATATGTGCAATAAAGCTAATTAGGAGTCATTACACTGTGGCAGATTATGAATCATGTAGAGTAAGGACTCTTTCACACGGACGGTCCGTATGTCTGTTTTTCATCCTTCCGTTTTCGGATGAAAAACGGACATACATGTATCCCTATGGGATAGCGGGTGTCAGCGGATGAGCATCCGCTGACACCCGCTCTTGTCCGTGCCCGCTATGCTCCGTCTCTGCAGATGGAGGAAAACCCAATTTTTTCATCCGTCTGCAGAGCGGATCGGATGACGACGGACTCTACGGTCCATCGTCACCCGATCTCCCATAGGGGAGAGCGGCGCTCTGACAGGTCCATACCTGCACGGAGTGCAGAGACGGACCTGTCATCTTCCTGCTCAGCGGAGATCGCTCCGGCGATCCCCGCTGAGCAAGCGGCTATCCACGGGGCGGATCTGCACTGATCCGCCCCGTGTGAAAGAGCCCTTAAGCTGGAAGCAAATGAGGTTTAATGTTGATAAATGTAAAGTTATACATTTGGGGGCTAAAAAACATGCATGCATTATACATACTAGGAGGAGAACAGCTGGGGGAGATATTTGTGGAGAAGGATCTGGGTGTTCTGGTAGACCATAGGCTTAATAATAATATGGAATGCCAAGCTGCGGTTTCCAAAGCGAGCAAAGTCCTTTCTTGTATTAAGAGAGGTATGAACTCCAGAGAGAGAGAGAGAGAGACATCATTTTGCCCCTGTACAAATAATTAGTAAGACCTCATCTAGAATATGCAATTCAGTTTTAGGCACGAGTTGGCAAAAAGGATATCAGGGAACTGGAGAAAGTACAGAGAAGGGTATGAGGAAAGATTAGCAGAACTGAGGTTATTCTCTCTGGAGAAGAGGAGATTGGTGGGGGGAATGATCACCATGTATAAATACATGAACTGTCCATATAGTTAACTTGGTGTTGAGTTATTCACTTTAAAGTGGGGCACTCTTTACGTCTGGTGGAAAAGAGATTTAATCTCCAAATACGGAAAGGCTTCTTCACAGTAAGATCTGTGAAAATGTGGAATAGACTCCCTCCAGATGTGGTTCTGGCCAGCTCAATAGATTTTTTTTTTTTTATAAAAGGCCTGGATTCTTTCTTATATGTACATAATATAACTGGATACTAATATTTATAGGTAAAGTTGATCCAGGAAATATCTGATTGTCTCTTTCAATCAGGAATTTTTTTTTCCCCTGCTGGAGTAAATTGGATCATGCTTTATTAGGGTTTTCTTTTCCTTCCTCTGGATCAACTCTTGGTATAAGATTGTGCATATAGGATTGTATAAAAAAAAAACTTTCCTGATACCAAACATTGCAGCATACATATGATATAGCTCCGCCTCTATATCCACCCACAGGACCTGTTTAGCTATATAAAAGTCTGACTGAGAGCTACCTCCCCCATTCTCCTTTTTGTCCTCAAAAAATCAACACCTACAGACTAGGGATGAGCCGAACACCCCGGGTTCGGTTCGAACCAGAACCTTCGAACGGACCGAAAGTTCGCGCGAATTTTCGAACCCTATACGTTATAATGGACGCGAACGTTCGAAATCAAAAGTGCTAATTACAACGGCCAATATGCATGTTAATGTCATAAAACAGGTTTGGGGACCCGGGTCCTGCCCCAGGGGACATATATCAATGCAAAAAGAACTTTTAAAAACTAACGTTTTTTCGGGAGCAGTCATTTTAATGATGCATAAAGTGAAAAAAAAAAAGTGACATTTTCCTTTAAATATGGTACCTGGGGGGTGTCCAAAGTATGCCTGTGAAGTGGCATGTGTTTCCCGTGTTTAGAACTGTCCTTGCACAAAATGACATTTGTAAAGGAAAAAAAGAAGCCATTTAAAACCACTTGCGGCTTTAGGTTTGATCTTAAGTAGAATCTGAACAGGTACATTATGAAGTGTAGCTCCATCCCAAAAAAATCTATTTTTAAGCTTTTTGGAGAACATAGGGAGGGGTTATCACCCTGTAACATTTGCTGTCTTTGCACATCTGTTCAGAACATGTCACCTCACTTTCCGTCCCAATGATAAATGTTTTTGGAAAAGTGGGGTTTTAATTGAAACAAGGATTGGTGATAAAGTATCAGTAGAGAGGAGATACCTTTTTCCCAAATTAAATCTAACAGGATAGAATTTCCCTTCCTAGGGGTAGATTTCCTCTCACTTCCTGTTTTCTCTTTCCATTTGCAAGTAGGAGTCGTTTGTAAGTTGGATGTTTGAAAGTAGGGGCCTGGCGTATATACTCTGCAGAAATTTGCCCTATTAGATGTTGGTGTAGCCACAAGACTGGTGGGCACAGGAATGGGCCCTGCTGTGAGTTAATAGATCAAGATTTGTAATTGCATGCACCTGTTGAACAGGGCAGAAAAATTGGGGGTGGTGGTGGTGGTGGTGGTGGTGGACGGTTTTGCCACAAGACTGTAAGCTCTCACAGTTACTCTTGGTGGGCGCAGGAATGGGCCCTGCTGTGAGTTATTAGATCAAGATTTGTAATTGCAAGCACCTGATGAACAGGGCAGAAAAATTGGGCCTTTGGCGGTGGTGGTGGACGGTGTTGCCACAAGACTGTAGGCCCTCATAGTTACTCTTGGTGGGCGCAGGAATGGGCCCTGCTGTGAACTATTAGATCAAGATTTGTAATTACCCGCCCCTGTTAAACAGGGGCTGAAAAATTGTGCCTTAGGCACTGGTGCTGGTGCCACAACACTGCAACCCCTCACAGAGACTGTACTTGGAGCACAGCAGTCACACGTGTTGCGAAGCATTTTTTTAAAAAATTGTAAGTACACGCCCCTGTTAAACAGGGGCTGAAAAATTGTGCCTTAGGCACTGGTGCTGGTGCCACAACACTGCAACACGGCCCTCACAGAGACTGTACTTGGAGCACAGCAGTCACACGTGTTGCGAAGCATTTTTTTAAAAAATTGTAAGTACACGCCCCTGTTAAACAGGGGCTGAAAAATTGTGCCTTAGGCACTGGTGCTGGTGCCACAACACTGCAACACGGCCCTCACAGAGACTGTACTTGGAGCACAGCAGTCACACGTGTTGCGAAGCATTTTTTTAAAAAATTGTAAGTACACGCCCCTGTTAAACAGTGGCTGAAAAATTGTGCCTTAGGCACTGGTGCTGGTGCCACAACACTGCAACACGGCCCTCACAGAGACTGTACTTGGAGCACAGCAGTCACACGTGTTGCGAAGCATTTTTTTAAAAAATTGTAAGTACACGCCCCTGTTAAACAGGGGCTGAAAAATTGTGCCTTAGGCACTGGTGCTGGTGCCACAACACTGCAACACGGCCCTCACAGAGACTGTACTTGGAGCACAGCAGTCACACGTGTTGCGAAGCATTTTTTTAAAAAATTGTAAGTACACGCCCCTGTTAAACAGGGGCTGAAAAATTGTGCCTTAGGCACTGGTGCTGTGGCATGGATCATTGAGGAGGAGGAAGAGGATAGTCAGTGAACATAAGAGGACAGTCACTCAGCATCAGCATAGGCAGTCTTGAAGGGATGTGACATTAAAAATTATTCGGTTATATCCGCCTCAGGTGCCTGGTAGCTGGTGGTGATCCAAGACTGATTCATTTTGATGAATGTCAGTCGATCAACCGAGGCGGTGGACAGGCGCACCCTATGATCAGTCACAAATCCTCCAGCAGCACTGAATGTGCGTTCGGAAAGAACGCTGGAGGCAGGACAGGCCAGTAGCTCAATTGCATACTGTGCAAGCTCTGGCCAGTGATCCATCCTCAGGACCCAGTAAGCCAGAGGATTTTCGGTGGGAAAGGTGTCCAAGTCTGACCTTGCCCCAAGGTATTCCTGCACCATGTATATCAGACGCTGGCGATGGTTGCTGGAACCGATCATACCTTGGGGCTGCGGACTAAAAAATTGTCTGAACGCATCGGTCAGACGTCCACCTTCCCCACCGCTCCTTCTGCCACTGACCGAAGCCTCAGCAACTCGTCGCCCAGGACCAGGAGTTTGTAGCCTCCCAGTTTCTGGGAACGCGTTGCACAGACCTTTCTGCAAGGCCTCCCTGAGATGTCTCATCCTCTGCTCCCTCTGCGACGGCAAGATAAGGTCCGCAACCTTACCCTTGTACCGCGGATCAAGGAGAGTGGCCAGCCAGTAATGGTCCCTCTCCTTGATCCGAAGAACACGAGGATCCTTCCGCAGGCTTTGCAGGATCAGGGAGGCCATGCAGCGTAGGTTAGCTGAGGCATTCGGTCCGGAGTCTTCTGGGTCACTGAGGATGACATGATCGCCAGCCACCTCCTCCCAGCCACGTACAAGTCCACTGGCTTGTTGGGACTGTACATCATCCCTAAAAGACTGCTGCTGCTGATGCTGAGTGCCAGGCTCCACCTCCATGCTCACACAATCCTCCTCCTCCTCCTCCTCCTCCTCCTCCTCCTCATCCTCTTCCTGTGTGATGGGTGGGACAGAAGGAACACTGTCCGGATAAAGGGGGCCTTGAGAGGCAAGGAAGTCCTCCTCTTCCTGCCTCTGTTCTGCCTCAAGTGCCCTGTCCATTATCCCACGCAGCGTATGCTCCAACAGGTGGACAAGAGGGACAGTGTCACTGATGCATGCACTGTCACTGCTCACCATCCTCGTGGCCTCCTCAAATGGTGAGAGGACAGTGCATGCATCCCTGATCATGCTCCACTGACGTGGGGAAAAAAACCCAAGCTCCCCTGACCCTGTCCTGGTGCCGTAGTCGCAAAGGTACTCATTGATGGCCCTCTGCTGCGTGTGCAGTCGCTGCAGCATGGCCAACGTTGAGTTCCACCTGGTGGGCATGTCAGATATTAGGCGGTTCTTGGGCAGGTTCAGCTCCTTTTGCAGCTCAGTCAGCCGAGCACTGGCATTATAAGATCGGCGGAAATGCACACAGACTTTCCTGGCCTGCCTCAGGACATCCTGTAAGCCTGGGAACCTGCCCAAGAACCGCTGCACCACCAGGTTGAGGACGTGAGCCATGCAGGGCACATGGGTGAGCTGCCCCTGTCGCAGGGCGGAGAGGAGGTTGGTGCCATTGTCAGAAACGACCATTCCTGGCTTAAGCTGACGTGGCGTCAACCACCTCTCGGCCTGCCCCTGCAGAGCTGCCAGAACCTCTGGCCCAGTGTGGCTCCTGTCCCCCAAACACACCAGCGCAAGCACGGCATGGCATCTTTTTGCCTGCGTACTTGCGTAGCCCCTTGTACGCCTACGGAGCACCGCTGGTTCCAAGGACAGAGCACTGGAGGAAGAAGAAGAGGAGGGGGTGGAGGAGAGAGGTGTGTCACAACCAGTAGCAGTAGTCGCGTTTTGGAGGCGTGGTGGCGGAACAACCTCCAACACTACTGCACCTTGTCCTGCATCCCTCCCAGCTGCCAATAGAGTGACCCAATGGGCCGTGAAAGAAAGGTACCGTCCCTGTCCATGCCTGCTGGACCATGAGTCAGCGGTAATATGCACCTTACCGCTGACCGCCCTGTCCAGCGAGGCATGGACATTGCCCTCCACATGCCGGTAGAGAGACGGAATCGCCTTCCGCGAGAAAAAGTGGCGTTTGGGAACCTGCCACTGAGGAACCGCACATTGAACAAACTCACGGAAGGGGGCCGAGTCTACCAACTGAAAAGGCAGCAGTTGAAGTGCTAGCAATTTAGCAAGGCTAGCATTCAACCGCTGGGCATGTGGATGGCTGGGAGTGTACTTCTTTCTACGGTCCAGCAGCTGGGGCAGGGAAATTTGCCTGCTGCATTCGGACGTCGGTGTACTGCAAGTACTTGGTTGTGACACACCGAATTCTACACCTTCAGTCCTCTCAGAGCAGCTTTCAGAGAGGACTGAAGGTGTAGTGGGGATGGAGATCCCAGCTGAGGAGGAGCAAGGAGAGGTCCGCTTAGTTCTTTGGTGTGGGTCTTTTATGTGTGCCTGCCAACGAGCTGCATGGCAGGTCGCCATATGTCTGGTCATGCTTGTCGTGCCCAAGCGGCTGATGTTTTGGCCACGCGAGATACGCTTGAGACAAATATTGCAAATAGCAGTGGTGCGATCTGCTGCACTCGTCTCAAAAAAGGCCCACACCAAAGAACTTTTCTGATAACGTGCAGAGGCAGCGCCCTGCACAGGCGGAGCTCTGCGGTGTTGTACAGTTGCTGTGCTGGCCTCTACCTGGCCTCCAGGGGGCATCCTGCCTCGTTGGACATGTGACGCCGCATCCTCCTCCTCCTCGTCCTCCTCCTCATCCTCTCTCCCTTGAGGCACCCACGTGGAGTCAGTGACCTCATCATCCCCTCCCTCTTCACCACTAGAGCAAACCTGGCAGTAAGCTGCAGCTGGTGGAACTGTACTGCCAGATTCCTCAAGCTGGGTATCGTCATCCGAGCCTTCGAATCGTTGGGCATCCTCCTGGAGCATGTACCCAACACTGTGCTCAAAGAGTTCGGGGGACTCCTCAGGAGGACATGGTGGGTCTAGGGAAGGGTGGCTGATGATGCTCTGTCAGTACCCTGAGCCTGGGTGAGAGAGGATGAGGAGGATGAGGAGGGCTTGGTCATCCATTCTACCAAGCCTTCAGCATGATGCGGCTCCACATGTCCAGCTGCCGAAAACAAAGACGCGCGTGTCCCATGGCCACGTGCTGATGACGATGCACGACCACGTCCACGTCCACGGCCACGTCCACTAGAAACAGAGACTGTCTGCCCTGTGTTCTTGGCTCTGCACGCTCTGCCTCCCCTTGGCGGTCTTCCAGCCATTGTAGTCGGTAGTCCTGTGGGTGCTGCTGAGAAGAAAATATAGGAGCTCTGTGTGATGCCACTAACACACTAGAAGTCCTATAGGTGCTTCTGCAAAGAAAATATAGGAGCTCTGTGTGATGCCACTAACACACTAGAAGTCCTGTGGGTGCTGCTGAGAAGAAAATATAGGAGCTCTGTGTGATGCCACTAACACACTAGAAGTCCTATGGGTGCTTCTGCAAAGAAAATATAGGAGCTCTGTGTGATGCCACTAACACACTAGAAGTCCTGTGGGTGCTGCTGAGAAGAATATATAGGAGCTCTGTGTGATGCCACTAACACACTAGAAGTCCTGTGGGTGCTGCTGAGAAGAAAATATAGGAGCTCTGTGTGATGCCACTAACACACTAGAAGTCCTATGGGTGCTTCTGCAAAGAAAATATAGGAGCTCTGTGTGATGCCACTAACACACTAGAAGTCCTGTGGGTGCTGCTGAGAAGAAAATATAGGAGCTCTGTGTGATGCCACTAACACACTAGAAGTCCTATAGGTGCTTCTGCAAAGAAAATATAGGAGCTCTGTGTGATGCCACTAACACACTAGAAGTCCTGTGGGTGCTGCTGAGAAGAAAATATAGGAGCTCTGTGTGATGCCACTAACACACTAGAAGTCCTGTGGGTGCTTCTGCAAAGAAAATAGAGGAGCTCTGTGTGATGCCACTAACACACTAGAAGTCCTATAGGTGCTTCTGCAAAGAAAATATAGGAGCTCTGTGTGATGCCACTAACACACTAGAAGTCCTGTGGGTGCTGCTGAGAAGAATATATAGGAGCTCTGTGTGATGCCACTAACACACTAGAAGTCCTATGGGTGCTTCTGCAAAGAAAATAGAGGAGCTCTGTGTGATGCCACTAACACACTAGAAGTCCTGTGGGTGCTTCTGCAAAGAAAATAGAGGAGCTCTGTGTGATGCCACTAACACACTAGAAGTCCTATAGGTGCTTCTGCAAAGAAAATATAGGAGCTCTGTGTGATGCCACTAACACACTAGAAGAGTCCTGTGGGTGCTGCTGAGAAGAATATATAGGAGCTCTGTGTGATGCCACTAACACACTAGAAGTCCTATGGGTGCTTCTGCAAAGAAAATAGAGGAGCTCTGTGTGATGCCACTAACACACTAGAAGTCCTGTGGGTGCTTCTGCAAAGAAAATAGAGGAGCTCTGTGTGATGCCACTAACACACTAGAAGTCCTGTGGGTGCTGCTGAGAAGAATATATAGGAGCTCTGTGTGATGCCACTAACACACTAGAAGTCCTATGGGTGCTTCTGCAAAGAAAATAGAGGAGCTCTGTGTGATGCCACTAACACACTAGAAGTCCTGTGGGTGCTTCTGCAAAGAAAATAGAGGAGCTCTGTGTGATGCCACTAACACACTAGAAGTCCTGTGGGTGCTTCTGCAAAGAAAATAGAGGAGCTCTGTGTGATGCCACTAACACACTAGAAGTCCTATGGGTGCTTCTGCAAAGAAAATAGAGGAGCTCTGTGTGATGCCACTAACACACTAGAAGTCCTGTGGGTGCTTCTGCAAAGAAAATAGAGGAGCTCTGTGTGATGCCACTAACACACTAGAAGTCCTGTGGGTGCTTCTGCAAAGAAAATAGAGGAGCTCTGTGTGATGCCACTAACACACTAGAAGTCCTGTGGGTGCTTCTGCAAAGAAAATAGAGGAGCTCTGTGTGATGCCACTAACACACTAGAAGTCCTGTGGGTGCTGCTGAGAAGAATATATAGGAGCTCTGTGTGATGCCACTAACACACTAGAAGTCCTGTGGGTGCTTATGCAAAGAAAATAGAGGAGCTCTGTGTGATGGGACTAACACACTTCAAGTCCTATAGGTGCTTCTGGGAAGAAAATATTGCTCTGTGTGTGTAATGGGACTAACACACTTCAAGTCCTATAGGTGCTTCTGGGAACAAAATATAGCTCTGTGTGTGTAATGGGACTAACACACTTCAAGTCCTATAGGTGCCTCTGGGAACAAAATATAGGAGCTCTGCCTGCCTGCCACGAACACACTACAAGTCCTATAGGTGCTTCTGGTAACAAAATATAGGAGCTCTGCCTGCCTGCCACTAACACACTACAAGTCCTATAGGTGCTTCTGGGAAGAAAATATAGCTCTGTGTGTGTAATGGGACTAACACACTTCAAGTCCTATAAGTGCTTCTGGGAACAAAATATAGGAGCTCTGCCTGCCTGCCACGAACACACTACAAGTCCTATAGGTGCTTCTGGGAAGAAAATATAGCTCTGTGTGTGTAATGGGACTAACACACTTCAAGTCCTATAGGTGCTTCTGGGAACAAAGTATAGCTCTTTGTGTGTAATGGGACTAACACACTTCAAGTCCTATAGGTGCTTCTGGGAAGAAAATATAGCTCTGTGTGTGTGATGGGACTAACACACTTCAAGTCCTATAGGTGCTTCTGGGAACAAAATATAGCTCTGTGTGTGTAATGGGACTAACACACTTCAAGTCCTATAGGTGCTTCTGGGAACAAAATATAGCTCTGTGTGTGTGATGGGACTAACACACTTCAAGTCCTATAGGTGCTTCTGGGAAGAAAATATAGCTCTGTGTGTGTAATGGGACTAACACACTTCAAGTCCTATAGGTGCTTCTGGGAAGAAAATATAGCTCTGTGTGTGTAATGGGACTAACACACTTCAAGTCCTATAGGTGCTTCTGGGAAGAAAATATAGCTCTGTGTGTGTGATGGGACTAACACACTTCAAGTCCTATAGGTGCTTCTGGGAAGAAAATATAGCTCTGTGTGTGTAATGGGACTAACACACTTCAAGTCCTATAGGTGCTTCTGGGAAGAAAATATAGCTCTGTGTGTGTAATGGGACTAACACACTTCAAGTCCTATAGGTGCTTCTGGGAACAAAATATAGCTCTGTGTGTGTAATGGGACTAACACACTTCAAGTCCTATAGGTGCTTCTGGGAAGAAAATATAGCTCTGTGTGTGTAATGGGACTAACACACTTCAAGTCCTATAGGTGCTTCTGGGAACAAAGTATAGCTCTTTGTGTGTAATGGGACTAACACACTTCAAGTCCTATAGGTGCTTCTGGGAAGAAAATATAGCTCTGTGTGTGTGATGGGACTAACACACTTCAAGTCCTATAGGTGCTTCTGGGAACAAAATATAGCTCTGTGTGTGTAATGGGACTAACACACTTCAAGTCCTATAGGTGCTTCTGGGAACAAAATATAGCTCTGTGTGTGTGATGGGACTAACACACTTCAAGTCCTATAGGTGCTTCTGGGAAGAAAATATAGCTCTGTGTGTGTAATGGGACTAACACATTTCAAGTCCTATAGGTGCTTCTGGGAAGAAAATATAGCTCTGTGTGTGTAATGGGACTAACACACTTCAAGTCCTATAGGTGCTTCTGGGAAGAAAATATAGCTCTGTGTGTGTGATGGGACTAACACACTTCAAGTCCTATAGGTGCTTCTGGGAACAAAATATAGCTCTGTGTGTGTAATGGGACTAACACACTTCAAGTCCTATAGGTGCTTCTGGGAAGAAAATATAGCTCTGTGTGTGTAATGGGACTAACACACTTCAAGTCCTATAGGTGCTTCTGGGAAGAAAATATAGCTCTGTGTGTGTAATGGGACTAACACACTTCAAGTCCTATAGGTGCTTCTGGGAAGAAAATATAGCTCTGTGTGTGTAATGGGACTAACACACTTCAAGTCCTATAGGTGCTTCTGGGAAGAAAATATAGCTCTGTGTGTGTAATGGGACTAACACACTTCAAGTCCTATAGGTGCTTCTGGGAAGAAAATATAGCTCTGTGTGTGTGATGGGACTAACACACTTCAAGTCCTATAGGTGCTTCTGGGAACAAAATATAGCTCTGTGTGTGTAATGGGACTAACACACTTCAAGTCCTATAGGTGCTTCTGGGAACAAAATATAGCTCTGTGTGTGTGATGGGACTAACACACTTCAAGTCCTATAGGTGCTTCTGGGAAGAAAATATAGCTCTGTGTGTGTAATGGGACTAACACACTTCAAGTCCTATAGGTGCTTCTGGGAAGAAAATATAGCTCTGTGTGTGTAATGGGACTAACACACTTCAAGTCCTATAGGTGCTTCTGGGAAGAAAATATAGCTCTGTGTGTGTAATGGGACTAACACACTTCAAGTCCTATAGGTGCTTCTGGGAAGAAAATATAGCTCTGTGTGTGTAATGGGACTAACACACTTCAAGTCCTATAGGTGCTTCTGGGAAGAAAATATAGCTCTGTGTGTGTAATGGGACTAACACACTTCAAGTCCTATAGGTGCTTCTGGGAACAAAGTATAGCTCTTTGTGTGTAATGGGACTAACACACTTCAAGTCCTATAGGTGCTTCTGGGAAGAAAATATATAGCTCTGTGTGTGTGATGGGACTAACACACTTCAAGTCCTATAGGTGCTTCTGGGAACAAAATATAGGAGCTCTGCCTGCCTGCCACGAACACACTACAAGTCCTATAGGTGCTTCTGGTAACAAAATATAGGAGCTCTGCCTGCCTGCCACTAACACACTACAAGTCCTATAGGTGCTTCTGGTAACAAAATATAGGAGCTCTGCCTGCCTGTCACTAACACACTACAAGTCCTATAGGTGCTTCTGGTAACAAAATATAGGAGCTCTGCCTGCCTGCCACTAACACACTACAAGTCCTATAGGTGCTTCTGGTAACAAAATATAGGAGCTCTGCCTGCCTGTCACTAACACACTACAAGTCCTATAGGTGCTTCTGGTAACAAAATATAGGAGCTCTGCCTGCCTGTCACTAACACACTACAAGTCCTATAGGTGCTTCTGGTAACAAAATATAGGAGCTCTGCCTGCCTGCCACTAACACACTACAAGTCCTATAGGTGCTTCTGGTAACAAAATATAGGAGCTCTGCCTGCCTGTCACTAACACACTACAAGTCCTATAGGTGCTTCTGGTAACAAAATATAGGAGCTCTGCCTGCCTGCCACTAACACACTACAAGTCCTATAGGTGCTTCTGGTAACAAAATATAGGAGCTCTGCCTGCCTGCCACGAACACACTACAAGTCCTATAGGTGCTTCTGGTAACAAAATATAGGAGCTCTGCCTGCCTGCCACGAGCACACTACAAGCCCCTCTTTGTCAATCAATCTTTGTAACTGAATCTATCTAACTCAATCTCTGCAAGTGAATCTCTCTCTCTATCTATCTAAATGCAGCAGAGTGTCACAGGAACAGCCTGCTCAATCTGCGCCGGAACAGCATGTGACCGGCGCAGACGGCGTGGCGGCGTTTTATAGGGGGGGGCGTGTACTACAGCCCCTGAGCTGTAATTGGCTACAGGCGTCCTGCCTGTAGCCAATTATGGCTCTTCGAGTTTCCGGGGCTGTGATTGGCCAAGCATGCGGGGTCACAGTGCATGCTTGGCCAATCATCAGCCAGCAATGCACTGCGTCGGCCGCGCCGGCCGCAATGCATTGCGGGGCCGCTCGCATCACACGAACGTGATGCGAGCGGCCAAAATAGTTCTGGGCTCGCCGAGCGAGCGAACGCCGGTGCTCGATGCGAACGTGGGTTCGCATCGAGCACCGGGCCCATCCTTACTACAGACCGTTACACTCAGGGTAAAGCTCTTACCTGCCGACTATGTTGGAGTCCGTCTGGGTTCAAGCCTCTCCCAGCATGCAGTCCCACATCTTAGGCTGCTAAACACACCAACAAGGTGGGGAGCCCCTTCTGGTGGTCTTTTGGGGTTGAGGTGTGCTCTAATCAGAGGCGACAATCCTCCTGTGGCATACCTGCTTTGGAATCCGGATCCAGCAGCGGTGACTGCATGATGTCTTCTCTCCTATGGAACTCTTTCCAGGTCTGTCAATTTCTATAAAACTTTTTTTCTTTTTCTTGCTCTCATGTTGCTAAAGACCCCATACACACTGTGCAGCTTTTGTTGTCTGATTTCCTTTAGATTTGCCAGGACCATGTGGTGCAGGGGCCTGCCTGATTGCATACAAATTGAGGCTCTTAAGGTTTGAACTCATATTGTGTGATTTTGGTAAATCTGAGGGAAAAAATCTGCAGAGGGTTGTATGATGTGTAGCCAGCTTAAAGAGGTGTATCCCTTAAAAAAAAAAAAAAAAAAATTAAAAGTCAGCAGCTACAAATACTGCAGCTGCTGACTTTTAATAATCAGACACTTACCTGTTCCAGGGTCCAGCGATGCGCGGGGGTCGAAGCTCCGCTAGCCCCCCGATCCGCTCGGCGGCGACGGAATTGCAACTGTGGGCACCCGGCTGTGGCTTCACAGCCGGGCACCTACTGCGCATGCGTGAACGGCGCCAAGCGCCGTGATTGGCCGCACAGTCATCTGGGACACGTGACAGGTCCCAGATGACTGGGGAGCCCTTCCTGCACCGAGGGGAAGTGATGTCACCAGCCGAGACTACGCAGGATTCAGACTATGAGGGACCCCCTAGCAACAGCCATTTAGAGGTATGTAAAAAAAAAAAAAATTCCAATTTTTATTTTTTTAGGAATTTTAAGCCCTTTTTTTTTTTTAGGGGGAAACATTACTTTAAGTGTCCTTTTGTGTGGAATGGACGTTGGCTTCCCTCCTAATTGTACTAGCAGTTAAGCCCCATACACACGGTCGGACAATCCGCGGACCAGGTCGGTCGGATCCTGTCCGTCATACTTTGTCTGATGTTGGTTTTGCGTACACACGGTCGGACAAAGTTGTCGGAAAATCTGATCATTCTGAACGTGGTGACGTTTGTTGCCTACGACGGGACTACGTAGAGGCTAGTAGCCAATAGCTTTGGTCTTGTAATGTGATCTGAGCATGCGTAGCACTTTGTCCGGTCGGACAACCGTACACACGATCGGATTTGGTGTGATCGGACCGTGTTGTCGGCAAATCTTTCCAGCAGGAGATAAGACTTTGTCCGTCGAACAATCCGACGTACACTGTCCGATGGTGCATACACACGGTCTGATTTTTCAACAACATTGTCCGATCGGACAGAATCCATGAAAAAGTCCGACCGTGTGTATGGGGCTTTAGAGAGGGCTGAGTCTCTCTCTCAGGTGCTCTATTTACAGAGCACAAATGACCAGGTAATGGATGCCTTTGCTATTCAGGCATCCAGAGAGGCAGCATCTCATTCTGAGGAACAATCAATGAAAGGTAAGTCTTGCTATCCTAGTAATGGGTATAAAGGGGGGAAGGAGCAACTTATTACTAGAGGATGAGCCTAACACCATATAACCAAGACCATCGCAATACCAGGTAAGGGCCAACTTTGGGTAAGTAAGAAGATGCGGGAAAAAGAGTGCGTTCTGTCCCGACGAGCATGTCTATTGTAGTCCCGGCCATTCACACTCCCGCTCTAGGAGATCCAGAGGACCTCTGGCTTGTCACGATTTTTCCAGGGCAGAAAGTGACTCCTCCAGTCCTGGCAGACCCCAGTACAAAGGGCGAAAATGTACGCTTAAGAGAACTCACACAGCTTCTCCTCCAAGGGCTCATCGCCCGAAAGGCAAATGTTGGTCATGTGGAGATGACCCTATGCCTGGAAAGCTACTTTGCAGCAACTTCTTCAGTCAGCTTGCCGGAGGCCAGGAGTATGAGAGTCAGCAGGTGTCAACCTTTCTCAAGAAAGTAGTCCCCAACTAGCTGGCAGAATTTTCTGGTCATCTCGGGCAACCAGAGACAAAAGCGGATAAACAGTGTGGGCCCTGCACCAGGTCTGAACCAAGCCATTCAACCCTCTCTAACTAGAGGGGTACCAGGCACTTCAGTGGTGACTCCAGCCCAGCAGATTAGGCAGGCTGATTCCCCAGACCCAGTATTACAGCCAACCTTCCAGGCAGAGGGAGCAGATATCGCCTCCTCCTCGCCAGAGGATCCTGAAGGTTCAGGCTTTGAATTTGCACTAATACCACCATTCATTAAGGCAGTAAAAGCTGCACTGGAATAGGAGGATCCGGAACCCCCTCCAAAGAAGGAGAAAACCTATTATCACACACCATACAATCTGGTTTTAAATTGTGTGGCAATCGCTGCACCTCACGCATTAGGTGCCTTTATCCTTTCAGGGTACCCCAAATGCGATGCGATTCTGCTGTGATTGTCACATGGGAGAATGCACCTTTAAAAACATTGTGCACAGCTGGTCACCCCTAAATGGGATTAGGGGCTTCTTTTTGCACATGTAGGGCAGCCAAGGCAATGGGCCGCCCCCATGTGATTTGCAACATTGCGTATAAATCGCTCTTTAAAAATCGCATAGCAGGAAAACTTGTCCCCTCTACGTGATAATATCAAATGCCTCTAAAAAGTGACCTAAGTACAGATTGCTTTTCAGTGCAATAGCAGAGCCTGCTGCAAGTGTCAACAAGCCTTTGGGTTCCATAGGAGGAATCTAAAGAAACAGATAGCTACCTTTCCTCTTATGACATAAATAAGAGGCCTGTTTCAGGAGGAATGGGAAAAGGGGGGGAGAAAATCCTCCTCAACCAATAGGTTGCAAAAGTTGTATTTACTAACAGGGGAGGATGCGACTCCTTTATCTAACCAACCAACACTGGATGTGACAGTCCAGGCCAAGAATGTGACACTTCAGATGGAAGACTCTTCCTTCTTTCAGGATATCCTTGATTGACGCATTGACATGAAAGTTTTACCTCAGGTTGGTGCTTGTAAACCCACCGTTGCTTTAACATCCGTAACAAGTGCTATGCGAGTGTGGGCAGAAAACTTTGAGTATGCGATCAAAAACCAGCTGTCAAAAGAAAAAAATCATCAAGGCTCTTGATGAGATAAAACGCTCGGTGGACTTCACAGGTGAGGCAGCTATAGACATCATTCAATGGTCCTCCAGAGCCATGCTCAGTCACAGCCAAAAGAGCGTGTGGCTAAAACCCTGGGCGGCTGACCCATCTTCAAAGCAGAATTGCTGTAAACTGCCTTTTGATGGGGTGTTGTTTGGCCAAAAAACTGGAGACTGCCATCTCCAGGATTACAGGAGGTAAATCAGGTCTTCTACCCCAAGATCGAAGGTCCAGATACCAGAGGGGGCAACCAACCGGAGGAGCGCCAAACAGGTACTGTGATTTTGGAGGCTTTCGCCTATCCAAGGACTTCAGAAGGCGTTGGAGGGGTACACAGTTAACCTTCGTAAGATCGCAGAGAGTTAAGACCCCTGCTGCTCCCTAAGATACCCAGAAGACCTTTTAACACCAGGCCTGCCCAGGAGGCAGTTGGAGTCAGGTGGCTTAAAGTGACCCAGTTGCGGCAAGACCACTGCCAAAAAACAGCGTATTCAGTCCACAGTGGTGCAAGGCTGGTATTGGCTGCTCAAGAGGCTGAATCAATTTATCCGGATAGACTCAAGATGGAGTCTCTCCATACCATAATCCAGGTTATTCAACCAGGAGACTGGAGGATTTCAGTGGACTTGCCATATGCTTACCAGCATGTCCCAATCCTTCAGCCATACCAGCAGTTCCTCAGATTTGCGTTGAGGGACAGGCATTACCAGAGCCAGCTGGAGCCTACACCGAATATGGTCAACCTAGGGGCCCAATTAAATACTAAAGTGGCCACAGTTTCTTTGCCATCTCAAATGCCCCAAAGTCAGGGAGAAGTTCCAACAGGCATAGGCTGCACCAGTAATGTCAGCATCCCAGTACATGAGTTCTCTCGGACGATGGCTTCATGTATTCCGATGATCCCCTGGGCTCACTGGAAACTCAGAGTTTTCCCTTAAGAGGGATCCTTCAAATCGGGATCACCAGCCGGAGGCACCAGAGTCTCTGGTGGTAGACGAAACAAACGCTAAACTGCATAGTCCATTAGGGTAGCCATGGATCATTGTTACCACAGATGCCAGCGCAGCAGGGTGGAGCGCCACCTGTGAACACCTCAAGATCTAGGGCAGAGGGGAATTCCCCACTCAGGGCCTAGTTTCCAATTTTCTGGAACTTCAAGCAGTTCCATGCTGCCTCACATACAGGGTCTCCCAGTCCTGCTCCATCTGGACAACATGGCAGCAGTGTCCTACAGACAGTGACAAGGCGGGACGCACAGCCAATCCCTTTTGAGAGAGGTGGAACCAATCATGACATTGGCACAACGATATCTCCTAGATTTGAGGGCCATATATCTTCCAGGCTGTCAGAACTTGGAAGCAGATCGCCTATCCAGACAATTCATGGATTCCAACGAATGGTCCTTTCATTCCGAAGTGTTCAAACAGATCATCCACGAGTGGGGGTGTCCGCAAGATGGATATTTTTGCCTCATCAACCCTCTTCAAAGTGAGCCAGTTCCTCTCGTGCTACCCTCATTCATTAGCGGAGGGGATGGATGCCTACACCCATCCTTGGGTTTGGCAACTGGCCTATGCTTTCCCTCCAATTTCTTTAATCCTGAAATTCCTGAGAAGATTGACAGAATTTGACAGTCATCACAGTATTTCCTTACTGGCCTCACAGACCACGGGTCTCTCTGGCAATGAATCTCAATGTATGCACACCGATCACTCTCCCGGGGACTCCTCATCTCCTGTCTGAAGGAGATACCCTACATCTGCAACCATCACGACTTCCCTGGAGATTGTAAGAGTTAGGATGTTTTCCAGAGGTTATTAGAACTTTACAGAGTTCCAGAAAGGGGTCAACCAATGCCATTTTTCAAAGAAGTTTATTAAAGAAAAAAAATTACAAACATGGCATAGATTCCAGATTCAACAAGTTACAGTGTACAATTAGTACACTTATCACTTTACACCAGCATTCAACATGGTATCTTCATTATGCACCTTCAACACACTACCCTAAGGGGCTCACTGCTCTGTCCAACATCAAGCAATGTTACAGATTTGGAGCCTTTTGCCACTAGTTTAGAGTAATAGTCTGTCCAGTATGAGGTCCACAGGTGAGAGTCCCGGGTTATCCAGCCAGGGTGACCACAATGCCTAAAATTTACCAGGGCATCCTCTATGCTGGAAAATAAGCCATAAAGTGTCCCCCACCCGGCTAATCCATTCCTTCAGCAATGGAAGGCAGTTGACCCTTCCATGCTCAAGGATAAGCAGGTGAGCCTGGAATAGGGCTCTTGCAATAGGTGGCTTAGAGTTATCCTCAAGGGGGAGGTCGTCCAGTATGCCCAGTATGCATGGTCTGGGATCTGTTTGTATTTTAAGTGAAAAAAGGATTTGACCCCTTCGCAAAACATGACTTAGTACTTGATGGCAAACCCCTTGTTGGCAATCACAGAGGTCAGACGTTTCTCGTAGTTGGCCACCAGGTGTGCACACATCTCATGAGGGATTTTGTCCAATGCCTCTTTGCAGATCCTCTCCAAGTCATTAAGGTTTTGAGGCTGACGTTTGGTAACGCAAACCTTCAGCTCCCTCCACATACTGTAGAACATTTTGTTTTCTATTAATAGAGGTTTAAACACAGGCTGAGATAGGGAAAACACACAGAGCAGTAGGACCCACTGTCACAACTCACCAAATCTCTCACCAATATTACTGTGTAAAAACATAAGATGGTACTACTCACACCCCTTGCTGTCCTCTGCATTCGATGATCTCATTAGTCAGAGCTGCAGAGGAAACAAGTAATGGTAGACTACCATATCCACTACCGATGTCTGTGTTTAGAAGGGACAGCAGTGAGCAATGGGGTGAGCTGCCAAAGTAGGTCCTGTGCTGATTAAGGTCTTTGCTCTTTGGAAGGCGTGCCTCACACTGTTGTCCCAGAACACAGCCGGGGACACAGCTGTCTCAGGACAGCTGAGTAAAAAGCAGGACTGTCCTGAGAAATTCAGGTTAATTGATACGTATAATATCATATTATCTGAAAAAACATTTATAAGACTATACTTTCCCTTTTAAAGCAAACTTGTGATTTGTCCTTTCAGGGCAAATCAACAGGTTTGCTTTAATTTCCACCCCTTAGCAACACATACACATCTGCAGTATCTTACAAAATTGAGTACACCCCTCATATTTTTGTAAATATTTTATTATATCTTTTCATGTGACAACACCTGCTGGCAACAAAAGTGAGTACACCCCTAAGTGAAAATGTCCAAATTTGGACCAAAGTGTCAAAATTTTGTGTGGCCATCATTATTTTCCAGCACTGCCTGTACCCTCTTGTGCATGGAGTTCCCCAGAGCTTAACAGGCTGCCACTGGAGTCCTCTTCCACTCCTCCATGGCGACATCACAGAGCTGGTGGATTTTAGAGACCTTGGGCTCATCCACCTCCACCTTGAGGATGCCCCACAGATGCGCAATAGGGTTTAGGTCTGGAGACATGCTTGGCCAGTCCATCACCTTTACCCTTAGCTTCTGTAGCAAAGAAGTGGTCGTCTTGGAGGTGTGTTGTGGGTCTTTATCATGTTGGAATACTGCCCTGCGGTCCAGTCTCCGAAGGGAGGGGATCATGCTCTGCTTCAGTATGTCATAGTACATGTTGGCATTCATGGTTACCTCAATGAACTGTAGCTCCCCAGTGCCGGAAGCACTCATGTAGCCCCAGACCATAACACTCCCACCACCATGCTTGACTGTAGGCAAGACACACTTGTCTTTGTACTCCTCACCTGGTTGCCGCCACACACACTTGGCACCATCTGAACTAAATACATTTATCTTGGTCTCATCAGACCACAGGACATGGTTCCAGTAATCCATGTCCTTAGTCTTCTTGTCTTCAGCAAACTGTTTGCAGGCTTTCTTGTGCATCATCTTTAGCCCCCGTACACACAGTTGGAAATTCCGACCACAAAATCCATCAGATTTTTTTCCGATGGATTTTGTCATTCTGAACGTGGTGACGTTCGTTGCAAACAACGGAACTACGTAGAGGCTAGTAGCCAATAGCTTTGGTCTCGTAATTTAATCTGAGCATACGTGGCACTTTGTCCGTCGGAATTCTCTACACACGATCGGATTTTGTTGTTGGAAAATTGGGAGCAGGATCTCAAATTTTTTCTGTAGGAAATTCCAACGGAAAAAGTCAGATGCAGCCCACACACGGGCGGATTTTTCGACAACATGGTCCAATCGGACATTTTCCGACCGTGTGTATGGGGGCTTAGAAGAGTCTTCCTTCTGGGATGACAGCCATGCAGACCAGATTGATGCAGCGTATGGTCTGAGCACTGACAGGCTGACCCCCCCACCCCTTCAACCTCTGCAGCAATGTTGGCAGCACTCATACGTCTATTCCCCAAAGACACCCTCTAGATATGAAGCTGAGCACGTGCACTGAACTTCTTTGGTCCACCATGTTGATGCCTGTTCTGAGTGGAACATGTCCTGTTAAACCGTTGTACGGTCTTGGACACCGTGCTACAGCTCAGTTTTAGGGTCTTGGCAATCTTCTTATAGTCTAGGCCATCTTTATGTAGAGCAACAATTCTTTTTTTCAGGTCCTCAGAGAGTTCTTTGCCATGAGGTGCCATGTTGAACTTCCAGTGACCAGAGAGTGAGAGCGATAACACCAAATTTAACACACCTGCTCCCCTTGTAACATTGTCACACTAACGATTCACATGACACCGGGGAGGGAAAATTACTAATGGGCCCAATTTGGACATTTTCACTTAGGGGTGTACTCACTTTTGTTGCCAGCGGTTTAGACATTAATGGCTGTGTGTTGAGTTATTTTGAGGGGGCAGCAAATTTACACTGTTATACAAGCTGTACACTCAGTAATTTACACTGTAGCAAAGTGTAATTTCTTCAGTGTTATCACATGAAAAGATAGAATAAAATATTTACAAAAATGAGAGGGGTGTACTCACTTTTGTAAGATACTGTATACTTTTCTCATCCATCAATGTGTTTAGGTTAAAGAATCTCAAGGAAATAACTGGTACTCATGTAAGAGTATGTGACTTGCTCCATGTGACAATGATTTTGAACTGAATTTTGACAGACACTCCTGCTATGTAGTGCATAGCAATTCCTGGCTGTCATTTTGACTGCCAGGAATAGCAGCAGGAAGAGTGATGGTAGAGAATGAGAGCAGCAGGACATAGTTTAAATAGGACATATCTACTATATTTAAGGTCCTAAAGTGGTTAAGAACCATTCACATTATATTGTACTGTTGTAACACTTATTTTCTGCTTTAATCCATAGCTGGCAACTGGGGAGAAGGTTATCCTTCCATCCAATACATTGCTCTAGGTGCAACTGGAATTTTAATTTCCATATGGTTTCTTGTTTGGTTTCTCTGGTTTCTCAGTTTTGGTCATCGCAGCAGTGACCACCCTTCTCCTTTTGCAGCTGGGTTTGGAACCGTCCTTGGCACTGTAGTTTATGTATTGCAGTGCACTGCAGTAAACTGCACTGTTTTTGCAGCACACTAATCCCAATATATTCTTAAAACCATCCTATAAGTCACTCCCCTAGCACAGCAACTTTTATTCAGATGTAAACCCACTGAAATGTTGACCCAGTGCTCTAGAAACCCAAATTCCAAGCTTTTTATTTTTAATCTTCACTTCTTTAAAGATCCATTTTTTTTCCAGATACTAACAGGCATATGCCACTGTAGAGAAAAATCAATTGATCTTGTACTGTTTAGGTAGGAGTAACGTGGGAAATATTGTTTTTCTGTCAAAAGTACCTTGACCAGTGGTTACAAATGTAAAAAAAAATGTAGGGTTAATGGAAAACATTGTGCTCTTCTTCGCAGAATGGAAACTCACCTATCAATCAAATGTCTTTGAGCAGTGATTGCACACCAGCATCAAAACCATTAATGCATCAACTTGATTAGATTTGGGAATCATTTATGGTGACATGCCCAATCAATCACATCTATTTCCTACGCACTTGCAGTATTTCTGCTCCAACCTGTGTCATGAAAGGAAGGATATGGAGCTTTAGTCAGTAAGTAAACACTTTCTGGGTACCTATGGGACAAAACCAAATCATTCATGACCTTCTAATTATCCAGTGTAAACAGACCTTGGAAGCACCTTCTTGTAGATCACAGAGGACCTATAAAATGGTGATAGGATGTTACAGCACATATGAATGAATCCAGCTAGTAACAGTTTATTTTATAGGTGTTACATGTTAAGATGATGCAGTAAAAGAGCAGTTTTTAGATCAAGGTTATTAAAATATAATGGTTTGATGTACTTACACCTGCACCACGACTTACACAATTCTAATATATTTAATCTACAAATACTGAAAGTAACTGAAGTTAACAAACACAAATAATTCATTAGTAACTCAGTAGGCTAAGTTAATGCTGACCACACACACTTCAGTCTGATTGTACAATTTTATTTAGATTTACAAACTACTATATGGTGTAAAAGTCTGCCTATCTTGATATAAATTGATGAGATTGGTTACCCAGATTGTAAGAGAGCTGTAAAGTTAAATCATAATGTTGTGGCCAAACTATAAACATTTGGGGGTCAATTAAAAAAAGAAAAAAGAAAAAAGTTTTTAACTTAGTTTCTTTCTATTTCAAATAAAATCTTAAGTTAGTTTTCAAATAAATATTAAACTATACTATCAAACCCTCTTTCTCAAATTTATTTTCTATACAGTGCATATGAGTAGAGCAAGCAAGAAAGAGCAAGGGGATGGGGAATCAGTCCCTCCTCTGGCTTATTCCATTGCTTAGAAGCTGACATTTAAACAATCAGTAAGACCGTTAAGAATAGGCAGGTATATATCAAATGAATCTTAGAGCTCCAACTGCTGATTGGAAATACAGTGGGTATAGAAAAGAATCACCCCCCTTTAACCACTTTTTTACTGGGCACTTAAACACCCTTCCTGCCCAGACCAATTTTCAGCTTTCGGTGCTCTCACACTTTGAATGACAATTACTCAGTCATGCAATACTGTACCCAAATGATTTTTTGTCCATTTTTTTCCCACAAATAGAGCTTTCATTTGGTGGTATTTGATCACCTCTGGGTTTTTTATTTTTTTGGGCTATAAATGAAAAAAGACTGAAAATTTTGAAAAAAAATACGCATTTGTCTTTGTTTCTGTGATAAAATTTAGCAAATTATTAATTTTTCTTCATAAATTTTGGCCACAATTTATACTGCTACATATCTTTGGTAAAAAATAACCCAAATTAGTGGATATTATTTGGTCTATGTGAAAGTTAGAGAGTCTACAAACTGTGGTGCAAATCATACAAAATTGATCACATCTGATGTACTGGTGGCCTCTCATTTCTTGTGACCCGAACAAGCCAGGAAAGTACAAATACCCCCCAAATGACCCCTTTTTTGAAAGTAGACATTCCAAGGTATTTAGTAAGAGGCATGGTGAGGTTTTTGATGTTGTCATTTTTTCCCACAATTCTTTGCAAAATGAATTATTTACATTTTTTTATTTTTTTTCCACAAAATTGTCATTGTAATAGGTTATTTCTCTCACATGGCATGTGTATACCACAAATGACACCCCAAAATAAATTCTGCTACCCCTCCTGAGTATTACGATACCACATGTGTGGGACTTTTACACAGCCTGGCCACTTAGAGAGGCCCAACATGCAGGGAGGACCATCACCTGTTTTAGGAACATAAATTATACATCTACCTATTACACTTTTGAAGGCCCTGGAGCACCAAGACAATGACACGTGACACTGACGTGGCACTGATGACAGGTGGCACTGATGACACGTGACACTAATAACAGATGGCACTAATACGGGGCACTGATAAAAAGTGACACTGGTGACAGATGGCACTAATATGTGGCACTGATGACAAATGGCACTTATACGTGGCACTGATATTATGTGGCACTAATACGTGGCACTGATGAGAGATGGCACTGATATGTGGCACTGATGACAGATGGCACTGATACGTGGCACTGATGACACGTGACACGTGACACTGACAACAGATGGCACGTGACACTGACAGGTGGCACTGATGACAGATGGCACTGATACGTGTCACTGATGACAGATGGCACTAATATGTGGCGCTGATGACACATGACACTGATATGGCACTGATGACAGATGGCACTATGTGGCACTGATGACACGTGGCACTGACGTGGCACTGATGACAGATGACACTTATACTGGGGACAGGTGGCACTGGGGACAAGTGGCACTGGGGACAAGTGGCACTGGGGACAAATGGCACTGGGGACAGGTGGCACTGGCAGATGGCACTGGGAACAGGTGGCACTGGGGACAGGTGGCAGTGGGGACAGGTGGCAGCGGGGATAGATTGCACTTTATTTTTCGTTTTTCTTTTTTTTTTACTCACGGCACCGCTGCAGCCGTTCATCTCTCCCTCCTCCCACGCTGTCTCTGTGTGAGGAGGGAGATCGGCGCTGAGAGATGATCTCATATGTTTACATATGAGATCATCTCTCATTGGACACGCCGATCACGCTGTAAACGGCCGCTGTGATTGGCCGTTTACAGCGATCTGTGACTGGCTGTGTCCGGCTGTGTCTTGCTGTGTCCGCGCTGCAGCCGTCTTTCGGCTATAGCGCGGGCGCGAAGTGGTTAAAATCAAATTTTTCTGTTTTGCAGCCTAAATGAAGTTAAACATATAACACCAACATGTCAGAAAAAAAATAAAAATTCAAAAACAGAATCACTGAGTGGGATAAAAGGATCATCCCCTTGTGCCAGTATGTTGTTGAACCACTTTTTGCTTTAATTGCAGGCTTTAGTCTGTTGGGATATGTCTTTACTAACTTTGCACATCTAGACTTTGCAATATTTGCCCACTCTTCTTTCCAGAACTGCTCACGTTCAGTTAAATTTGATGGTGACCATTTGTGGACTGCAGTCTTCAAGTCAATCCACATTCACATTTTTTTCCTTCACCCACTGTGTGGTTATTTTTGCTGTGTGCTTTGAATCATTGTCATGTTGTAAAGTAAACCTTCTCCTCATTGACAACTTTCTGGCAGAGGGCAGCAGATTTTCCTCAGGAATTTGACAGTATTATTCCTTCTATCCTGACAAGTACTCGAGTCCCTGCTGCAGAGAAACACCCCCATAATAGGATATTACCACCTCTATGCTTTACTGTAAGAATGCTGTTATTTGGATGGTGAACTGTATTGGATTTCGGCCAGACATATCGTTTGGGGTTGAGACTAAAATGTAATAGTTTGGCCTCATCTGACCATAACACCTTTTTCCATGTGGCCACAGAATATTCAAGGTGTGTTTTGGCAAAGCTCAGTCGTGACTGCATGTGGCCTTTCTTGAGAAATTGCTTTTTTCTTGCAACCCTCCCATACAAGCCTCATTTGTGGAGAATTTGTGATATTGCTGTCACATGCACATAATGACCACTCTGTCATAAATTCCTGCAACTGCTTCAGAGTTGCTGAAGGCCTCTTGGTAGCCTCTCTAGCCAGTTTCCTCCTGGCTCTTTCATTCAGTTTTTAATAAATCCAAGATCAGCATAGATAATTCTGTGTATAAAACTAAAATGAAAAATGGTAGCAGTGCAAGTCATGTAACTGTATAAAATAATATAATAAGTATGGGACTGTTCCAAGAAATGTCTAGCTACTGGCAATTCCTTATTCTTATCCCTGATGGAATATTTTTGACAGGCAATGCATTCTTTTATTTTTAGGTTGTTTCACCCCTATAAAGAGACCACATGGGCACTTAATTATATATATATATATACTACATTAGCCATTAATATTAATAAGATATACCTTATGTGGATGGCAAACATTTTCCCTTTGATTGTGTTTGAACAGTGACAACAATTTACCCCCTAACACCCCCAGGAGGCAATATGGCCTCTGTATCATATGACCACTGTAATTAGCTCTCACAGCAGTCACTTGATCAGGAGTCTGTTCCTCTGGCTACCATTTAAAAGCCTTGACACAGATGTCTATGACAGCTCATTTAGTGTTCTGGGAGCATGAAATGAGCGCCCTCTAAGCACACAAGATCTTTCCACCATGGATGCACAGGTGCAGTTGCTACACATTAAAGCCCACCTTTATTGTCGCTGCATATATGCATTACGTGGAGAGCAAGAGGTTAAAGTGATTGTAAAGCTTCGTTTTTGTTTTTTTTTTAAATAACAAACATGTCATACTTACCTCCACTGTGCAGTCCGTTTGGCACAGAGTGGCCCGATCATCCTCTTCTGGGTTCCCCCGACGGCGCTATCAGCTCCTCCCCTGCAGCATATAACCCCCTAGGAGAAACGCTCTTCCAGGGGGGTTACCTTGCGGGCGCGCTCCTGAGTTCATCATTTGCGTTCATAGATGCAGAATGTAGGACTCAGCCCGCCCCCGGTGCCTGGGTTATTGGATTTTATTGACAGCAGTGGAAGCCAATGGCTGCACTGCTATCAATCTATCCAATCTAGAGCCGAGAACCCCAGGCGAAGAGGTCCAGCGCATCTCCACCGAGGGAACGAAGGGGGTAAGGTGAGTAAAACGGGGGGGGGGGCTAGGGGGCCGGTCACTTTCAGAAGTTTTTTCACCTTAATGCATAGGATGAAAGCACGAGGGTTTACAACCCCTTTAAGCATGGATAATTCCCAATGCTTTTTAGTCCAAAGAATGTTAATTTCTATTATGTGTTGACATGGCGGTCTGCTTTTATGACTCTGCTGGAGGTGCCCCTGATGATGTCAGAAGTGATGAAAAGCATAGGGTGGAGCCACGCGCATGCGCATCCACGGAACGGCCATCCTAGTTGTTGGAAGCCTGGTCTATTGGCGTCATGTCGGTTACATGCCTGATATCTCTGTTAGTGCATCTAATTTATACTTATAAAGGGAAGTGGTTTTACAGTATTACACTATTGGAGTGCTTTCCTTTTACATTTGGCCCAGTGCCACTCTAGAACGATTGCTAAGCTGCCGCTGCTTGATTGCTGGAGCTGTTTTGTGTACCATTCTAAAAGGAACCCTCCTGTCTACCTGAGATGTCTGATTGTCTTTGTAAAATGAGTGCATGTTGACCATCAGGGGGTCACACAATATCTGGTAAGCAGTGCATGAGAGTGAAGGGTGTCACCAGGGTTTTATAAGGAATCTTTTTACATCACGGTTGTGGCATTACTGAAACTGGAACTTCTGGGCTTTTTTGGACTGATTATTATACGTCATTTTCACTTTTACGGACTATTAAAATTTGATTGCATTCGTTGTTATAACACATGATTACACAACTGAACTATTAAAGTTTTTTTTTTTCTACAGAATTATTTGCACTGATCTTTGATTCATCATGATGCAAATTATGTTATGAATAATGTTGACTTAATTAATTGTAATCGGATCATGTTGTCTTGTAATGTTCTTTAATTCTAAATTAGATTTCTTGTTGTTTATCCATAGCGAAGATTCAACAAGGTAAAGAGCATGAAATTGATAAGAGATTTATGAATGAAGGGTAATTGAATTGTTACTGCTAATAATTGCATCACTTCCAGGTCCTTGTATACTTAACATACATGTGTTGCATGATCATTGTGTCATACCTGAGGAAGGGCCCAACTGTTGTTATATGTGCACATAGCTTAGAATGGATTGTATACTATTCATCAGAATAAGTTGCAGAATTTATTGAAGTTATATATAAAGACAAGTAGCCTTTTGGCTTAAATGTATAGGGATAGGATAAACTGTTAGCAGCAGTAGTCCAAACAGGTTTGACCTGTTCATTTATTTATCAACAGTTTTAATGCAGGAAGGCTTTGTTCTTAGCACAACACAAAGAAAACATCTGCTTGTCCAAGCAACTACCGGTATCTAAACTCAGGTAAGTTCCCAGCCAACAGGTTGCCCCCCCTAATTTGTTCCCCCAAACAGTAGTGTTTTGTTAGCACTCAGCCTTTTAAACTAGCAGGAAGCTCCCACATCAGAGAGAGCCCTGAGCACCAGGGCTCATACAGTACACATATCAGCACACATACAGTATCATAAAGGCATGCACACAGCTGAGACTAAAGCTGGTCACACTATACACATTTCAGATGATTCTTGAGGAACAAGCCAAAGTTTGCTCAGTTAGTGGCCCTGTCGACTTTCTCCACCAGATCTAACCCACTTAATGACTTGCTGACCAGCCGCCACAGTTATAGTGCAGCAGGACGGCTCTATTGCGCAAATCGCTGTACCAGTATGGCGCTTTGTGTAATAGATACAGAGGGCGACTGACATAAGTCTATTCCCTATTTTGTAGATGCTATCACTTTTGCGCAAACCAATCAATATACGCTTATTGCGGTTTATTTTATATTTTTTCCAAAATATGTAGAAGAATACATATTTGCCTAAACTGATGAAGACATCTTGTTTTTCTATTGGATATTTATTATAGCAAAAAGTTAAAAAATATTGTTTTCTTTTCAAAATTGTCGGTCTTTTTTTGTTTTTGTTTATACCGCAAAAAATAAAAAACGCAGAGGTGATCAAATACCACCAAAAGAAAGTTCTATTTGTGGAAAAAAAAAGGACATCAATCTTGTTGGGTACAAGCGTTGCATGACCGTGCAATTTTCGTTAAAGTGACGCAGTGCCGTATCGCAAAAAATTGCCTGATCATTAAGGGGGTAAGTCCTGTCTGGGCTGAAGTGGTTAAAAAATGTAAGGATCCAGACAGAAAATTGATGGCGGCACAGCACCTGCAAACAATCAGATACAGCCACCCCAATAGATTCCCCCATCATTGCTGTGTAGTGTGGATGGAGGGGCCTGCAGATTGAACAAAACAAACTATAAGTGTAAGGCTAGATTAAATTAGAACCATACCCTCCTAACCTTTACAGCTAAGGAAACTGTAATGTTAGCCTCTGTTTGCTCAGCAGTTGCCATGATGTTGCATCTGTGATCAGTTATGACACCAGCCATTCGATGGCTTGACAATTTGGTTGAAAGCACTAGCCTCTGTGACAGTTATCATTCGTGGCATGCCTTGAACGTAACTGTTCTGGGAAACTGTTAAACCAAAGGGTTTAATTCCACTTGAAGGTCTGGCTATCCAACCCAAAGCTCTACAAAGTTTCTGGGATCCAGAACAAGGTCATAGATCCTAGAGCCCCTCATCATGTGTAGGTGATAAACATATATGACACAAATATACTGTTGACAATCCTGCCAGCTAGTGCCTCAAATATCCTCCCCCTCTCCCCGGACCTGTTGGAAGGAGTACAGTGAACAAGTGAGAGTCCATCAGTATTACCTATCTGGGGCCCAGGCCTGTGTTCTCTAAAAAGTGTAAAGTCTTGCAGAGCCAGCAACCTCCTTGTGACCCTTACATTGTTCTCTTGGTTTTGAGCTATCCACTGTAGTCTTTAATAAATTGTAACTGCCTGCTCAAAAGTGAATATCTTAATGGCCCTAGTGCCCAGTTTATGGCCCTCCTTTTCCACTGTGGAATAGTTCCTCTCTGCAGGGGCACGTTTCTGGCTAATAACAGAAAGTCCCTGTCTTTTCCATCCTTTCAACCACTGTTAAGTGGGCACAAATTAAGAGCCCACTGCATGGTTTTGTGGTCACCACGTTTGTAAATAAAGCTTTTTAATTTTTATAAAATAAAAAAAAAAGAAAGAAAAAAGTGCAGGCTTGTCACGAGGCTTTCGAGCGGGAAACACATTTTTCTGCATGTGTTGGGGGCTATAAAAGCCCCTGATGTGACAGGTCCCGCTCACAGTTGTCCTGGATCGGCTTGGCTGAGCTTCTAACTATTACAAAGAGCTATTACACTATAGCTCACCAAGCCGTGACAGGACATGAAAGCCGTGACAGGACATGAAATCCCTTGTGCGACAAGTGCTGGAGAGAGCAGCATCGATTCCCGCCCAGCTGAAGATGTCGATTCCCGCCCAGCTGAGGATGACGAGGATGACTCGCCGACGAGTCAACGAACAGGCTGGCGTTTCAAGAGACGAAGGTGTGTCTTCTCTCCTTCTCCGATCTGCAACGCTGACCGAAGAAGACGAGCTTGGCATTCTATGCCTGAGTCTCGCGCACTTCACCTCCCACAGCTGCTTCGTCTCCGCCCATCTCCCGGAAGTCTCCACCCACTACTGCTCCTTCTCAGGTATCTCCGCCCCCGGCTGCAGCGCGTTCTCAGCGTGGGCGTCCAATTGCTATGGCGATGGCATCACAAGCGTCCAGGCCGCCCAGGCTGGATGCAATGAGGGCCTTTCCTAATGCAGCATCCTCAGCACAGTCTGCTGCCAACGCTTTACCTTCCTCTAATGTGAAAATTCCATTGCTTTGCAGGAATCCAGAGCCTAGTATGGCGGGTGAGTCTAATTCGGCTGGTTTGTTGCAGAATTTAATTATTTCTTTAAATAAATTTAATGATGTTTTCTCTGCTTCAGTTTGTGTCTGTTTCACCTTCTCCTGCAAATGTTTGGTCTACTACAGATTCTAATATTAACCCTATTAATGCCAATGTTCCTATTACTGTGCCTGGGATTCCATTTGGCTCCCTCTATCAAAGAAAAAATTTGGAAAGGTGAATTTTTAGACTTATTATCGTTATTGCCTGCTTCTAAAGAATTTTTGTATAAAGGTGATAAGAAGTCTGAGGACAATGTTGAAGATTATCGACGTCGTCCTGTTTCTAGATAGTTTTTTAATTGGTTGCAGGCTTTCTGCATTTTTTCAGCAGTAATGGGCGAAAAACATCCTCAAAAATCCAGTGGATTGTTTCAACATTTAGAACATATTTTAGAGGCTTATAAAAGCTTTAGCGGTATGGGTTGGTTTCATTACGATGAATCCTTCCGCCAAAAGATTGCTATTTATCCTACTCTTAAATGGAGTAATAAGGATGTCGGTTTATGGTTAAACCTTATTACCCCTCAGAAATCTTCCTTTTCTAAAATACAACCGCAACCACTGGCTAATTCTCCTAGTTCGATTTCCGTTTACAAAAAAGGTATATGTTTCGCATATAATGAATCTCAGTGTAAGTGGTTGGCTTCTTCGTTATAGACATGAATGTTCATTTTGTTTTTGAAACCATCCTGTTACAAAGTGTTTTAAAAGGACCGCTCATACTGCCTTAAGAGATCATTCCAAAAGCATGCACGCCAGTGAAGTTGTCCGCAATGCTTCCTTGGCTGCGGCTCTACCCAGACAAGGAGAAAGTGCAGCTCTTAATTGACGGCTTTTCTGTTGGTTTTAAACTCCCTGTCTTCAAAGGCCCTGGTTGTCATTTTTCAAAAAATTTGAAATCCGTATTGCTGAATACTGATATTGTTGCAGATAAATTATTTAAAGAAATATCCGCTAACAGGATTGCCGGTCCTTTTATTCCCCCCCCCTATTCAGAATTTTCGTATATATCTCCGTTAGGTTTGGTTCCAAAAAAAGAACCCCAATCATATCGTCTTATTCATCACCATTCTTTCCCTGCGGGTAGTTCATTGAATGATGAAATTGATCCGCTTTCTGCTTCTGTCACATATGCTACATTTGATGATGCTGTCCACCTTATCAAACAATTTGGTCCAGGTGCATTATTAGCTAAAGCGGATATTCAATCTGCATTTAGATTATTACCTATAGCTGCTGAGGCTTATAATTCTCTAGGTTTTTGCTTTAATGGCTATTTTTTCTATGACAAATGCCTTCCTATGGGCTGTTCGTTATCTTGTCGTTATTTTGAGGTTTTTGCGTCCTTTCTTCAGTGGGTAATGATTTGGGAATCTGGCCATTCTGGAATACTACATTACCTAGATGATTTACTTTTTATTGGTCCTCCAAATTCACCTGTTTGCTCTTGCGTTTGTTTTTTCTTCTTTCAGAATTTTTCGGTATCCCTCTTGCTATTGAAAAAACGTCTTTTCCATCCCCCGTTATTGAATTTTTAGGTATCAGAATTAATACTTTGTTGTTTCAATATGAACTTCTTTCATTAATGATTTCTAGGTTAGAGTCTTTGATTGCAATGTTTTTGCGTCGCAAGAAAGTTTTATTGAAGGAGCTTCAATCTTTTCTTGGTCTCCTTGCTTTCACAACTCGCGTGATGCCTATGGGCAGAATTTTTTCCAGGAGATTGTCCTTGGCTACGTCGGGTTTTAAGTCTCCTTTTTCGCATATCCGGCTCTCGTCTGCTATGAAAGATGACCTATTGGTATGGTCTTAATTTTTGATGGACTATAATGGTAGATCATTTTTTCAGGATGATTTTGTTTTTTTTTCTGCTGATATTAATTTATTCACTGATTCAGCTGGTTCTTGTGGATTTGCAGCCATTTTTCACACACACTGGTGTGCGAGTAAATGGCCTCAATTTTGGATTTCCAACAAAGCCACTAGGAATATAGTTTTATTGGATCTTTTTCCTGTAGTGGTCGCCTTGGAGATTTGGGAGCCCAATTTTCCAACAAACGCATTGTTATTCATACGGATAACAAGGGTGTGCTTTTTGCTTTGAATTGTCTCTCTTCCAAATCGTTTTTTGTTATTCATAGTTTCATAGTTAGGAAGGTTGAATAAAGACACCTGTCCATCCAGTTCAACCTGAGCGAGTGTCTACAACTGTCCCTATCCCCGTACATTGCACACATCGGTCCCTACCCTCAAGGAGCCCGCAATTACAAACCGGGTTATAATTAGTCCTTTGTGCTGTTATCCCCCTCTTGGACCATTTACACCAGATGGTCTTCTCCCTCTACCTCTATTACGGAGTCGAGGCATATGTGAATGGGGAGATTATGAGGTGTAGAGTGGACTACGGGATCGGAATACCTAAGTTCAGATCCAATATGCGGGGTGCCAGGAGGATTACTAGGTAAATTTATAATATTATTATTATAATTATTGGCCGTGGGGGATCCTCCTGAGTGGATTTTATTTTGCCGTAAATAAATGAACTCGTTTTTAAAGTCACTCATGTCCCTATGGAATTTCTTAACTTTTTTCTTTTGCATATACTTATCTATTTTGTCCAATTTCTTATTAATACTATTATTAAAATCTGCACTGCACCTACTGTTATATAAGTGTGTATCAATAATCATCACACATTAGTAAATGCACTACACAAATAACCAATGAAAGTGCTATGCAAATAAAATAAAAATAAAAATATGACCAATTAGCCAATTAAAGTGCTATTTGCCAAACTACAACGTAGTGCATTCAATAAATCATAAAAAACGCATATAAAGTCCATGCATAAATATCCTGTGCTGTCAGAGGAAGTTCATCCAAATGTATCCTCTGCACATATAATGTGAGCAAAAACATATATCACGGCTGTGCTTGAGAAAGTTTATCAAACATGCGGTTTATAGTAGATGGGATCGAGAGAGAGAGAGAGAGAGAGAGAGAGTATCTGTGAGGACTGTTTGGATGCCAAGGCGGCAATTTTGAAAGTTTTTTTAAGAATTGATGTAAGTGTAATGATTTTAAAAATTTTTAATAAACTCTGCAGTATTACACTATATATTCCTTTCCTCCATTTTGTCCAAACTTTACCTCTACGGTCTGTGACCGTGTAAAGTCTATAGGACCCATATGGAGAAGGATGGAGGAAACCTTTCCATGAAAGAAGGATACACCAACCTACCCGGTGGATGGAGGTCATCTGTGACACACAGGCTGTTTTATCTGCTATATCTGGTGAGTGGGGAACCAGGAGGGGAGCACAGGAAGCCATCTGAATCACACCCGATATTTGTGTCTACTATAAACCGCATGTTTCATGAACTTTCTCAAGTACAGCCGTGATATATGTTTTTGCTCACATTATATGTGCAGAGGATACATTTGGATGAACTTCCTCTGACAGCACAGGATATTTATGCATGGACTTTATATGCGTTTTTTTAAGATTTATTGAATGCACTACATTGTAGTTTGCCACATAGCACTTTAATTGGCTAATTGGTCATATTTTTATTTTTATTTTTTTTGCATAGCACTTTCATTGGTTATTTGTGTAGTACATTTACTAATGTGCGATGCATAGCACTTTCATTGGTTATTTGTGTAGTACATTTACTAATGTGCGATGATTATTGATACACACTTATATAATAGTAGGTGCAGCGCTGACTTCTAAACTTTCACTATCACTATTTTGGGGTACTTACCTTTCACTTCAGCAGCAGCCCTAGGATATATTTTGTTTATATTTCCACAGCGCGGGTTTATAACTATTATTTTTTATTATTAAAATCTGTCCACTGTTGGGTGTTTTTAATGGGGTCTAATTTATTATGTAGATCCATAATTTTACTTTCTAATTTCAAAATTTTTCTTTTGTTTCCTCTTTAACCACTTTCAGACCGGACCATTTTGCTGGCTTAAGACCAGAGCACTTTTTGAGATTCGGCACTGCGTCACTTTAACTGACAATTGCCGGTCCCAAACAAAATTGACGCCCTTTTTTTCCCACAAATACAGCTTTATTTTGGTGGTATTTGATCACCCCTGTGGTTTTTATTTTTTGCGCTATAACCAAAAATAGCGACAATTTTGAAAAAAAAGCATTATTTTTTACTTTTTGCTATAATAAATATCCCCCAAAAATATATAAAAAAACTTTTTTTTCCTCAGTTTAGGCCGATATGTATTCTTCTACATATTTTTGGTAAAAAAAATAGCAATAAGCGATTATTAATTGGTTTGCGCAAAAGTTATAGCGTTTACAAAATAGGGGATTGTTTTATAGCATTTTTATTAATAATTTTTTTTTACTAGTAATGGCGGCGATCAGCGATTTTTATTGTGACTGCGACATTATGGTGGACACATCGGACATTTTTGACACCTTTTTGGGACCATTGTCATTTATACAGCAATCAGTGCTATACAAATGCACTGATTCCTGTGTAAATGACACTGGCAGTGAAGGGGTTACCCAGCGGGTGGCAGTGTAGGGGTTAAGTGTGTCATAGGGGCATGTTGCTAACTGTGGGGGGCATGGCTGTGTGTGACAGTCACTGATCTCTGCTCCAATCACAGGGAGCAGAGATCAGTGTCACTTGTTGATAGGCAGAACAGGGAGATGCGGTTTACTTCTGCATCTCCCCATTCGTCCTCCCCATGAGACGATCGTGGTTATCCCCACGGCGATCGAGTCCGCGGGACCCGCGACCGGACTCACGGAGGTCCCGACCGGCGCGTGCACACAATGGCACGGCGGCATATTCAAAGGGACGTACCTGTACGCCCTTATGCCTGTCCGTGCCATTCTGCTGACGTATATGTGTGTGCGCCGGTTGGTAAGCGGTTAATACTAGTTGTTGGAATTTTAAAACCCATCCCATTAAAAAAGTCTAACCATTCGGTCATTGAGTAAATATCATCCAGGCGATCTTGTGGGGTGACCTCCCATCTAAAGCCCCATACACACGGTCGGACTTTTTCATGGATTCTGTCCGATCGGACAATGTTGTTGAAAAATCAGACCGTGTGTATGCACCATCGGACAGTGTTCGTCGGTTTGTCCGACGGACAAAAGCCCCATACACACGGTCGGACTTTTTCATGGATTCTGTCCGATCGGACAATGTTGTTGAAAAATCAGACCGTGTGTATGCACCATCGGACAGTGTTCGTCGGTTTGTCCGACGGACAAAGTCTTATCTCCTGCTGGAAAGATTTGCCGTCAACCCGGTCCGATCACACCAAACCCGATCGTGTGTACGGTTGTCCGACCGGACAAAGTGCTACGCATGCTCAGATCACATTACAAGACCAAAGCTATTGGCTACTAGCCTCTACGTTGTCCCGTCGTAGGCAACAAACGTCACCACGTTCAGAATGATCGGATTTTCCAACAACTTTGTCCGACCGTGTGTACGCAAAACCAACATCGGACAAAGTACGACGGACATGATCCGACGGACCTGGTCCGCGGATTGTCCGACCGTGTGTATGGGGCTAAAGTCTTATCTCCTGCTGGAAAGATTTGCCGTCAACCCGGTCCGATCACACCAAACCCGATCGTGTGTACGGTTGTCCGACCGGACAAAGTGCTACGCATGCTCAGATCACATTACAAGACCAAAGCTATTGGCTACTAGCCTCTACGTTGTCCCGTCGTAGGCAACAAACGTCACCACGTTCAGAATGATCGGATTTTCCAACAACTTTGTCCGACCGTGTGTACGCAAAACCAACATCGGACAAAGTACGACGGACATGATCCGACGGACCTGGTCCGCGGATTGTCCGACCGTGTGTATGGGGCTTAAGACTTCTCACGATAATCTTCTCTTTAATATATTGTTCCATGGTGCAAATATCCCACCATGTTCTATCCTGTTTCTCTAATGCATTACTCAGAGCCAATAAGGTTCCTTTTATAGTCCTCCTCAACCTCATTGGTTTGATTATAAACAAACACTGAGTTTAAATCAATATGTCTATTCGTTTTCACCGCCTCCATAGCTGCTTGATTAAATGGCAAAACAGTATGCAAAACAATTATATATATAGAAAACAAAGCCTATTACAAGTGCTAATGAATAAGGTGAAATACAACAGTAAAAAGACTATATAGCCAATTAAGGCAACAGCTGCTACCTTAAAACCCACACCAGGGTTTAGAGAGATAATAAACACGAAACAGATATAGGCAGCACTTACAAGACCTAAATAATAAACTCAAGGTTAAAAATACCAAACATAAATATTCCTGCAATAGAAAAATCACACAATATAAGATCACATCAGTGCATAGATGCAAGTGTCCATAATATAAGCAATATATAAGTTCATAGGCAGATCCAAAAGGGGGTTAATTCCTATTAGCAGAGATTGCAAACTGCCACCAACACCACCACACGTGAGGAGACAGGGGAGTACTCACATCCCCCTCTGAATAAAACTCTTACCAGATGGTATAACACAATAGGCAAGCAAATAACACTTGTTTAGAATCTTTATATCTGATCTCCCGGGACCAACTGCATCATCAATGGATATGGATCCCACAGGGATATGCTCATTTCAAGTCATAGGGGAAGGAAAGAGACAAATTCCATAGTGTAATCCTGTTAAAAACGTTTTATTTCCCCACAACAAACGCCCCCTTTAGGTTTTGCACTTACACCAATCATAGAAACATAGCGATATGCGCCTACGCGGGTTTACCTGATTACAGCATACTCAGTTCATATATACAGTATATACAGTGCCTTGTAAAATTATTCATACCCCTTGAAATTTTCCACATTTTGTCATGTTATAACCAAAACCTAAATTTATTCTATTGGGGTATTATTTGATAGACCAACACAAAGTGGCACAAAATTGTGAAGCGGAAAGAAAATGATAAATGGTTTTCAAACTTTTTTACACAGAAATATGTGAAAAGTGTGGTGTACATTTGTATTCAGCCCCCCTAAGTCAATACTTTGTAGAACCACCTTTCGCTGCAATTACAGCTGCAAGTCTTTTTGGGGTTGTCTCTACCAGCTTTGCACATCTAGAGAGTGACATTTTTTTCCCATTCTTCTTTGCAAAATGTCTTAAGCTCTGTCAGATTGGATGGAGAGCGTCGGTGAACAGCAATTTTCAATTCTTGCCATAGATTCTCAATTGGAATTAGGTCTTGCCTTTGACTGGGCCATTATAACACATGAATATGCTTTGATCTAAACCAGTGTTTCTCAACTCCAGTCCTCAAGGCTCCCCAACTGGTCATGTTTTCAGGATTTCCCTTAGATAAAAACGGCTGTGGTAATTACTAAGGCGGTGAAACTGATTAAATTACCTGTGCAAAATAATGGAGAGCCTGAAAACATGACCTGTTGGGGTGCCTTTAGGACTGGAGTTGAGAAACACTGATCTAAACCATTCCATTATAGCTCTGGCTGTATGTTTAGGGTCTTTGTCCTGCTGGAAGGTGAACTTCTGCCCCAGTGTCAAGTCTTTTGCAGACTCTAACAGGGTTTCTTCTAAGATTGCCCTGTATTTGGCTCCATCCATCTTCCTATCAACTCTGACCAGCTTCCCTGTCCCTGCTGAAGAAAAGCATCCCCACAACCATGATCCTGCCACCACCATGTTTCATGGTGTGTTTAGGGTGATGTGCAGTGTTCATTTTCCACCACACATAGCATTTTGCTTTTAGGTCAAAAAGTTCAATTTTGGTCCCATCTGACCAGAGCACCTTCTTCCACATGTTTGCTGTGTCCCCCACATGGCTGCTCGCAAACTGCAAACATAACTTCTTATGGCTTTCTTTCAACAATGGCTTTCTTCTTGCCACTGTTCCATAAAGGCCAGATTTGTGGAGTGCACGACTAATAGTAGTCCTGTAAACAGATTATCCCACCTGAGCTGTGGATCTCTGCAGCTCCTCCAGAGTTACCTCTTGGGCCTCTTGGCTGCTTTTCTGATTAATGCTCTTCTTGCCCGGCCGGTCAGTTTAGGCGGACGGCCATGTCTTGGTAGGTTTGCAGTTGTGCCATACTCTTTCCATTTTCAGATGATGGATTGAACAATGCTCAATGAGATGTTCAAAGCTTGGGATATTTTTTTAACCTAACCCTGCTTTAAACTTCTCCACAACTTTATCCCTGACCTCCTGACCTGTCTGGTGTATTCCTTGGCCTTCATGCTGCTGTTTGTTCTCTAAGGTTCTCTAACAAACATCTGAGGGCTTCACAGAGATTAAATTACACACAGGTACTAAACGTACTCACTTAGCTCACTCACTCAACGTACTAATTAGGTGACTTCTGAAGGCAATTGGTTCCACTAAATTTTAGTTAGTGGTATCAGAGTAAGGGGCTGAATACAAATGCACACCACACTTTTCGAATATTTATTTGTAAACAATTTTGAAAACCATTTATCATTTTACTTCCACTTCACAATTATGTGCCACTTTGTGTTGGTCTATCACATAAAATACATTTATGTTTTTGGTTGTAACATAACAAAATGTGAAAAATATCAAGGGGTCTGAATACTTTTTCAAGGCACTGCAGCTGTGATGCCTGCTATTGATGCCTGCTAACTTCCTTGTGTTCGCATTAGATGAGTCAATGAAATTTGTGTTAAGGCCAAGTGCACTCACCTCCTTTTGGATCTACCTTTAAACAGTGTCCACAAAATCTTTCATAGGTTTTGAAGCCACCATCTGTACAAATATCCCACAAATCTCTTGTCTGACTTCAGTAACATTGTAACAGTAATGCCCCGTACACACAGTCGGATTTTACGATGGAAAATGTGCGATCGGATCATGTAGTCGGAAAATCCGACCGTGTGTGGGCTCCATCTGAATTTTTCTGTCGGAATTTCTGACGCACAAAGTTTGAGAGCTGGACCAAAAATTTTCTGACAACAAAATCCGATCGTGTCAATTCCGATCGTGCGTAGCCTAGTCAGACGGAAAAGTGCAACGCATGCTCAGAATAAATTACGAGATGGAAGAGCTCAGTCTGGTAAAACTAGCGTTCGTAATGGATATAGCACATTCGTCACACTGCAATGTTAAAAATTGTTTAATGCAGCGCAATCTTTTTCTTTATAATGTTAGAAGAATGAAGTTCTTTTGCTGCTCATATTCACACAGACTTCTCCAAAACATATTTCTTTATTCTTTCTCCTGATTTCATGTCTAGAATATTTTTATTCGTCAGATCTCCAGGAGGTTGTTTGGTGTTGGTGCCCTTGTTAATTTGACTTTGTATTTTTGAAATGTACCTGCCTACTCACAAATAAACTGTCCTCTTTGCATTAAAACACATAGGCAAGTATTTATTTAAACAAAACAAACCTTTATTAGGTGTCATAATCAAATAAAGAGGGAGGCAACACTGGAGAAACTGGTCAAATTGGTAAAGCCTTTGGCCCCCAGGGCACACATCAACTATTTAAAGCCAAAATTGGTGGCCTGAGGAGTCCATATATAAGGGAGTACAGTCTGGTCCAGAATTCCAAGAGATCAGGAACAGCAACAGATGACATCTATGTCCCCAGGCTGTGATCATATAACAGCCTGCATCTTCTGTCAGACCAGATTGAACCCAGGCCATCACTCTCTGTCCTTCCTTAGACACTTCCTTCCAGGCTTCCTTCCAGGCTGTGGCTCTGCTGTTGTAGTTGTGGCAGGAGGTGGAGGAGGATGAGGGCGATGTTCGACCTCCTGGCTGCCACTCACCCCTGCCACCTCCTGGCTGCCACTTGCCACAGCCTCCTCTCGGCTGAGGTCTTCCCGTGTATGAAAATGGGACATAGTTTTAGTTTTTTGTTCATCAATCACCCAATTTTGTGCTCATGACTGTTGCAAATTTAATGTAATAAATAGAACAGGCTATCATTCTGAGCCCAGCATTTTTCCTTCTTGTCCCAAACATTTTTGGTCACTACTGTCTATTGATATGTAAAACACTTTGTTAAATCAGAACTTACTGATCAATAATAACATCTAGTTAACATCATTAAATTTCCCACAATAAATATTTTGAACAATGCTCTATCTGACTCAAGCTGGGCTCCTCCACATCTTCCTGTCTGGAAGGCCCAGGTGGGACATTGGAAGCCTTGAAGGAAGACTGTAGAGTGCTGGCCTGGGTTCCCTGTGGTCTGCCAAAAAATGCAGCCTGTCATAGTACCACAGCCTGGGGACATAAATGTCATCTGCTGCAGCTCCTAATCTCAGGGAATTCTGGACCTTCCTGCGCTCCCTCAGATATGTACTCCTCATGACACAAATTTTTGCCTTCAAATAGATGATGTCTGCCGTGGGGACCATCGTCTTCACCAAAGCAAGCAGTTTCTCCAGCGCTGCCTGGCTCTTTCTTAGGTTCTTGTAAAAGGGGTGGTTCGTCTGCCACAGGCAGGGCAGCTCCCTGAACAGATCAATGAAGATGGGGACAAATTCATGGTATTTGAAGGGATCCATATTCTCTACAAGACACAACACAAGACAAACCCTAATGTCAGACTAAACTCTTCTAATCTTGTCCCAATATAAGCCTTAATCTAGAAGCAGTATAGGCTAGTGATGTACCAAGTTAAAATTGTACCTTTGTTCTAACGATCGGCGCTTCCGCTACCCCTTCCTCCGCTCACAGATCGTACGTACGACGCACGCGTGTTAGGTTTTATATACACTGCGCATGTGTGAAATTCCGCCCGCCCCTGATGTTCTTTCTAGTCTATTCCCCGCCCCTGCTCTTTCAGCGCAGTGTGGAGAGCACATGGTGGAGAGACAACAGGTGCATGATAATTCCACTAACGAGGAGGAGGACGACGAAAGCCAGAAACGTCCCGATCCCGGAGGAGAAGATTTAAGGCCTCAAATATGTCTTTTGTAGAGATGGCTGAGATAGTGGACATATTGAAGAGGAACGACTATGATGGGAAATATGGGCCTTACCCAAACCCAAATCTCAGAAAGGCCAAGATCATGACTAAAGTTGTAAAGAGTCTGCAGAAGAATTTTGGGGTACGATGATCCAAGGATCAACTGAGGAAACGCTGGTCAGACCTGAAACTGAGGGAGCACGATCAGTACAGAAAGATCAAGAGAGTTCTTCAAAAAAGTAAGTAATTGTCCTGTGTTATTATTATTGCTTGCATACTGCTCCATGTGCTTTTGTTTAGTGTTGTACATTTTAAAATGGCCACTTTCATGTTCATGGGTTCAATCGTTCGTACTAAACATCGTTCATCCACTTAAAATACGAGGTTTTCTAGGAGCACTAGTGTGGGACACCAGAACACCCATTTTATTAGGGTGTCACACACATATGCTCCAGTGGATACTATAGGTGTGTCTCCATATGTGAATCTTCCACAAAACAGGTAAGTATTCCAGCTAGAGAAAGGATCAAAAATAATGTTTTCAGCTTTGAACTCTGCTAAAAAAAGACAATTGTCTGACACTTCAAAGCAAAGTTTTATCTTCCTTTTTGTGCCCTCAAATATCAGTGTTCTAAGTAGACCTTATTTTCATTATCATAGGGGAGAGAAGACTCGGGACGTCTGAGGACACCAGGGATCCCACACCTCCCAAAGAAGGGAAAATCCAAAAACCAGAAGTAGAGGAGGAGGAGGAAGGAGAGGTTGTTGAAATTGGTGAAATTGTCACCACAACAGGTGAGTGTCTGAGACCACAGCTTCAGGGAAGGTAATAGATGTATGCCTGCATATTTATAATACATGGTGTGTTTTTTTTTTTTTTTTAATTGATGTGGATGTTGTGGAAGAAGAATCACATTTTACCAGTGAAAGTGCCCAGATCCTCATCAGGGAGATAATGGGGTGCAATCGCGATTTAGATAATCTCAAGAAAAACATCAATGATGTTCAAAAAAAAATGAAGAACATCATTGATGTTTTAGGGAGAATCTGAAACACACAAAACTAGCTAGCATCGCTTTTATCTTTTAAAAAACTGTTTTATATTTTGACAACAGCCAAATTTGGAAGATGCACACAGTGTGTCAACATGTGCTATCTCCCATCATGGGGGATCAATGTACGCGTTTTGTGGGTGCAACCCCTTCCTCGCTACTAAAATGGCTGAGATGAAAGGGGTTGCACCCCCAAAACACGTACATTGATCCCCCATGATGGGAGATAGCACATGTTGACATTAGGCATGAGATCAGGTGGAAAATGCCCATTTGGAATCCAATTTTGTGTGCATCTTCCAAATTTGTCTTTTACAGGGGTAACACCCCATGTGATGAAGGCAATATCAACACAGTTTGGACATACTCATGTCTGATATTGTCTTCACTTTTCAAAGTTGAACTTTGTAAGTTCTTCAGTTCTGTATGTTATGCTTTGATACATGACTGTTTCCTCCAAAACGGCAAGTTATATTAATGTTACCAAAAATAATGTGAGATACACTAAATATGTTGGTTTGTTGTAAAACCCTTTTTAGAAACGCACATGTGAATGTGCCTGGAGTAAAAACTTGCATTATCAACAATGTTTGGCTTCATTTTTAGTAGTAAAGTTGTTGTTACTGTGACAATGGGTGTTATTTATTAAAGGCTAATCCACTTTGCACTCCAAGTGCAATTTCAAGTGCACTTTTGCAGTGCACTTGTAGTGCATAGTGGATTGGCCTTTAGTAAATAACACCCACAGTGCTTATTAATTTGCCCCAATCATGCCATTTTCATGACTCCACACATTTCTGTCATGGTGCTGAAAATTAGGGATATTTTTGTCAGTAATGCACTACATACATTACAAACAAAAACAAGGTGTGTGTAGCAGACCCACAACATAATAATAATATTATCTGAAGAAGAGACTGTCACCTCATCTCGTCAAGAAATTTGGTTTGCAATGTTGAATAAAAAAGGCCCAAAAAATAACCTAAAACAAACCTAGGACACACCTAAAACAAACACAAGCAGTAAATGAAAACAAATATTATTTCAGTTTGAAAGATAATTTTATTTAAAAAATGTCTCTCAAACATTTTCTGGCATATAAATGGACCCCCTACCCGCAAAGTAATCCATGTATCGAGTTCTGACCTCGCAGGCACTTTGGGGGGGGGGGGCAAGCCAGGTTAACCACCTTCAAGTGCCATCAGGTTGGCAAATTCCGTCAAGTCAGCATCAGGCCCAACTGAGGCCTTATAATTTGGTGAGTTTTGTTTTAAAAAATTGTGCAAAATGCAGCAGGAAAGCACTATATGATTCAGTTTATATTCTGCCATGTGGATGGGTGTCAAAAATAGGCGGAACCGGCTGGCTATTATCCAGAAAGCATTCTCCACCACTCTTCTGACTCTGGGCAGCCGGTAATTAAAAACCCTCTGGTCCGGATTGAGGGTCCTCATAGGGAATGGCCGCATAAGATGGTCCCCCAGCGCAAACGCTTCATCCGCGACAAAGATGAAGGTGAGTCATTCCACACTCTCCACTGGAGGTGGCAAGCCCAAACTGCCACTCTGGAGATGCCAGTAGAACTCTGTCTGCGCAAACACTCCACCATCTGGCCATTTTTCCCCACGTCCACATACAGTAACTCGTAAGTAGCTGATACCACCGCCAACATCACGATACTATTATACCCCTTGTAATTATAATAGTACGACCCCGAGTTGGGGGGTGGGACAATGCGGACATGTTTCCCATCAATTGCCCCTCCACAGTTGGGAAACTCCTAACGGGTGGCAAACTGGGAGGCCACAGTCTGCCATTCCTGTGGCGTTGAAGGAAACTGTGGAGTCAAACAAGAAAAAAAATGTGTCATTTTGCACATCAACATTGAAAGCAGATTAGACACAAACATTTTTGCCCAACATCAGTATACCATTTTTGGAAATGAGTATTTAAAGACAAAAGTATAAGGTCCACTTATCAGATTCCTCCCCCCATCTGATGGCCCATTGCAAAAAATTAATGGGGGGGGGGGGGTTTTAGACAGGTAACCCTCTCCACTTCATTGAGAGCTGAATGCATAAATAATGTGTGATACTTTGGCCAGCCCCTCCTTACTTACACTATTGGCAGCCCACTGGACAGGTAAGAGGTGTCATAATACAAATTAACAAATGGAAGCACATTTTTACATTCTACTATTTTACCTATCAAGATAATAATAGGAGAAACAACCTTAAAACAGTAGCATTTGAAAGTATTGAGGCATGCCCTTGCACTACATGCTTTGGGGAATTCATCTATAAATCTGACCACAGGTAGGTATAGTGTGTACGGGTTGGCAAAGTCAGCAGATAGAGGATTGGTATCAGCTGACTTAGCGGTTGGGGGGGGGGGGGGTTCCTAATGAGTTTGGGCCACCAAAAAAAAAGCCTCTGGCACTCTGCAGGAATTGAAGGACACAAATAACATTTGTACACATTTTAGGGGGTGTTTAGGGGAAAGCACTACTATGGAGCTGACAAAATACATTGCTAAGTGACTAGGCTATAGGTGTATATGGGCCCAGGAGAGCATGCTGGGGAGGTTAGTGAAGGCAAATATGCATGAAGGACAAAAAATAAACTTTAAAAGCTTCCAGCATGCATGAGGACAAAGGAGCACAGCATATTACAGCATATTCAAATAAAATCATGGTAATTAGGGAATGATGAAAGAAATACAATACATTAGCAAACATTAAATACATATAATGTGATGTTAAAGGAGAAAACTTACCTTCATATAGTCCTTCTCCAGGACCTGAATGATGGCAGAAGAGGTCTCTGGGATAATGATCCCCAGAGCCTGGGGGAGATGCCTGTCAAGAACTTGAGGTCCTGAAGGCTTCTCCCTGTCGCCAAGTACTGCAACATGGCAGCAACATGGCAACTAGCCTCTGCTCCAGAGTGATGGCTTGCCTCATGCAGGTATCCTGGCTGCTGATATAAGGGGTCAGCAAAGCCAACAGATGGTGAAAATGGTGTCCGTCATCCTGAGAAATTTCCTGAAATCATCAGGATTATTCTCCTGGATCTAACGAAGCAAAGGCATGTGCGATAATTGCTCACGCTGGAGTAACCAATTCTTGCTCCATGAACTCCTCCTCACCCTGTTCATGGACTGGGCTTGGGTCAAAGCTAAAATCCCAACACCAAGCCCCTGCACAGCACGAACTCTACGATGAGTACATACACGAAACATGGCTTCAAAACGGACGGCTGGTCAGAACGGACTAACAGAAAACACTGAAACAGCAAGGCCTGAAAGAACAAACTGAAAACCAGAAACGAGCGGACACTAAGCACTGGAAATCAAAGCGTACTATATATAAATATAGGCTACAATGACAAATAAATGCAAACTGACTACATGCACTGATAAGCAGATACGCACCAACTAGCACAAACTGAAGAGCAGTAACGATCTGAAGCGCAAGTCTGAAAAGCGTGAATCGTCTCTAACCAAACTTCTACTAACACGTGATAAACACGGGATCAGCAGAAGGAGCCCAAAGGGTGTATGTCACCGCGTTCTTGACGATCGGAAAATTCCGACAACTTTGTGCGACCGTGTGTATGCTAGACAAGTTTGAGCCGACATCCGTCAGAAAAAATCTGATGGATTTGGTTGTCGGAATGTCTGACCGTGTGTTTGCAAGACAAGTTTGAGCCAACATCCGTCAGGAAAAAATCTGATGGATTTTGTTGTCGGAATGTCCGACCGTGTGAAAGTAGCCTAAATTGTAAAGCAGTACCATCTCTTATTCTGGCTCCAAAAAGAGAAAGAAAATACTTGTTGACCTCTGAGGGACATAGGTCAAGCAATTATGAAAAAAATGTAATTTTCTTTGTGTGACTCCTGTTTTGTGACAGAGATGAAGTTAAAAACCTCCTGATTTTGGCATCTTATTAATTCTTTGCTTTTTGAAGGCCCCTCAGGCAACCGCAAGAGAAATGGCACACAAAACTTCAGCAGAATAATTACCTTAGTGCATAAACACTTAGCTGATAAACAAGACTCAAGCTCCAGCTAATGCAATTTGTTTGGTCGCATTGTTTGCCTTTCTAAAAAAAATAGCATGTGGGTTGTATGATTACCCTAATTTATTTAAAGGACATTTATGCTCAATCAACAGCAAAATGAGCTAATGATTTCTTGCACTCTACCAAGGAAAAATCATGATGCTTAACTACCCTGGCCCCTAGAAAACACCATAGTATGGAGGCTAATCGCTTACTGAAAATGTGTTTAATTGGGATATAAATGTATACCACATCAAAACTGTACTGTACAGCTAATGAGATACCAAATTAGGATGGATAGAAAATGAATCTGATCTGTGCTGCCAATTTCATCTACTGCAGATTTTTTTTCTGAAGAGCTGAACCACACAGGTCCCTGGTTCTTCAGCAAATCTCCCCTGCCTAATGGTAGACAATGTAAGAAGGCAGAGACGCAATTTATCAGAAACCCTAAGGGCACATTTACACTTGCTTCGGCTTCAACACACATTAACGGCTAGTTTACACTTGCTTCAAAACACGGCTTCGGAACAGGCTTTGTTAAAACTCTCTGAACTGCTAGTCAAAGCTCCTGTCACTAAATAAATTGGTTAGCTTACAGTCCTGTTTACACCTTGCTTTTGCTTTGCTTCGGCTTCGCGTCAAAAATGATACCCCTTGTAGCTTTAGTGGTCCTTTAAAGCTTCTTCAAAGACTCCATAGAAGTCTATGGCAAAGCTTGCTTGAAGCCCCACGAAGCCTCATCAAAGCCCCACGAAGCCTCACAGAAGCCCCACCAAAGGCTTATTGAAGCCTCATCGAAGCTCCACCAAAGCCTCATTGAAGCCCTACCAAAGCCTCATCTAAGCACCAAGCAAAGGCAAGACTGTAAGCTAACCATTTTATTTAGTGACAGGATCTTTGATTTACATTCAGAGAGCTTTAACAAAGCGTGTCTGAAGCCATGTTTTGAAGAAAGTGTAAACTAGCCCTTAAAGCACCATATGCGTTAAGCGATGGGGGGAGAGTGGTGACTGGTAGTCACTGGCACTCTGCTCTGCCCTTCACGGTCTCACTAGATCACTGGGCTGTGCGGCTTGCTGAGAGGCTGAGCCTGCTGGCAGTCAGGAATCTGGATGGATCACAACTTTAAAGTCAGGATTTCTCCAGACCCTAGAGTATCCCAGTGACATCAGCTGACAGTGAGATTTACCCTGCTGTCAGTTGAATACAGGTCACAGGAGTGCAGAATTAAGTGCATCCCCAGAAGTAAGGCCAAAAGAGCTGTGGCCCTACTTCTCCTTTAAAGGTCTTGTACAAAATGTCTAAATATTTGTGACTGATTCCCAACTGTGACCAGGCAGAAAGAATTTAGAACACCAATTCTGCTACCACCACCTGATTAAATACTGATTTACATCAACATGGCACCACCTCTTCTCGGCCGTAAAACTTTACAGCCACAGAAATAGAATGAAATTAGTCACTCACAGTACTGCAAATTATCTCTATGGTTAAATGGTCATGATTCTGACTCTGTACTAACATGTGAGTCTATAATTTAGCACCAAATAAAAGGTGTAATGTCTATTCTTTTAATAAAATCAGGGGATGTGTAAAAATAAAAATAAATGGTTTAACAGGGGCTTTGTCTTTTGGACCTGTTATCAAATATTTTTTGTGAAATATGATATTATGCCTTAAAGTATATGTCTGGGCAAAGTAAAAAAAAAAACTGTCTATCTCTACAATACGTCAAGTTTTGTCTTTTTGAAATGCTGCAAGTACAGAAAAATACCTGTTTATTAGTGCCTTTACAACAATTCTCTTCTGTTGGACTACAGAACGCCTCGTCCTATCCTCATTTCTATAAAATAAGAGAAGATGTTCTGTAGTCCACAGAAAAAAAATGGGGCAGGGCCTGATAAAACTGCTTGAAATTTCAGTACGATTGAGGTAGAGTATACAGGAAATCAGAAGATCACTGGATTTCTGGCAGACTATTGGCGTTTTTTTCTATACTTGCAGTGTATTTAACGGAGACAAGCATGGGGAAATGTGCATGTGTTACAGAGTTGTATTGCATGTTTTTTTCCACTCATTTTGTCCTTATATACACTTGGAACTTGGATAAACATATAAATACAAATTCTAACAAAAGGTGGCTTAAAGTAGAACTCTGGTATAGTGGCTAAATCAACAGTTGAAATTCATACCACTGTATATGCTTACTATTTTGCCTGCTTGTATAAAATTGCTTGAGAAAAATTACAAAATGTCTTGTAGGTAAAACAGTAAACATACACATCCGAATTGTGTATTTGGGGTTTGCCTGGAGTTACATTAAACTATAAATTCCTATAAATGATTATGTACAACAATCCTAAAATATTTAGAGGTTTACAAGATAGCATAGTATCCGGTTCAGTTATCATCAGCAGCTTTTACAGCCAAAGGATGGCTTCAGATGTACAGTACTTAGGGTTCCGAAGTAATTGAGCAATCACACCAAGACACCACTGATGTGTCACTTAGGTCACGCTCACTTAAGTCATGATATATGAGCAAGGACATAAATAAGAAAGAGCAAACTGAAGCCTGAAATAAGGATTTGACATTACAATATATTATCCACTTCGTTCCATTACATATTCCATGAAATGGTGCTATATTCACATGTTTAAGATGCCTTGACTACTATTAATTGATCTGAAGTTCTCTGCATTGATCAGCATTGCAGTGCTGCATAAACCTTTTTTTATTTACCTCTATTACAATTAGTCCTCCCAAGCGACAAACTGCTTAAGTGGTTGTTAGAGATGAGAAAATCAACCAGCATAAATCCAGGCCGACCTTTGATTTACCAGTCCTACTAGTCACACATCAAGGGTCAGGATCAGAGGTTCAAGCTTGCTCTTGTCTACATACAGTATATCTAGCTATTAGGAACAAGTGTTTTTTTTTTTTGGTAGGGAACATGACAGTAGCACTGTAGACTTTAGAAAAAATAAAATAAAGTGTTTCTTCTTAATATACATTTGTTCACATAGGCCACTAACCTTAGCATTATGAACCTATATTACAAATAAAATATTTAGAGTGTATTCTATATATTATTCAGGAAGATACACAGAGTACTCCATAATTAAACCAAATCTAGTATCAGATATAATTTTTCTGTCATGTTCATGTATGCTAAGTAATGTTTAGGTGTATTTATTACCTCTCACAGAGATTACATAACTCCCCTTACGATGCCTTGTCCTGCTTTCCTCTCCAGAAGGTGGGTGCCTTTTACATATGGGACTTAGATACTGACTCCGAGATGATACTGTTATGTATCTGCTGGTACTTGTGTACAGTAGTTCTTGGTTATGTTCACAAATGTCTGATGCAATCCCGCTGCAGCTTCTTACCTTGCTACAAAGCAACAATGTTGCAGTCTGATCACTGGGAGAGAGGAGATTGAGGAAATTCATCCTCTTACCTGCAGCAGACTGATAGCCTAGGGTCCTAGGCAAAGTCACTTGACAAGAGATCAAGGGCTGACATGTATAGATAAAGGTGGAACCATTTAAAAAAATTATACTTTTATACCGTGGCATAAGCTGACCATAGATGGTTCGTTTTTTCTTTTGATCAGCCAGGTTCTCCTATCTACAAATTTGAGGAGAATGAGGGAATCCTCCCCGCTGCGTCATTGTATTCTATTGTATTCTAACAGCAGGAGATTGGATGTTCAAACCTAAATATTCCAGCAGTCCCATTCCCGTTGATCACTAGATCAACTTCTTTTGAATGGGAATGGGCAAAGATGTCACATGATCAGCACTGCAGCAGATTGGATGTTCAAACCTAAATATTCCAGCAGTCCCATTCCCACAGTATTGGCAGGGTGTTGCAGAGTACTGCGCAGTATTGGCAGGGTGTCGCAGAGTATTGCGCAGTATTGGCAGGGTTTTGAATGGGAATGGGCAAAGATGGATTAAAATTTGGCTAGTCTCAGCTGAACTAGTCAAATTTTGATCCATCTATGGACAGTGTAAGATGCTGGGGTGATTATGGTTCAGTGGTGTATGTGTTTTCAGGAACACTGGTCAGTCCAAACTATTTTTAAGGGCATGGCAGCCCAATTTTATTTAAAGGAAATAAAGGGGGTTTCACCATTACTGTATAACACACACTTCAGCCTCCTGGCCTACTCACTCTTGTTTAATCAAACTCCCTCTGGAGCTTATTTGGTCAGCTTCATGCTGGTCGGTCGCGGGCCACATCTGCCTCCTGCAGACCTGCACGCTCAGACACTGCCACCTGCAGCCTTAAGCCGCGTACACACGATCGGATTTTACGATGGGAAATGTGTGATGACAGGCTGTTGGGGAAAATCCGACCATTTGTATGCTCCATCAGACAATTGTTGTCATATTTTCCGGGGACAAAAATTTATTTTGTCAGATTTTCCGAGCGAGTGTACACAAGTCCGTTGGACAAAAGTCCAAGTACAAACACGCATGCTCAGAAGCAAGGACGAGCCGCAAGCGGTCGGTCTTGTAAAACTAGTGTTCGTAATGGAGAATTCACACTCATGACACAGCAAATTATGAAATCTCGAAATGCAGCGCACAATCTCTTCTTCTTTAATGGGATAATAATGAATCTGCTTTGCTGGTGATACTGACAGAGTTCTGCCAAACGTATTTAAAAAGGCTTTTTTTTTTCTAGTGATATCAAGAAGAATTTTTTTTTTTTGTGTGTCAAGTTACCACAAAACCATTATTCCATAGTTTTGAAGATCAAAGATACAACTATGTTGGTGTCCCTTGTTAATTTTACATTGTATTTTTTAAATGTACCTGCCTACTTCCAAACTGTAATTTTAGGTAAAACACATAGCCAAGTATTTTTCATAATTTTTTTTTTTTTATTTAATAGGGATCACAAGAAGGTTCTATAAAAATCAAGAGGAAGGCTTGGAGAAAATGTTGGAATTGGTGAAGCCTTTGTAACCCAGGCAGACCTCAATTATGTGAAGAGCAAATTTGGGAACCTGAGGAGTACACTTATAGGGAGAACAAGAATGTCCTGGGGTTTTTGACAGACCAGACCAAACCCAGGCCATCGCTGTCAACGCTCCCTTCCAGATTGACTGAGGCCTTTTTTTTCTTGTGCATTATATTCCAAAAGTAAATTAAAATTAAATTAGATATGTTCTCTGCCATCCAAATCAAAATTCAATAACTTAACGAAAAAGTGCATTCTCTGCATACAAAAAGAAATAAATTATAACAACTAAAATCATAATAAAAATAAAAAAGTATTTAAAAATTGTATGGATGAAAATTCCCAGCCCAGCGGCCTTGTTGGGGGTCTTGGGGCTGGAACTGCCAATGTCCAGAATGCTGCTGTGGTGGGTGGGGTTGCTGTTGTGGCTATGGAGGTGGGGCATCCAAATCAGAGATATGGGTTTTTGATGTAAATTTCTCCCCTCACAACCTTGTTGAGGAGCTGAAAGGATAAGTTCCTCGCACATCCTCCTTTGCTCCACATTAATATCCCTCAACTTACTAGCTGTCACACAGCCAAATGCCTCAGCTGCATCTGGGGCCGTACTAATTGCCGTTGTTGTGGGCTGAGGAAGGCAGCTGTGGCCTTGTCTAGATTCCTGCTCTTCCTGGCCCTTAGGAAGGCTGCTGGCCACTTGCTCCTCCAAACTGCCACTTTCCTGTGTATGAAAATGGGACATAATTAGTATTTTATCAACCCAGTACTCCTCTGGTTCCCAAATTTGCTCTTAACAAAATTGATGTCTGCCCTGGGGTACAGAGGCTTCACTAGTTCCAGAAGTTTCTCCATCACTGCCTTCCTCTTGATTTTATTACAGTAATCCTTACTTTTCATCTTCCACAGACAGGGAAGCTCCTGGTATTGGTCGATAAATTGAGGCAAAAAGTTAGGCGCAGGGAATTTATCCACCATTTTCAATTATTTCTCTGATGCTAATATGGGAAGGTTCCCCCAAACGGCATTAGTTTTCCCTTACACATTTTTTATTTTACATATATTTGCATGTCACACACTTACCTTTATTGACTTTTTCATTCACCATATTTTCTTACCATCATACTCTCACATAAACAACCACTCAACAAATATTAATTTCATCAGCTCTTCCTTTCCACACAACACTATACTATTGTCATAATAACATACACGCACATCATCAAATAACAAAAACAATGAAGAGAATCAAACGGTATTACTGTATAACTGACAAGACCAGCTAGGTATAATCACAGCAATTACCACACTCACAAGACCCTCTCAGTACTGACGAGATAGCTTCTTGGTGAACATAAAGTGATGATGCAGAGTCTAATTGTCCAAAGCTATCTGTTTTATTCTGGGCGGGTATACAATTTATATATATATATGGTCATCACTAACCAATCATAATATGGAAAATGGGAGTGGTTAATACAGGGGTGTACATTTCATATCATTACATATCATTAATGGTCAGATCATTAACCGTTCACAAAATGGCTGACATAGGTCACTAGAGTAACTTAAGCCATCTGCTTTCATGACTCATAGTCATGAGTCCTGCTTCCCTGTTTCATGTCTCATTACACAGGAAAGGTGGCCCAGACATACTGAGCCACACTTTTTAATTTAGACGGTACAGAATAAAACTGCTTACACAAACTATATTTTCCTATATGTGTGTGTGTGATATATGAATTCATATGACTTTATGGCCACACAAAATGGAGTTACTTCTGTTCAGTCATATTACTACACACGTTTTTTATTTTTTTTTATTTTATTTTACATGTATTTGCATGTCACACAATTACCTTATTCACTTTTTCATTCACCATATTTTCTTACCATCATACCCTCACATAAACAACCACTCAACAAATATTCATTTCAACAGCTTTTCCTTTCCACACAACACTATACTTATGTCATAACAACATACCTACACATCATCAAATAACAAAAACAAATAATTACAACAATATATGAACATATTAATACCTAATAATTGCCTTAACCTGATCGACATTAATGATAAACACTTACTAAGATCTTCATAAAGGAGACATACATTGATAATAAATATTTGGAATCTATTCGATATCTTGCAATATGTTAGGACCTTTTTAGAATCCCCTCTTGATATATTGTTATCATTGAGAATTTTCTGCAGGTGTTGGCCTCCCTTACCCTCTAAGGGCGTCCTTAGTGTGAGTGCTTACAAGCCGTATCGGATCAAGACTTTTCCACCTTTGGGATATGGATGGTTATGGACCTTCAGGGATCATCCAATGGTTTTTTAAATTCTGGTCAGGAGATCTCTCTTTTCACCTTTCAGCGGTAACTATACCTTGTATATATGAAATTGAATACATGTTGGAATATTCCTTTTTGATATTTGAGATACTAAATATAGCTCTTTATAGCAAACCAACCCCCTGAAGAAGACCACATGAGTCAAAACGCACCGGGGCATCATCACAACAGACCAATGATATGTGATGTTGTAATTTTGTGTTTGCATTTCTGTAATGTGGAATGTTTTTCTTATCCCCTAACCAGAGTCTACTTTTTTTAACAGCAACATGCCATTGACCTTCACATGATCCCAATAAAATACTTTTATACAATCCCCTTTGAATTTTCCTGTATTGCTGCTTTAAAGCCCCCTGGGGGAACCTTCCCATATTACATTATTTGTTTTGGGGTGTGCAGCCTCTATACCTCTCCTATATGTGTCTTTCCCATGCTATATTTCTCTGATGCTTGCAAGACAGAACACAAGACAAACCATAATGTCGGGCTTAACTCATAATCTGGTCCCAATATAGGCCTCAATCTAAGCAGTATAGGCCACTAACCACTGATGCCCCAATTTACAATGGTACCTTCATTTTATGGCTCCTTTTGCGTGTTGGCGATAGCGATCGTTCGTCGTCCACTCCCAGATTGTTCCTACGGCCGTTACATCGATCGCGCGTTATGGCTTTATATGCACTGCACATGTGCTAAACTCCACCCCTGTCCTTCTTTCTAGTGTATTCCCTGCCTCTTCTATTTTGTGGCAGTGGGAGAGCAATAGGTGTTGAGACAGCAGGTGTATGGTGAGAGCAGCAATGATGAAAACCCGGAGAAAGCCACATCCAGATCCAGGAGGAGCGATAAGGCCACAAATATGTTGTTTGAAGAAATGGGGGAGATGGTGGACATCTTAGTGAGGACAGACTATGATGGGAAGCATGGACCTTACAGAACCCCAAATGCCAGAAAGGCCAAGATCATGGCTAAAGTTGTGAGAAGTCTGCACAGGAATTTTGGGGTACGACAAAACAAGGATCAGTTAAGAAAACGCTGGTCAGACCTTAAATTGAGAGAGGAAGATCAGTATAGAAAGATGAGGAAAGGGCTGCAAAAAAGTAAGTATTTGTCCTGTGTTCCTATTATTACTTTCGTGCTGGTCCATGTTCTTTTCTTTACTGTTTTACAGTTTAAAATGCAAAGTTTTATTTTCGTGGACACAGGAATCTTTCGCGGGACATGAAACATTGTTTTGATCGACCACTAATACTTTGTTATTGGGAGATACACATTAAATGCATTTGTTATGGCCTATTTTGATGTAACATAAGTTCATTAGATTGTTGTCTAGATGTGTTCGTAGCTAATGAAATGTCAACTTTATTCAGTGTCAGTAGAAGACACTCAGCAGCTGGATGCAGGAGCACCAGTGTGGGACATATTACTATTTCTAGCCTAACATATCTGTCTGCCAAGTATACCTTTTTTGGATTCACATAGGGGAGAAAAGAAACAACAGAGGAACATCTGAGCTGTATGTGGACACCAGTAACCCGGCACCTCCTGAAGATCCAGAAAGTCAACTCACCACACACCCTGAAGAAGATGTTGATGCTGATGTGCAGGAAGTACTGTGTGAAGTTCTTGAAACCGTGTCGACCACAGGTCAGTGTCTGAGACCACAGCTTCAAGTAATAGATGTATGCCTGCATATTTCTTTTTTTTTTATTTTTATTTTTTTTTTTTCTTGTCAAAAGTATTTTATTTAAGTACAAGGAATGTATACAAGTAACATAGAAAGATTACAACACATTCAGCATAGGGAAGCTCATTTGCTAGTGTTCAGATATACAATCATATACAGTGAAATGGGACAATATAAATAACTATAAGCAATAAAGCATGTGAAATGATGAGAGAAAAAAGGGAAGAATATAATAGTATATTTGTTCAAAAATAAAAAATAAATAATTATTATGTATTTATATAGACTGTTGTCTCATTTTGTTTCTTAGACAAGCAAAGAGATTGTCATTTAGATAAAATATAGAGCTTCAAAATCATAAGGGAGGGTAGTACAAAGAAATAGTTATAAAGAGTGAGAAAGAAGGTGAGTAGGAAAAGGGGGGAAGAAGAGAGTATAGAAGAGAAGAAGAGGGGAGTCCGCGAGGCTAGGTCGAGAGTCACCACAACAATCAGAATTAATCCAGGTTAATGATTATTAGTTATCATTTGAGTTACCATGGCAGCAGCACATTTTTGTCAAGGGTTGGCGTGGTACATGTAATCCAAGGTTGCCAAATCTTTTCAAAACTGGTGATCGTGTCCATTTCGATAGCGATCATCTTGGCATGGGTCATATAATAATTAATTTTGGCTTTTGTTTCATTTAGAACTAATGTTGGAGTTTTCCAAGCTTTTGCTAAAGTTTGTTTAGCTGCTGTGAAGAGTTGCACTAACAACTTAAATTGGGAATATGTTATGAACTCAGGCTTCAAATTGAGTAATGCCGTTGCTGGATCAACAGGAACTGTTTTACCAAGCAGTTTAGTTGCAATTTTGAATATTTCCTTCCAAAATGTTTTGTGCTAATGGACACGTCCACCAGATATGAAAAAATGTGCCCAAATCTGAGCATCCTCGGAAGCATTGTGCCGGATAGTTTTGTACATATTTAGCCACTCTAGATGGAACCAAATACCACCTTGTCATCACTTTATAATTAGCTTCAACCGCTAATACATTAGGGGAAGCTGTTTTAACTGTGGACCATATTTGGTTCCAATCAGAAATATCTAGTGTACGCTCTAAGTCCTCTTCCTATTTCTGGACATAAGACGGGCTATTTTTATTGGAATAGACCAGTAAGTGAGAATATATGGTAGAAATTGTTCCTCTAGTGTGGGGATCCTTTTTACAAATGTTTTTCAAAACTGGACATATGTGCTAATTGGGGTGATGTGTTGACTAAGGGTGTGAAAAATTTTTTGATTTGGAAATATCTGAATAATTCCGATTGTGGTAAACCATATTTTTCACAAAGGGTGGTAAAAGGGATAAATGACGATGAGTGTATAAATTTATACAAACTTAGAACATTTCGGGATGTCCATTTGGATGCTCCCCATATAAATGACGACACTTTCCTTTGTATTATTCTTAAATGATAAGCTGGGATCGGTATTGGTAGTACTCTAAATAAATAAAATAGTTTCGGTAATATCGTCATTTTTACAGAGTTGATTCTTCCGAACCATGACAATGGAAGATAAGACCATGAGTCATTAAGTTAAAGAGCTTTTTTAACAGTGGGGGATAGTTAATTTTAAATAGGTCCTCTAAAGATGCTGTTAGATGAACTCCTAAATATGGGATTGATCTGTCTGAGTAAAGTAAGTAAAAGGGAGGCAAATTTTTGTTGAGTTCAGTTCTATGTTGGAAAGAGATACATTTAGTGCTTGGCATTTTTTGGGATTTATATATAATCCAGAGATTTTGGCAATTACATCAAGAGTAGGAATGAGGTTTGGGCCTGATACTTGTGGAGAGGAAAGAAATAGGAGGATATCATCTGTGAAAAGACAAAGTTTGTGTTGATAACCTCCTATTTCAATTCCAGTTATGTTAGAATTTGTTCTAATTGCTTGTGCAAGCGGCTCTATTAGTAGGGCAAATAATAAAGGAGATAGTGGACAGCCTTGTCTCGTGCCTCTTTCTATGTTGAAAAAATTGGATTTGTACCCAGCATATTTTACGTAAGCTTTTGGTTCATTATATAATGCCATAATCCAATTTGTAAAGTTTGGGCCAAACCCCCATTTCTGTAGTGTATAATTCAGGTATGGCCATGATATAGAGTCAAACGGTTTTTGATGTCAAGTGAGAGAAAGCAAGCAGGAATATGGCGTTTTTTGGCTATATGTGCTAGAAGGGTCGCTCTACGTACGTTATCACTAGCCTGTCGGGAGGGTATGAAGCCTATTTGGTCTCTATGCACAAGGGTACCAATGATTTTATTCAGACGAGATGCTAGAAGTTTTGCTAATATTTTAATGTCTATATTTAACATTGAAATGGGGCGAAAATTTGAGCATAAAGTATCATCTGATTGGGGTTTAGGTATCATACAAATGATAGCTAATAGAGATTCAGGTCTAAAAGATTTGTTTTTTAATAAGTCATTGAAAGCTTCTGCGAGTAAGGGGGAGAAACAATCCAAAAAAGTACGATAATAGAGGGCCGAGAAACCATCTGGACCAGGTCTTTTGTTAATTTTTAGTGATTTAATAGCTTCTGCTACCTCGTTTCCGGTGATGGGTTTTTCTAGTGACGTCATTTGGGGTAAGTTAATATTTGAGAAAAAGGAATCAGCTGTATCAATATTAAATGTATTAGATTTTATATATAAGGTTTTCAGATAAGAGCTGAATTTTTGTACAATTTTAAGGGGATTGTTGGTGTACGTATTGTCTGCTATTTTAAGACTAATAGGTTTAAAGGATTTATTAATAGAATTTAATGCCCTTGATAAATATGTACTTGGTTTGTTAGAATTCTTATAGAATGCATGTTTGCTTCTCCGTAGTGATTTATCAGCTGATTCGGTTAGAAAAAGGTCGAATTCCAATCCTGCTTTTTCTAAACGAGTTTTTGCCTTAGGGGTAGGATTATTTTGAAAAGCTAAAAATGATGAGTTGAACTCTGTTTCTAGTTGTCGCATAAGCAATATTCGTTCACGTTTAAGTATTCCTGACTGTCGCTGGATAACTCCTCTTAAGACAGGTTTGTGGGCCTCCCATAATGTAAGAGAAGAAATGTCAGTACTAGTGTTATTTGTTAAGTATTCTTTTAGAGCCTGTTGGATCGTGAGGCAGTGAGAGGGATGTTTAAGCAATACGTCAGGTAGATACCATGTAGGGTCACGCCCCTTGGGCATAATAGAAGCCACTGAAGTAAAGACAGCATTATGGTCAGACCAAGGTATGGGGATAATGTTGGATGCGATTATTTCAGGTACCATCCCTGTTGTTATAAAAATGTGATCTATGCGACTAAACGATTGGTGGGGGTTTGAGAAATATGTGTCATTTCTTCTTGTTGGGTTAGATTCTCTCCAAGAGTCAATCAAATTGTGTCTAGAGAGGAGTTGGGATAAAGATTTTTTGTTCTGAGAGTGTAAAGATGTGTAGGGGGTTTTGTCCAGAAATGGGAAGACAACCTGATTGGAGTCTCCACATACAAAGATTGATCCCATTTTATGGGTTTTTATGACTTGGAATAGATGTGATAAAAAGGGTAAAGGTTGATAATTTGGAGCATAGTAAGAGACCACAGTTACTGCTGTGTCCATAATATATCCTGTTAGGATTAGGTAACGGCCTTCCGGATCTTTTATTTCTGAGTGTTTAGTGAATGGAGTGGTATGGTGGAACACGATGAGAGTACCACGTTTTTTTGTTAGTGCTGAGGCTGTGTATACTTCGTGGATATGAAGTATTGAAAAATTTGGGAGTTGAGGTCGGGGTAAAATGGGCTTCTTGTAGGCATACTATGTGCGCTTTTTTAGCTCTAAATGATCGAAAGGCTTTTATACGTTTTTGTGGCACATTGAGACCCTGTACATTTAAGGATAAAATATTTAAAGGAGCCATGGCTGCTGAAACAACAATCTATACTTACTAGTTGTCAAGGTGCAGTGACTATTCGGCCTAGCCTTCGCGGACATGAAGAAAAGGAAAAGGTATCCAGAAGTAGGGTGGATTAACTTAAAAAGAGAGTAAAATATAGTAGAAGTCATAAAGCAATTAAATATTATGTAAGAATAAAAAAAAACGTGTTGAGGTTAGAAACACCCCAACAGGGGACAGAAGACCTTCGTAAGATCCCCACAATTTCTTATGGGGAACTGAGGAAAGCCAGGTGAGGCACATGTTAAACCTGTGTATGGGGAATCCGCCTTAAAAAAAAAAAAAAAAAACAGTGGTTCATTTCAAGAAAATAAGTTTTGTCATTATAAAATTATAGGGAAGTGTGTCCTCTTAATGTAGATTTGTTGAGGACTAATATTATTTTGTGGGATATACGTCCTAGGATATATATATATATATATAAATATATATATATATATATATATATATAAAAAAAAGGGGGGGGAGAAATGACTAAGGATTATAAATAAGTGTTTGTTGTTGAGATCATTTATGTTGAAGAAGAAACAAATAATAAAAAAAAATAAACATAAGAATAAATTAAAAATAGGGAATAAGAGGATCCATAGTGAGGATATAACGAGAAAAATAAACTAAATTGTGGGGCAAACGCGGTCCAGAAAAGAAAATATTATGTTTAAATTATAGAGTGATACATTGAGGTATCATTTTAGAAATGATTCTCAACAAGGGTGGTTGCTCAACAATTGTAGCTAAAAGTGCTACAAAAAAAAATAAAGTAATCAGCCCAACTACTAAAGGTAACCATTCAGATTAAAAATGAGTGGGAGAGGATAAAAAAAAAAAAAAAAATAATAAAAAATGAAAGTATTCACTTATTAGTAATTTTATTTCATTACTAAGAAGTAATTAGATTTGAAGAATAAAATACAAAAATATAGAAAATAAACGTATCCATTAAATTTGGACATTTAATGATAGGGTATAATTTATCTTATCTTTTTTTTTTTTTTTTTATTTCTGTTATCTCAGTAATTTCTGTTACCTGTTTAACCAAGAAAGATAATTTGCAGTATTTTAGGGAATAAATACAGTAATTCAATTTCATTGCTGTTTTCCCATAATGTATATAGCCCAACTACTGATTTTAACCATTGATGTTAAGAATAATTGGGAGAAGATACAAAATAAAAAAATAAAATGAGAAAAAATATAAAGTGAAAATATTTACTTCTCTGTAATTTAATTTTATCACTAAGAAGTAATTAGATTTGGGGGCGTGGCTTCGGCATGGCGGCGAGTGGACGCTAGAACAGAGAGCTCCCGGCCAGCGGCACCCGTGCAGCATACCACAAACAATACCCCGCATTGACAGCACCTACCCGCACCCCCGACAGCCTGGAGAGCGACCCGCCGCACTCAGCTCACCTCCCGCGGCATGGATCGCTATTTAAAACAGCGCAATTTGACGGCCTCTACCCCAGCAACACCTAAGATGGCGCCGGCCGGACACGCGACGGGGGATACCAGGAGGGAGACCGCCACACCTGAAGGCTTGCGGCAACAAGAGGAGGACTTCACAATGCCGCCCTACTCCCCTCTCAGCGATTTATCCCCCTGTCTACCTCGATCGCTGGCAACATCAACCGACCTGGAGGAAGAACTGTTCGGCTCCAGACAGACCTCTCCCTGTGCCACTACATCCCTTGCTGCTCCTGGTCTCAAACATGCTCAAACTTCAAGACCACAGGACACAGTGAGTACCCCTGCTACACCTTCCCAGCAGTTAGAGCCCGCACTGCATGCTGACCCCACACATAAGTTATGGGCCCTATTACAGCAGCTCCCCACTAGGAATGACTTGGAATCACTAGCCTCTAGAATGGAGATGGCCATGAGGGGAGAGATGCAAGCCATTAAGCAGGAAGTGGCAGCCATAGATACGCGCGTTGCAGCAGTGGAGCAGGAACAGGGAGAGATGTCCCAAAGCATACTAGATGTACAGACCTCGCAATCTGAAATTAACGACCAATTTCTCCAACTACAACTGCTTCTTGACGATTTAGAAAACCGGAGTCGCAGACAGAACATACGCCTGAGGGGAGTTCCGGAATCCATCCCACAATCTGAGCTCCGTGCAACAGTAACCTCCGTCTTTAACCGGTACCTAGACCGTCCGCAAGACACGGCTATTGTCTTAGACCGTGTTCACAGGACTCTTGGCCCTAACCCTAACTCGCCTGACAGACCCAGAGATGTCCTCTGCTGCCTACACTCCTTTAACCTCAAAGAAGAAATCCTGAGACAGGCATGGCGGGTGGGCGTCTTGGAGTTTGATGGCGCGGCCATACACCTACTTCCGGATATTTCCAGGAAAACCCTCCTGATGAGACGGGCGCTCAAACCTCTCTTAGACGGCATTGGAGAGAAAGGTCTCACATACAAATGGGGCCATCCGTTTCATCTGATTGTCCGCAAAGGCCCTGACACTTTCGCTCTGCGTCATCCCTCAGAGCTCCCACACCTGTTCACTTTTGCTGAGATGAACCCAGTTGCTATTCCAAACTGGCTCCTGGTGACCGTTCAGCCGATCCCACAACGCCGTCCGTCAGAAGGAAGACAACAAAGGGCCCGGTCCGGACGACGTTCACAGAGAGGCCCACCACAGGCTCCCCGCGATCCAGATCTTTGATTTTTTTATTTTTATTTTTTCTCTGGAACTAAGCACTCGGATGCCCCCTCCTACATAGAAGGCCCAACCACCTCTCAGTCAGTTTTACCGGAGCTCACTAGTTCTCCACAATGACCTGATCTACCCTGAGGAAAACCCGCTCACCCCGAAAGAACACCCCACAGACCTTCCCATACAAACAGAGTATCCTATGCTACCCCAGAGTCAGGGGGGAAAAATCCTGTAAGAGGGGTTGACTTTCACTCTTCCCCCTCCCTCCCATTTTCTTTTTTTTTTTTTTTTTTTATTTGCTTTTGTTGTTTCAGCCCAGAGCACAGTTATCGGACCCGCCATATGAAGACAGAGGGAAACTGAGGACTTCTCCAATGATCCGGGCAGTGGGGTATATATTCACTGGTACAGTTGTAGCAAAGGGTCCGTCTCACCACTGTATTATATTACTGTACTGTGTTACTGGCTATCTGGGGCTGTTTTTGATTTCTGATTTGTAAGTAAGTGTAAATTTTTTTTAATTTTTTTTTTTTTTTTTTTTTTTTTTTTTATTTTGATTTTTTTTTTTTTTTCTTGGGGGGTGGAAGGAGATCTGGGGGGCTCGGTTCGTAGATTGGCGACGGCCTTACGTTTCCACACTGCCTCCGCCCACCTGCCTTACAGTGGGGATAGGGAATAGTATTGTACAACGTTTCCAGGAGGCATTCACTTTCTAGGTACTCCATTAGTGGAAGACATGGCACCAATTTTAGGGGAGACCGAGTAGCAATCCAGGGGACGTTGTATTTTTGTTCCGGTTATTTTCCTACAAGACACGGGCTACCCCGGATCATAATTTTTTTTTTTTTTTTTTTCTTACTTACCGTACCCGTACTCCCGAAAGCATCTGGGCGGTTCACCTTCCTTCTCAGAGGCCCACTGGTCACCTCAATGGGCTTCATGCCCACACGTGATGGCCACCTACGATGGGACCCACTTGGGGAGACGCTTCTAGCTATTGCAAGGGAATATTCGAGTCTCTCCCCAACTGGGCCTCGGTCACCAAAGTAGGGGAGGGAGAGACCATGAGGAGACAAAAAAAAGTCCTGGTCAGAATGCCAGGGTGCCCATGGCGCTCACCTGGAGACGTTAAGAGGTTAACCCTTGTACTTTACCGCAGGCCACTAGTTATGCAAGACCTGAATCTGGTGCCTTAGAGAACCGTTAACTGTTACCTTTTCTGTTATCAATTCGCTTGTTCTCATGTTCTATATATGGTTTCCCTACATGGGACTTAAGTTGAATGTATTATCTTACATGTTGGTATTATCTTACATGCTGGTGCTGTTATACCGCTCATTTATCGACGTTGCTGCGGGGGTCCCGATGGTCGGGGCTCCTCGTTTGACTGTGCCTTACCACCTCACGCAATAGGAACACTCTGCCCTGGTGGCAGTAGCTCTCCTTTACGGAGTATCATCTCTTGATAGACCCCTTTTTACCGTTTTCTTATCCTACTCTCCAACTTCTCTTTGCTATCTAACCTCCCCCCTATTTCCCGCTTCCATCTTCCCCTCTCCCCTCCCCTCTCCCCTCCCCTCCCCCTCCGTACCCCCCCTCCCCCACCTAGGGAGCAGGCACTCCGCCATTATGGCTCTTAAATTCCTTTCATGGAATATTAAAGGACTGAATTCTCCTGAAAAGCGATCCAGCTGCCTGTCCGAACTCTGGAGAAACAGGGCGCACATAGTCTTTCTCCAAGAGACTCATTTCCAGGTGGACAAGGTCCCGAGGATTACTAACAGGCACTTTCCGGTGGCTTACCATAGCCCATCTAATTCCTCTAAATCCAAAGGGACAAGTATCCTAATATCCAAATCTTTAAACTGGCAGTTTCTGGACGAACTCCGAGATCACGAGGGCAGGTTTCTGCTTCTGAAGGGTAAAATCGATTCTCACACATTTACCCTTGCGAACTTTTACTTACCCAACACGAATCAAGTTCAGGTTCTGGGAACTTTCCTAACAACACTGGAGTCCTTCTGCGAGGGTACTCTCATCTTAGGGGGCGACTTTAACCTCACCCTAGATCCGTCTAAAGACTCATCGGCTCAATCATCCTCCTTACCCCAAGGAGCAAGACGAACCCTTAAAGATCTACTACATGATCACCAACTGGTGGACGTTTGGAGAATTTTTCATCCTCAAGAACGAGATTTTTCCTTCTACTCTCCCACGCACGGATCCTATTCCAGGATCGACTTTTTCCTAATACAACACTCTACAATTCCTATAGCCTCCAAAGCAGAAATTGGCCAGATAACACTTTCTGATCATGCTCCAGTTCTCCTGGAACTCACACCCCCACATTCACACCCAAAGACGCCATTTTGGCGCCTGAATGAAACACTCCTTAAAGATCCAGAAACGGTAGCAGAGATCAGCAGAGAACTTCGCTCCTACTTTGCAAATAATACGGGTTCCGTGTCTAACCCTCTCTCTATGTGGGCAGCACACAAATGTTACATTAGGGGGATCCTCATAAAAATTGGCCATGCGGCCAAGCAACGCCGCGCCAAAACTCTGACGGATCTTTTAGGAAAACTTCACATCCAGGAGAAGCAACACAAAGCCCGGCCCGACTGCACATCAGAAGCAGAATTGCTTCGAACTAGAGAGGCGATTAGAGAACATTCTCTCTATAAGGCCAAACATGTTCTGCTCAAGGCACGCCGCTCCTTCTATGAGTATGGAGACAAATGTGGCCGCTTGCTGGCCAACGCATTGAGGGCAAAACGAGCACAATCGTACATTCCTGCCCTCTTGAACCCCGCAGGGTCCAAGATACATGCTTCTCCAGAACTCGCAGCTGCCTTTCGAGACTACTACTCAAAGCTTTATAACTTAGACCCAGCACATGCAGCTAATCCCTCTGCCCCCTCCATTTCAAATATACAGGAATACCTTCAGGAAGCCAAACTTCCTTCTCTTACGGAGGCCGAACAAGAACAATTATCCCAACCTCTCCACATAGAAGAGCTTACAGCAGCCATAGCAGATACACAGCCGGGGAAGGCCCCTGGGCCAGATGGCTTTACGCTTCTGTACTACAAAACTTTTCAGACACATCTAGCCCCCCAACTCATTACAGCCTTCAACGCCATTCTGGAAGGGCATAGCGTCCCCCCAGATATGTTGCAGGCCTCTATCTCTGTACTCCCCAAGCCAGGAAAGGACCCGTTACTGTGTTCCAGTTACAGGCCCATTTCTCTTTTAAACTGTGACATCAAACTTCTCACGAAAATCATAGCTTCCAGGCTCAACAGCTTAATGCAGCGCTTGGTTGCGCTTGACCAGGTGGGCTTCATACAGACAAGAGAAGCAAGAGACAACACTATCAGGACATTAAACATCATAGAGAAGGCGAAGAGATCAAGCACCCCCCTCTTACTCCTGTCCACCGATGCCGAAAAGGCATTTGATAGGGTGGACTGGGTGTTTCTCAGGGAAGTGCTGGGTTCGTTTGGAATGCCGAGATCTATCTTGGACTGGATCTCCGCTCTCTACTCCAACCCTACAGCCACTGTCCGGGTGAATGGGATGAACTCTGACACTTTTACGATCTCCAACGGTACTAGGCAGGGATGCCCACTTTCCCCTCTTCTATTTGTTCTCTCCCTAGAGCCTTTTATTCGCCATATAAAAGACAACCCTAATATCAGTGGTGTCCATTCTGACCACTATGAACACAAAGTAGCGGCGTACGCGGACGATCTATTATTTTTCATTACCAAACCTATAACGTCCCTGCCTTCATTGCTACAAGACTTTAAACGCTATGGTACTTTATCCAACTTTAAAGTCAATCTCCAAAAGTCGGAAGCTTTGAACATTTCCATACCAGACCGTACACTGACAGGTTTACGACCTTTCTTCCCGTTTAAATGGGCTACCCGATCTATTCAGTACTTGGGCACCAGAATACCTGCAAACCCCAAGGATATCTTCTCCCTAAATTTTCAACCTATTTTAACCACGCTTACTACGGACCTCAAGAGATGGGACCCCCTCGCCCTGTCATGGTTTGGCCGCTGTAATGTATTAAAGATGAACGCAATGCCACGACTCCTATATTTGCTTCAAGCCTTACCTATCAAGATACCCCAGACTTTCTTTCATGCGGTCCGCTCAACATTTATTAAGTTCCTCTGGCGTGGTAAACACCCACGGATTGGTAGGGCGATGCTACTACGGCCGAAGTTGAGGGGAGGTATCGGCTTTCCTGACCCTGCTCTTTACTACACAGCGACGCACATGACACGGGTAGTGGACTGGTGCCGCCACGGGGAATTGAAACTTTGGGTTACACTAGAGCAGGAGATGGCACGGGCCCCACTGGCTGGTCTGCCATGGGCGGGCAGGCAGTTAGAACCACATGTCACTACTCACCCACTGACTGGCCCCTCACTCACCGAGATGGAAAGATTCTTCCGCCTTTCCTCCTTGACTAACTTTCCCTCTCCCATGACCCCAATCATTGGGCATCCTGGATTTCCCCCGGGTTTGTCAGACCCGGCCTTTACCCGGACAAGCCCCGAAAGGGCTTCTAAGAGCATCCCAATTCCTAAGACCCACAGGCTGGATCCCCACAGAGACCTCAATTGTAGAACAGGCACCCATCGCGTTGGATAGCTGGAGAACCAGACAGCTATCACATTTTCTCGGCTCCCTACCCAAACATTCGCTCTTCTCGCGTCAACTCCATTCCTTCGAAGAACTTTGTCTGTTCGATGGCCCAATTCGCGGTACCCTTTCTAGGTCCTACAAAACTCTGACAGACATACAAGCTTCCACAGAACCTCCCTGCTTAGCCAAATGGGAAAGAGATTTACAAACCACATTTACCACTCCACAGAAGGAACGCATACTCTTTTTTGCCCACAAATCATCACTTTGCAGCAAATATCAGGAAATTTCCTACAAGTTGATCACACGCTGGTATCGCACACCATCGGTGCTGGCCAAAATATTCCCCGGTCAATCTGACCGTTGCTGGCGCTGTGAGCAACAAGCCGGCACTATTCTTCACATTTTTTGGGAATGCCCTAAGTTACAAACTTTTTGGCAACCCGTCCTACGACTCATTCACAAGTTCACAGACATCTCCCTAACCAACGATCCTGCTGCTGTGCTCCTCAATCTAACTCCCATGTCAAGCAAGCGGTACCACAAATCCTTACTTAAACACCTCCTCAATGCTGCTAGAGCTTGCATCCCAAGTCAGTGGAAGCAGCAATCGGCTCCCACAGTGGCCCAGTGGTTCGTAAGGGTTAATGACATTGAGCGAATGGAAGACCTGACTGCCACGATCCGGGATAAATCTGAGGAACATAAGACCAGATGGTTTTATTGGACCCAGTATCGCTTTTCGGAAGAATACCTCCGCGACATATAGCATGGCCGTCTTGACTATCAGAGGCTCTTATCCCAAACCATTGCCATCTAACGGCTCGATGAGCCGAGAGTGGCCCCTGCTCCCTAGGTGGATTTCCCAACATCTCCACCTCTCCCATAATTACCCCCCCACCCCCACCTTCCCTTCCCCCCCATTTCTTCCCCCAAATTTCTCTCTTTCCTTACCTTTTCTCCTATTCCCACTTTCTCCCATTTAATCTCAAAATCTGGTATGTTTCGACCCCAACTGATCACTGCATGATTCGCTTCCCCCATTTTTGGATACCCAAACTCTCCAAGGATACCAAGGCTAATACCTATTGTAACATAAGTGATGTGTTGACCCGACAAGGTGCAGCCATAATCTCCCACCTCCTAGGTGTCCGGGAACCTTGCATACTTACAGAGTTGTACTTGTTCTACTATCATCAGAATACTCATCACTCATTCAGACATCACTAACAACTGATCATATGTATGTAACTGTTTATATCCCATTTTCTGTGAAGTTATCTTTTCATTGTATGTCGCATACCTTTAAATAAAAAATATAAAAAAAAAAAAAAAAAAAGAAGTAATTAGATTTAAAAAAATAAAAAATAAATAAAAAAAAATAATATATAAAATGCAAAAATATAGAAAGAAAACTTGTCCTTTTAGGGAATAATTTTACATTTTAAAATTACAGTTTTCCCAGTAATTTCTTTTTACTGGTTAACCAAAATTTATATTTTCGCTATAGTTTAGAAAATAAATTCAGTAATTAATTTTCATTACTGTGTTTCAATATAGCTTAGCATCAGTTGGAGTCAATTAGGCACAGTTCCTAGGGATGCATCATTAGTCCATGGCGTCATCTTGTCCTTGGTGTGAGGGTACGAATCTTCCTCTTTTGTGTGTATGGTGGTTGCCGTTTCTTGTTTCAGATTGGGATGTGTTCCGGAGGGAAGAGGCAGATGCTGATCTTCTTCTTGAAGTAGAGGTTGAAGGTGTCCCTTCAATCAGGTTGAGGTCTTGGAGTGCTTGATGAAGTTCGTCAGGGGTTCTGCAAGAGAATCTGGTCCCTTGATGGGTGAAACGAAGGGAGAATGGGAAGCCCCATTGGTATTTGATGTTATGATTTTGGAGTTCCAATAAATGGGGTTTCATTGCCCGCCGTTTGGATATTGTTAATTGGGATAGGTCTGCAAAAAGCTGAAAATTGTGACCTTGAAAGGATAAACTGTTCTTTTCTCTTGCTGCTTCTAGAAGTTGTCCTTTCGTTCGGTAAAAGTGAAATTTTGCAATAATATCTCTAGGGGGGCCATCAGCTTTTTTGGATCTAAGAGCTCTATGTATTCTGTCCATCTCCAACCTTTCAATGGGTATTTCTGGTTGTAGCTCCTGACAGAGTGCTGTTATAGTTGATTGCAGGTCTGTGATTGACTCAGGTAAGCCTCTGAAGCCCAGATTAGACCTTCTGGCGCGATTCTCAAAATCTTCAAGTCTGTTCTGCAGAGTAATATTTTCCTCTTTGAGGTTTTCCAATTCTGTGAAAACTTCTTGTGTATTTATTTCAAAATCTTCTACTTTCATTTCTAATGTTTCAGTTCGTCGTCCCAGCTCTCTAATTTCTTTAGTAAGATTGTTAGTAATTTGCTCTGAGGTTTGTTGTAATGCTTTATGAAGCATTCTTTCAAATTGCTTCAAAATGCTGGATGGGATAGTAGAGTCTGTTTGTGAGGTATTTTGCATGTTTAAATTGGTTTCAGAGTCCCCTGAGGAGATAATTTTTGTCTGTTTTAGTTTAGTTTTCTGGTCTGAGGTAAAAGCACCTGAGGTGAAATTGCCTGAGGGGAGCGGGGCCTTCTTCACTATGCGTTTCCCCTGAGCGCTGTTATGGGGGTTGATTTTAGATTTGTTCCTGGCACCACCTAACACCATTTTGATGTGTAAATGTTCCCCTCATTTCACAGGAGGATAAGACGTAGATGTGGAAAGATTCCGTGTCCGTGAGTCGTCTTTATATAGCGGTTTGTTCCCCTCACAGAGCAGAGCTCTAGCCAGACATTACCGCCCTGCTAGCCTCCGCACATGCGCCTGGATACCTGCATATTTCTAATACATGGTGTGTTTTATACAGCAGTGCAAGTGCACAAATACTTATCAGTGAGCTCTTGGTTCGCAATAGGGAATTGGAGAAAATGAAAGAAAACATGCATGTTCTCCAAAACAGAGTTATCAACATCATCGATATTTTAGCTAAATTTTTAAAACCAAACATGTTTCTGCAACTCCATGACTTGTCACAATCTTTTTTTTTTTGCCTACATCATGTTAAACAGGATCCAACCGATGCGTTTCAGCACTTGCGGCCTTCCTCAGGTGAGCAATTATGCTTTAGATGAAACACATCAGCTTGTTTCCTATTTACATTTTTGGTGAGAGAAAGAGGAATCATCGAGTTGCCAGCTCATATTTTAACTTAGCCCATTTCTCAGGGTGGTTTGCTCCCCCAGCTACAGCACCAAATTGGACACCGCCCATTGTTGAATATGGTGGGGTAGCTTGTCCAAAAGAATTGTCATGTACAAAAAACTTGAAGGTGTGCTTTCACTTGTGCTACTTCACTTGAAGTTGAGCGATTTCTAAGTAGCAAGGTCAGCGCAATTTCATGTGCTACTTGATAGACATTTGTGTGGCTTCATGCCCAGATGTCTATTGAAGTCGCACCTGAAATCGGCAAAAGTAGTGCAGGAACTACTTTTGCAAACTGATGCGGCGCCGCTAATTCTGTGTCGCACCGATTGAAACAGAGCCATTGCCTCCAATAGGCTGCGACTTGTCATGCAATTTAATCTCTCAAAGCGCATGACAAACTGTCCTAAGTAATGTTAAAGCAGTAGTATACCCGCTGACTTTTTTTTTTTTTTTTTCCAGACCTGCAAGGGAAAAGGCATAATGAGCTAGTATGCACCGGCGCTGTGTGTGGCCGGAGCCACGATATCGCCTCCAGCCAAGAATCCCCTGTGCGCATGCACTGATGCAGTCAGCGGCTCATTGCGAGGGGAATATCTCCTAAACCATATAGGTTTAGGAGATATTTTTTTTTTACCTACAGGTAAGCCTTATTATAGGCTTACCTGTAGGTAAAAGTAAAAAAAAGACTATACAACCGCTTTAATTGTAATCTTTATGTGTTTTTAAGAATTTCAAATCCAAAATTTGAAGATGAACACAAATGTTGACAAAATATTCTTATTTCCCTCATGATCCCATGCCTAAAATGTCTTTACCCAAAAGTCACAAAACACACAGTGGGTCAACATGTGCTGATGGGGTATCAATGGATGTGTTTTGGGGCTGCAACCCCTTCCTCTTACCTACTTTAGTTATGAGGAAGGGGTTGCACCCCCAAACGCATCTATTTATACCCTTGGATGGGAGATAGCACATGTTGACACACTGTGTGTTTTGGGGCTTTACAAACTAACCTGTTTGTACCTACACACATTTTAGACAGGGGATCATAAGGGACATTTAACAGTTATGCCTCTATGGGGAGGTGGCTTCAAATTTTGGCTTTTAGAGGGGTGAGATCACCCCATCTGAGGAAGGCAACATCAACACAGTCTTGGGATACTCATATGGCCTTCACTTTAACAAACTCGAACTTTGTATGTTCCTGAGTTGGGGATGTGTATCTTATGTTTTCCAACATGCCTGTTTAGCCCCAAAAAAGCCAAAATAATGGCAAACATACATGTTTATACACCAAGATGTTGGTTTGTTATAAAACCTTAAAACGCACATGTGAATGTGCTTGGAGTAAAATGTTTTTTAATAAACAATGTGTGACTTATTATTTCAATGCTCAATACCAGTGTATTTGTTAAGTTGGTGTAGTTATAGTGACAATGTACCTTATTTTCTACATGAGGTGACAATCTCTTCTTCAGCTAACTGTTATGTTGTGCTGTGGGTCTGCTTGTCAGAGGTACTCACCCGGGCCGAAATGCTGAGAGCTGCTCCCCTTGCGACTAGGTGCACGATGCCTCTGGAGTGGATACAGAGGTCACCGGGCACAAAGATGCACGGGTTGCCAGCAGGTATGTAGCAGGTGGTGTGCAGTAGCGTCGTTGACCAGGAGAGGCTGATGCTGCACTGGAAGTAGACACCTGGCATGACCGTGATGAGGCAGAGGTTATGTAGGTACCAGAACGTGTACTGGAGGAGGACCCTTAGGTGCATGTGAGAACTAGAAGTCCAGAACACCAAGCAGAGGGTCAAACACAAGTAACTGCAGGGAATGTCCAGTAGGCAAGCCGAAGGTCAAGCACGGGTAATCAGGCAGAAGAGGTATCCAGTAGCAGGCCAGGGGTCAAACACAGGTAAGTAACTCAGAGAATGTCCAGTAAGCAGGCCGAGGGTCAAGCACAGGTAATCGGGCAGCAGAGGTATCCAGGAAGCAGGCCAAGGGTCAAACACAGGTAAGTAACTCAGAGAATGTCCAGTAAGCAGGCCGAGGGTCAAGCACAGGTAATCAGGCAGCAGAGGTATCCAGGAAGCAGGCCAAGGGTCAAACACAGGTAATCAGGCAGCAGAGGTATCCAGGAAGCAGGCCAGGAAGCAGGCCAAGGTCAAACACAGGTAATCAGGCAGCAGAGGTATCCAGAAAGCAGGCCAGGGGTCAGCAAGGGGTCAAACACAGGTAACAGCAGCGGTGGTCAAGCGGGTTCCGGGTCAGGCACAGGTAATCAAGCAGGTACAGGATACAAGGTACTGGATACAAGGTACAGGATACAGGATACTGGATACAAGGACTGGAGCCAGGACTCAGAAAGAGACAACAAACCAGCGATTTGTGAAGAGACAGAGGAAGCCTTTTATAGGCCAAGTAAGTGGTCAGGTGGGGTACCCGGACGAGTGCGCATGCGCACTCGTCCTCTGTCAGCGCCGCGCACAGCGGTGAGCCGCACTGGCTGAGCTGCATCAGATACCCGAGCGCCATGGACCCGCGCATGCGCACCCGCTACCCGGCGTACCTGTACTGTTTGCTGAGCCGCTCTACCGCGCGTGCGCATACCCGGAACCCGGCGACGAAGTACGGTATTTCCCTGACAGTGCCCCCCCCCTAAGGGCAGCCTCCGGATGCCCAGTTCAGGGTGTCTTCGGTGGTATTCTCGTATTAATCGGGGGGCATGGATATTTTCAGCTGCTTCCCAGGAGCAGTCTTCAGGGGGATAACCCTTCCATTTGACTAGGTACTGAACCTGCCCTCTTCTTTTACGGGAATCCAGGATCTTCTCGACTTCGAATTCTTCCTCTCCTTGAATGGTGATGGGTGGAGGAAGTGGCATCTGACTGTCAGGGAAGGAATTGGCAATTACAGGTTTAAGTAAAGAGGCATGGAATACTGGGTGGATCTTATAGGAACTGGGTAAGTCTAATTCAAATGCGACTGGGTTGATCACCCTCTTGACCTCAAAAGGACCGATGAACCTGGGACCGAGTTTCCGGGAAGGACAGGGGAGTTTCAAATTAGCAGTTGATAACCAAACTTTCTCACCAACCTTGAACGGTGGACATTCCTTCCTGCCCCGGTTGTACTGTACCTCATACCCCTTTTGCGCTTCCTTCATGGCCTGTTGAATTTGGAGGAAGTTGTCCTGGATATGTTTGACCAGTTCCTGTGCTGCTGGAGTAGAGACGTCTGGAATGGAATCTGGAAGAAAAGAGGGGTGATATCCGTAGTTGGCCCAAAAGGGCATGGATGTAGGGAGTTATTGTAAGCAAACTCTGCGTAAGGGAACAGGCCTGACCAGTCGTCTTGGGAGTAGGAACAGAAACATCTCAGATATTGCTCAAGAGTCTGATTGGTCCGCTCGGTCTGGCCATTGGTTTGTGGGTGGTATGCTGAGGACATGGAAGATTTAATTTCTAGGGATTTGCAGAGGTCTCTCCAAAACTTTGAGGTGAACTGTACCCCCCGGTCTGAAGTGATATTGGCTGGTACCCCGTGTAGCCTTACAATTTCCCTGATGAAAATGTCCGTGGTGGAGGCAGCCGAAGGGGTACCCTTCATGGGCAAAAAGTGGGCCATCTTTGAGAGGCGATCTATCACAACCAGAATCGTGGTGAAGGAATCTGAGGGAGGTAAGTCTACAATAAAGTCCATGGAAATCTCCTTCCATGGACGTTCAGGGACGGGTAGAGGTCTCAGCAGACCCCAGGACTTGATGTTGGACCCCTTGTTTCTCTGGCAGGTGTTACAGGAAAGCACATAGCTTTGGCAGTCCTTTCTCCAGCCTGGCCACCAGTAGGACCGACTTACCAAGTCGGCCGTCTTTTGCATTCCAAAATGGCCAGACATTTTGTGGTCGTGGAGGGCCTGCAGAACTTGGAGCCTGACTGGAGGAGGAACAAATATTCAGCCATGGGCCCAAAGTAAGTCCTGTTTCTTTTCAAGAAAGGGTAATGAGGGAACAGAAAATTGATTGGAGGCTTGTTTAAGGGCTACGGTTAGGTCAGGTTGGATGGCATGGAGGAAGTTACATGCGGACAGAATAGTAGCAGGTTCTGTAGGAGACTCTGTGTTCAGAAACATGCGAGATAAGGCGGGACGATAAGTGATGTGAAAGTTAAATCGGGAAAAGAACAAGGCCCAACGGGCCTGTCTGGGCCTTAGGCGTTTAGCTGCCCTAAGGTACTCTAAATTGCGGTGATCCGTGAAGATGAGAATGGGTTGGGAGGCTCCTTCCAGCAGATATCTCCATTCTTCTAGGGCGAACTTAATCGCAAGTAATTCTCGGTCGCCTACATCATAATTCTTTTCTGGGGGACTTAATTTTCGGGAGGCGAAGGCGACCGGGTGGAGCAAGGCCTTTGGGCCACTTCTCTGTGACAGGATTGCTCCCGCAGCAGAGTCGGAAGCGTCTACTTCTAGCACATAAGGGAGTTCTGGGTCAGGGTGCTTCAGGATGGGTGCAGATGAAAAAAGTTCCTTAAGTTTTTCAAATGCGCTTTGCGCTTGGGGAGTCCATTGGAATTTGGTATGCTGGCGGGTAAGTTGCGTGATCGGGGACACAATGGCAGAAAACCCCTGAATAAACCGTCTATAGAAGTTTTCAAACCCAATAAAGCGTTGAACTGACCTCTTGTCCGTGGGGGCAGCCCATTCCTGGATTGCCTTCACCTTTTGTGGATCCATCAGAACTCCTCCGGTGGTGATGATGAAGCCCAGGAACTGGATGGTATCTGTCTCAAACTCGCATTTCTCCCCTTTGACATAGAGTCCATGCTTTCGTAAGATGAGAAGGACCTTCCGGACATGTTGACGGTGGTTTTCTAGTGAGTCGGAGAAAATCTGAATATCGTCAAGGTAAACAATGAGAAAGTTATCCAGATACTCACGGAAGATGTCGTTGACAAGATGCTGGAAGGTGGCTGGGGCGTTGCAAAGCCCGAAGGGCATGACCAGGTACTCAAAGTGACCGAATCTTGATCTGAAGGCTGTTTTCCACTCATCCCCGGAACGTATTCTTACCAAGTTGTAGGCCCCACGTAGATCAAGCTTGGTGAAGATCTTGGCAGTCCTGAGCCGCTGGAAAAGTTCGGGGATGAGTGGGAGTGTGTACCTGTTCTTGATGGTGATTTTGTTGAGTTCCCTGTAGTCCACACAGGGTCTGAGAGAACCGTCCTTTTTTTCCACAAAGAAGATCCCAGCCCCTGCTGGAGAAGAGGATGGTTGAATGAACCCTTTAGCGAGGTTTTCATCGACATACACCCGCAGGGCTTCTAGTTCGGTCTCTGATAAGGGGAAGATTCTTCCGAAGGGGATCTCAGCCCCTGGCAGGAGATCAATTGGACAGTCATATGAACGGTGAGGAGGAAGAACTTCAGCCTTTTTCTCGTCGAAGATGTCCATAAAATCCCGATAGGGTGCTGGAACATGTTGCAGGTCCTTGGGACTGGGTTGCATGGCAAGACAGGTGGGAGGTTTTGAGGTGACGTCCAGAAAGCAGTGCTGCAGACAGTAGGGGGAAGAAAACACCACTTCTCTGCTGTTCCAGTCAATCCGAGGGTTGTGGGCCTGTAACCAAGGATACCCCAGGATGATAGGAAACATTGGAGAGTGAATTATATCGAAGCGTAAGAGTTCATGGTGCCCCGAATTGGTGTAGGTCAGGATGGGATCGGTCTCTTGGGTCACAGGTCCTGAGCAGGGTGGAGAGCCATCAGCCAACTGAACTTGGAGAGGTTGCTTCTTGGTCTTCAAAGGTTCAGGTGCCGTGCCAGGGTCAAGTCCATGAAGCAACTGCACGCCCCTGAATCAAGGATGGCTCCCAGCTGGAAGGCCTCTCCCGCCACCGGTAGGGAGAGTGGAACAGTCAAATGAGAATGGGGAACTCCAGTAGTGTGTGAGCTCAAGAGGGACCGAGAAGGGCACTTACTGGGTCTCACTGGGCATTTCTGTAGATAATGACCGGTCCCTCCGCAGTAGAGGCAGAGGTTAGCTTGTCGACGACGACAGACAGGGGGGACCGTGCCAGGCCCAACTGCATGGGTTCCCCATGGGGGGATGAGCGGGAGTTCCAAGAAGGAGCAGGTGCCAAGGGAACCCGGGGCATCATCCAGGTGGGCCGGGGACTTTGGAGCTTCTCTGCCCGTCTTTCCCGCAACCGACGATCAAGTTTAGTGACAAGTTGGCAGAGGTCTGACAGCGTGGTTGGAACTTCTCCCCGGGCCAGTTCGTTCTTTAAAACTTCGGAGAGTCCCAAACGGAATTGGTACTTCAGAGCAGACTCATTCCACTCTATATCTGCAGCCCATTTGCGAAAATCTACTATATAGTCCTCTACGGGCCTTCTACCCTGGGATAGGGTGTGCAGAGTGGATTCCGCCGTACCTGTGCGTTGGGAGTCCTCATAGAGTGCTGCCATGGCGGAGAAGAAAGTCTCTACAGAATCCAGCTGTGAGCTCTTTTGTTCCATCAAGTGGTGTGCCCAGGATTGGGGTTCATCGGAGAGCAGAGAGATAATGAAACCCACCTTGGTGGATTCCAACTGAAAAGTCCTGGGTTGCAGGGCCAGGTGTAGTAAACAGGCATTCTTAAAAGAGCGAAACTTCTTTCGATCCCCGGAAAAACGTTCTGTGTGGGGACCCTGGGATCAGGGTTAGACATGACGTAAGTAGGGAGAGCACCTCCAGGTGCTTGAGAGAGAGTGGAGGTGCTGGCTGCAGGAGGTGACTGGTCCGCTTGATTAGGAGAGAGGGTCAGGTGCTGGAGCCGTCCCTCGATCTGGAAGTATCCATCCTGGAGGCATTGTACAGCCTGAGTAAGGGCTGTCACCTGCTGGCATAAGGCCTCAAGGGGTGAACCAGCTCTGTCGGCCTCGGACATTGGCTGGTTTGTACTGTCAGAGGTACTCACCCGGGCCGAAATGCTGAGAGCTGCTCCCCTTGCGACTAGGTGCACGATGCCTCTGGAGTGGATACAGAGGTCACCGGGCACAAAGATGCACGGGTTGCCAGCAGGTATGTAGCAGGTGGTGTGCAGTAGCGTCGTTGACCAGGAGAGGCTGATGCTGCACTGGAAGTAGACACCTGGCAGGACCGTGATGAGGCAGAGGTTATGTAGGTACCAGAACGTGTACTGGAGGAGGACCCTTAGGTGCATGTGAGAACTAGAAGTCCAGAACACCAAGCAGAGGGTCAAACACAAGTAACTGCAGGGAATGTCCAGTAGGCAAGCCGAAGGTCAAGCACGGGTAATCAGGCAGAAGAGGTATCCAGTAGCAGGCCAGGGGTCAAACACAGGTAAGTAACTCAGAGAATGTCCAGTAAGCAGGCCGAGGGTCAAGCACAGGTAATCAGGCAGCAGAGGTATCCAGGAAGCAGGCCAAGGGTCAAACACAGGTAATCAGGCAGCAGAGGTATCCAGGAAGCAGGCCAAGGGTCAAACACAGGTAATCAGGCAGCAGAGGTATCCAGAAAGCAGGCCAGGGGTCAAACACAGGTAACAGCAGCGGTGGTCAAGCGGGTTCCGGGTCAGGCACAGGTAATCAAGCAGTTACAGGATACAAGGTACTGGATACAAGGTACAGGATACAGGATACTGGATACAAGGACTGGAGCCAGGACTCAGGAAGAGACAACAAACCAGCGATTTGTGAAGAGACAGAGGAAGCCTTTTATAGGCCAGGTAAGTGGTCAGGTGGGGTACCCGGACGAGTGTGCATGCGCACTCGTCCTCTGTCAGCGCCGCGCACAGCGGTGAGCCGCACTGGCTGAGCTGCATCAGATACCCAAGCGCCATGGACCCGCGCATGCGCACCCGCTACCCGGCGTACCTGTACTGTTTGCTGAGCCGCTCTACCACGCGTGCGCATACCCGGAACCTGGCGACGAAGTACGGTATTTCCCTGACACTGCTACACACACACAATGTTTTTGTTCTTAATGTATCTAATGCATTAAGTTCAAAAACATTATGCTTTTTCAACTTCTTTAATTTCTTTGAGGCCATAAAATGTGCCCAACTCAGGCAATTTTATGGCCTCAAAGAAATTAAAGGAGTTGAAAAAGCTTAATGTTTTTGAACTTAATGCATTAGATACATAAAGAACAAAAACATTTTGTGTGTAGCAGACCCACAGCACAATATAATAGTTAGCTGAAGAAGAGATTGTCACTTCATGTAGCAAATAAGGTACATTTGCACTATTGTTTAAAATGGAAAAAAAAGGCCATTTGACAATCTATTATACAGATAAGAAACACAGACAACAGTAGTTCAAATTAAATAGTAGTTGATGATGATGATAAAATAAAATTATGATTCTGGATCAACTAAAATTTGCTGCCAAGCCACTGCCCCTATACCCGCAAAATATTCCATATATTTTTGGAGGATATCGCGGGCATTTTTGGGAGGGAAACCCAGCACGGGCAGGTTCGAGAGCTGTCATGTTGCCCATTGACGGATGAGCTGCAGCCTCTTGAGCTGGGCTTGACACTGCGGGGTCCACATCAGCTGGCAGTGAGGAAAGGTAGCTGCTAGCATTCCTCCGTAAAAAATTGTGGAGGGTGCAACAGCACAAAACAACATAGTTTATTTTATATTGTGTCAGGTTGATGGGGGTTAAAAACAGCCTGAAGTGACTGGAGAGGATGCCAAAGGCATTTTCAACCACCCTTCTGGCACGAGAGAGCCTGTAGTTAAAGATTCTTTGCTCTGGGGTGAGGTTCCTCATAGGAAAGGGCTTCATAACATGTTCCCCCAGAGCAAAGGCCTCATCTGCCACAAAAACACGCCCTTAACATTGTCCTGAGCAGGTGGCAAATTTAAGATGTCATTCTGGAGCTGATGGTAGAACTCTGTCTGCATTATGATACCTCCATCCGAGTTGCGGCCGTTCTTCCCAACATCCAAAAAAAGGAACTCATACATTGCAGAAACAACAGCTAGCAGCACTATGCTGCAAAAGCCCTTGTAATTAAAATAATATGAGCCCGAGCTGGGTGGTGGGAAAATCCTCACATGTTTCCCATCAATAGCACCACCACAGTTGGGAAAATCCCACTGGTGCTGAAACTGACCTGCAACATCCTGCCATTTCTGTGGGTTGGAAGGAAACTGTGGAGTCAAAAAAGAAAGAAGAAATTACAACTTCTGCACATAACATTGCAAGCAGATTTGACAAAAACATTCTTGGGCAACATAAGTATAAAATTTAAATTAGTATTTAAAGACAAAAGTGTAAGGTCAACTTATCAGATTCACCACCCCCCTCTGGTGGCCCATTAGAAAAATGTTATGGTGGGGGGGAGGTAATGGGTAGATGTTTTGTACAGGTAACCCTCTCCACTTCCATGAGAGCTGAATGCATAAATAATGTGTGATACTTTGGCCAGCCCTCCTTACTTACCCTTTTGGCAGCCCAGTGGACAGGTAAGATTTTTCCATTCATAAATTACCTATCAAGATAATAGGAGACAAAAACTTTCTACGTTACACTTTGAAGGTAATCTGGCAGGCCCTTGCAATACATGCTTTCGTGAATTCATCCAGAAATATCACCACAAAAGAGGTATAGTGTGTATGGGTTTTTCAAAGTCAGCAGATAGAGTATTGGTATGGGTTGACTTAGCATTGGGGGGAGGGTTCCAAATGAGTTTGTGGCCCAAAAAAATGGCCTCTTGCACTCTGCCTGAATTTGAGGACAACAATAACATTTGGACACATTTTAGGGGGTTTTTAGAGTAAGCACAAAAATGTTGCTGACAAAATACATTGTTAAGTTACTAGGCTAGGTGTGTATGGGCACAGGACAGCATGCTTGGGAGGTTAGTGAAGGAAAATATGCATAAAGGACAAAAAAGGAGCATCAAAAGCTTACAGCATGCATGAGGACCAAGAGGACATTCACAGCCTATTACAAAAATGGTACTTATGGAATCAAGAAATGAATACTATACATTAGCAAACATTAAATACATAGAATGTGATGTTAAAGGTTAAAACTTACCCGAATATAGTCCTTCTGCAGGACTTGAATAATGGCAGAACGGGTCCTGGAATAATGAGTCCCTGGGGGGAGATCCCAGTGGTAAACTTGAGGTCCTGAAGACTTCTCCCCATCGCCAAGTACCGCATGGTGGCTATGAGCCTTTGCTCGGGAGTAATGACAAGCCGCATGCATGTGTCCTGCTTCTTAATATAGGGGGTCAGCAATGCCAAGAGACAGTGAAAGCAGGGGTCCGTCATCCAGAGATAATTCCTAAAATCATCAGGATTATTCTCCTGGAGCTCCCGCAGCAAAGGCATACGAGAAAACTGGTCACGACTAAGTAACTAATTTTTGGTCCAAGAACTCCTCCTCCTGTTCCTGGACTGGACTTGGGTCAAAGCAATAACTCCAAGCCCAATGATAGCATGATCTCTCCAACGAGAACGCAACATGGCTAGTTGGCGAACGGCCGTTCAGAAACTAACTGACCAGCACAAACTGAAAAGCGTGAATCGGCACTCACCAAACTTCTACTAACACGAAATTACCAGAAGGAGCCCAAAGGGTGGCTCATGACAATTGAACTTCCGCTTTATCGGCTTGTAGTACGTCTAGTACGTCACTACGTTTGGGATTGGCCGAAAATTGTGTGCCGTTTGTATGCAAGACAAGTTTGGGGCCAACGCCCTTTGAACAAAAGTCAGCAGTTTTGTCTGTGGAAAATCATATTGTGTGTACGAGGCTTTAGACTCCTAGAGACCTCCTGTCCCTCTCTCGTGGAGCCGTCTCTCTGAACTCCTAGAGCAGGCCTCCTGCCTGCAGGGTGGAGCTGTCAGCAAGTGAAAGCTCTGAGCTCTCTTCCTGGCAGAATTATGAAGCCAGCCCACAGGTGTGCAATTAGCAAGCCTACCAAAATCATGAATAACCTGCCAATATACGCAACAAGGTCACATCTCCACAACAGCTATAGTTATTGTCAGGAATTTATATATGCAAACTTAGGTCTTTCCAAAAGAAAGCTCTATTTGTGGGAAAAAAAGGACGCCAATTTTGTTTTGGAGCCACGTCGCATTTGTTAGTTAAAGCGACGCAGTGCCGAATTGCAAAAAGGGGCCTGGTCCTTTGGCTGCCAATTGGCCCGGGGCTGAAGTGGTTAAAGGTTTAGTTCACCTTTGTCACAAAAAATACCTATGAAGATAAGGGACGTCTATAATTAAATACTTGCCTACTGGACACTTTTAGCCCCTTCCTTGGCCTTCGTTGGCATGGGCCAATTTTCAGCTTTCAACGCTGTCGCACTTTGAATGACAATTACGCGGTCATGCAACGCTGTACCCAAACAAAATTTTTATCATTTGTTTGAGACAGATAGCGCTTTCTTTGGGTGGTTTTCAATCACCACTGGGTTTTTAATTTTTTTCTAAAAAAATAAATAAAAAGTTTTTCTTAGTTTCTGTTATAAAATATTGTAAATAAGTAAATTTTCTCCTTCACTGATGGGCACTGATAAGGCTTCACTGATGAGCACTGTTGGGGCTGCACTGATAATCATGGCACTGATTATCTATGCAGATCTCCCCTGTGAGGAAATACCGTGGATTGGATCTCCTCAAGCGATGTCAGTGTGAGGAAAGGAATGCCGATAACCGGCATTTCCTTGTTTACATGTGATCAGCTGTGATTGGACACAGCTGATCACATGGTTAAAGAGCCTTGTCATTGGATTTTTACTGAGATCGGTGATGCGCTGCGTCCCAGGGGGTGTCATCTGATGTTGTCCTAGAACGAGGGGCCTGCCGCCTGCCCGTCCATTGACAACATGGCCGGTGGAAGGTGATTAAAGACAAACTGTGTCACTCTAAAAGTTGAATAATTCCCTTGCTAGGGTTGTAGGCCATTTGCATACCTCATGAAGCCTAGCTATTACTGTTCACCTTCACCATCACAGGAGCAAGCTCTGAGCAAACTCAGAGCTACTGCATCTAGGGGAAAAAACGCATGTGAGGGGGTTTAAATCAGAGAAAAAGTTCACTTTCAGTAATAGCTGGACCTTGCTTAGCAACATCCTGGGAGTTTTCTTGTCAGTCTTCATAAGGTACATAAATGGCCTATACCTATAGCAAGGTTATTATTAAATTTCAGTCAAAGCTACACAACTTGTTTTATATACGGATATCCCTTATTTGCAGTTTTACTACCTTTCTGCTGATCTTGCAATGACACCATCAGGCTCAAACTGGTAGCAGAATTTAGGTACAACATATAGGACATTAGAGATATTGGATGAAAGATTATGTTTTAAGGCCCGTACACACGATACGAAAATCGGAAGTAAAATTTCGTCTAAACGATCTGACGATTTTTGCATCGCTAGTACGGTGCTTTCTACAGCCGATTACGTTTTTTCGTCAGACAAAAGCTGAATGTGCAGACTATGACTCTTTTGTCAGATGTGAACTCAACGTTCGATTTTCGTTTAATTAGTATGGTTTTCGTACAAAAAATATTGTAAGCGTAAGACTACGCATGCTCAGAAACTAAAGAATACATACAAAACTAGTCAACACATTACGTCACTTCTGAAGTTGTATTCTGCCGTACGAGAATTTTCATATGGTGAGTAACCTCTTAACTTTCGACATGAGACTAGCATGCAACAAAAAAACGGACGTTCGGTCTGATCGTGCATACGAGGCTTTAGTTAGGAAAAAAAAATACTAATCCCATAATTAATACCTTTTACCTAAAGTGTGTGTATCCATTTACAAGTCACCAACAGTGATTTCCTAATAAAAAAGAAACTTCCATTTGTATGTTTATTGAACGGAAATATTAGGGGTTTGCACTCAATAGTCTGTGTGGAAGTGCTGAAGATATTTTACAAGCAGATATTGCCTAAATGACATGAGCTATTGGAGTGAAATGACTTATTGCAGGACACAACCTCTTTGCAACTATGTCAGATTGATTTGAAGTGGTTTTGCTAAATGCTGCAGTATTTGGACAGCAGGAATGTTAAACAGGGACCTTGAACTGTATCTGGGAGTTGATTAAATGTGGAAATGGATCATGAATAGCCAAAGTATGTTGCAAATGAAAAGCCTGTCAGGAAACTAAACAAATGGATCAGAGGCCCTTCCTTTAAGGTTGTTTTGAAGCAACTCTCTTTAATATCATTACAATGCATTGCTCCTAAATATGACTACAGGAAATCAATTGGGGGATGACCAGATAACTGGAAATGTAGTTTAGTAATGGAATTACTCTGCCACATTCTTAAATTAGGCTATGTCCCCATATGATTAATGTATGGTGCTGCACCTGAGCCTGAGGTGTAACCCTTTGGTTGCCAGATGAATTTCACAATGCAGTCAGAAGTAGTCAATATTACAAGTGCTCTTGTAAAAAGACAACTGGAGCAAAGATCAATCTGACTGCCACTCCTCCGAGTAACTAAAGTATTTATTCAATTTAACTGTGTATGTATCTTTGCATGACTTCCATAGAAATGATCTATATTTCAGTAGAACCGGACAATAATTACTGTATCTATTTGTTGGGCAGGGTTCTGTGTGCGACACCACACCCTAGTCATGAAAGATGGATTTTTTTTTTAAGAACAACATTTTTGAGGACACAGTTTTCTGAACATCTGGAGAAAAGGAAATTTGTAAGCAAAATGTCAGTAATGTTGTACTACTTTTGTAAACAAAAATGAGCCTCCATTAGGCCCCTTTCACACTGGGGTGGTGCGGGCGTCGGCGGTAAAGCAGCGCTATATTTAGCGCTGCTTTACCGTCGTTTTAGCAGTATTCGGTGTATTTAACCCCCGCTAACGGACGAAAAAGGGTTAAAACCGCCCACGCCGGTATTGGCGTGCTGCACCATTGATTTCAATGGGTAGGAGCGGTTTAGGAGCAGTGAATACATCGCTCCTTCACTGCTCCGTCCTGCTAGTGCACCGCTCCAGTGTGAAAGCCCTACGGCTTTCACACTGGAGTGAAAGGACCCGCTTTTTTCAGGCGCTATACAGGCGCTATTTTTAGCGCTGTAGCGCCTGAAAAATGCTTCAGTGTGAAAGGGGCCTTTGGGTGGCCACTTCATCCCTTTAAACCTGAACACATATGAATTACACAGGTTCTGAGGCTATTTTCATGCAGATAAGGCCCCAAGTGAGTTTAATTATCACCTTAATCAGCCACAAAACTTGTGTAATTAATGTGTTCGGTTTGAAAGGAATGAGGCGACAATCCTAGCCTCCATGGTCCTTTCACAATGAGCTGCTACTTTCCACATGATAGAATCACAAAGAATACACTGAGCAGTAGTAAAAATATTCACTTATATTTTGTAAATTGTGGGACTCACTGGAAGATGCATGCCTTTGATTACAATCACACTAAAGCTTTTCATGACTCTGGTTTATTTTTAAGACAAAGGGGTTGATTTACTTAACCAATTTAATACAGGGCACTTTTACCCCCTTCCTCCCCAGGCCAATTTTCAGCTTTCGGCGCCATTGCAATTTGAATGACAGATGCACGATCATGTGACACTGTACCCATATGAAATGTGTATCTTTTTTCCCCCCACAAATAGAGCTTTCTTTTGGTGGTGATTTGATTATATCATTTTGTAAATAAGTAAGTTTTCTCCTTCACTGACAGGCACTGATGGGCACTGATGAGTTGGCAAAGATGATGTGGCACTGATATGCAGCAGTGATAGGCAATACCGATGAGCTCTGACTTGCATGACTGATTGGCACTGATTGGCATCACATGTGGGTACAGGTGGGCAATGATTGGCTTTACCGGCAAGCACTGTTGATCACCACTGGTGGGGCACTGATAGGCATCACTGGTGGGTATCACTGATGGGTCTGCACAGATAATCAATGCAATGATTGTCAGCGCAAACACCCCCTGTTAGGAGATCCACTGATTGGCTCTCCTCTATCCACGCCTTGTCAGCGCAAATGGACTAAAGACGATAAACAGCACTTCCTGGTAACCATGTGATCAGCTGTGATTGGACACAGTTGATCACGTGGTAAAGAGCCTACATCATAGGCTCTTTACCTAAATTGGAGATGCAATGTGTCGATCACCAATTGCCTCCAGAGGCGCGCACAAGCAGCTTTTCCTAGTGGACGTCATATGATTCCCAGTCAGGATAACTGATCCCCGCTGCAGCCATCATTTTGCTATCGGCCAGGTGAGATGTGGTTAAACTGGAGAGTGAAAAATCTGGTACAGATACAAATCTGGTAAAAAATTTTGTCAAAGCTTAATTGAAGCAGCTGACGCAAGAGTATATCTCAATCCAATAAAGTAGAGATGTAGTATCCCCGCGCTAATATGGAAAAGGTGAAACGGGAAATGGGAGAGGTGCAGCGAACACCGAAAGGGTCAAACTGTACCCACAAATGGAATGGTAAAAATCAATAGGTGGTGTCGTGCTCCTAAACTGATATCACTAGTAAAATCGCATACAAAGTCGTATAAAGCTGCTAGACTAAAATTATGCAGAATAAAGTGACTGTAGTGCAACAATGGCTAAAAACATCAGTGCATCAATAAATAAATACAGTGACTCTGTGACTGTGGTGCAATCGCATGAAAGTCGCATAAAATTCATGAACTGAAATTATGCAAAATAAAGTGACTGTAGTGCAAAAATGACTGAAAGCATCGATAAAATAAATAAATACAGTGACTCTCTGTGATGCATCAATAAAAACGGAAATAGAGATTATTGTGCAAAGGATCAGAAAACAATAGTTCAGATGACTGTTGTGCATGAATAGCTAAAAACAGCGAACTGACATAGTGATGTGACTGTAATTGTGAACAACCATACAGTGGTGTGAAAAAGTGTTTGTCCCCTTCCTCATTTCCTGTTCCTTTGCATGTTTGTCACACTTAAGTGTTTCGGAACATCAAACCAATTTAAACAATAGTCAAGGACAACACAAGTAAACACAAAATGCAATTTGTAAATGAAGGTGTTTATTATTAAAGGTGAAAAAAAATCCAAACCATCATGGCCCCACGGGTGTTGTAAACACTTCAGTCATTTTTGCACTACAGTCACTTTATTTTGCATAATTTCAGTTCATGAATTTTATGCGACTTTCATGCGATTGCACCACAGTTACAGAGTCACTGTATTTATTTATTTATTGATGCACTGATGTTTTTAGCCATTGTTGCACTACAGTCACTTTATTCCGCATAATTTTAGTCTAGCAGCTTTATGCGACTTTGTATGCGATTTTACTAGTGATATCAGTTTAGGAGCGCGACACCACCCATTGATTTTTTCCATATCTCAATCCAAAATGTTTGAAATGTTTTGTGTAGCGGCCATAACCCTCGATGGGGCGGCCTTGACTTTTGGGCTTACCGGTTACCTCTGCTTGTCTTGTCCCATTACCAGGGGTTCCCAGGGTTAGTACCCAACAACTTCGGATGCTGACACCATAAAAGTATTTTTATAAGGTTTTTATTTGCAGGGGTAACATCCAACAAACACAGTCTCGTATGGGAACAGAGGGCAAGGGTGAAGAAACTCAGGCACCTTGAACTGCTGACAATTGAAAAGTCTCTAACACAAACCCAGAGAGTAGCCACTCGCAGCTGGGTGCTTCAAAGCTGAACAAATCTACAGCCAGAGGTTATGGCAGTCTGCACTTTGATCCAGAAACTTGCAAAGTCTCTGACATTGAATAATGTCTCAACCGAGCGTGAAATAGGAACCTTTTCTCAGTACCTGAAGCGGTTTCTGTCTCCTTGGCAGTACTGCGAAACTGTGGATTCTTTAGTGTCCTTGACAACCCAGCAACCAGGCACTTCTTGGGATGCCAGCTTGTTGGCCCTCCTCCGAAGAGTCCTCCCCCGGTCGCTTACAGGAGCTGCGGTGCGCCTCCAAGTTGAGAGCGCACCCGGACGCCTTGAATCCTTCCTCAGTCACTGCGCCTCGGACCAGCCGGTTCCAAAACTCGGGAACAGATGGATCCTTTGCCCCAGACCAAGTAGGTCTGTGAGGCTAGTCAGAATGACCATGTTGAGGGACAGCAAACGATCCCGGGCCGGGGACCCCTCGCGGGGCTACCCCGGTCCAGATTCAGGAATAGGCAGCTACGGCTGACCACGTGACTTCAACACCTTAAGTACCCTTCCCCAGACTCCTCAGCGGGGCCAGACACACCCACTAATTGGCTCCAGGGAATGCTGATACTCAAAACATCCAACCAGGCCTGGTTCTGGGCCTGTCATGTGCACCTAAGTGTACCCATGATCAGGCAGAACCCTAGTACAGCCCAGCCAAACTGATGCCAAAGTGAACCAGCACAATTAAACCTCAGAACCCCATTACTGTTCTGAGGAAAAAAAACTAAATTAAATTTTTACTGTATGTAGTCCTGTGGTGACTTTCCTTTTTTCTATTTGTCCTGGTGACCATTGTCAGGCTGTTGTTGCTTTTGCTGTGATTCATTTGTTGTGTTCCTGTTTCACGAATAAAAGGCACTAAGTTTGTTTTGGAGTGCGGCCATCCAGAGTTGTTTAAATTATCTACATTTACAGTAGACACACTACTGGACATGAAGTGGAGGAAAATCCCTGAATAGGACAGAAATGGAAAAAAATAAATGTTGTTAACCATTCCCTACTCAATTGAAAATGAAGAAAAGGTTTTGGCTTTAAATATAATTTAAAGTGGAGGGCCACCCTGACAAAAAAAAAAAAAACTTCATAAAAATGTTAATAAAAATTTAAAAGGAAAAAATAAAAAATATTTTTTTTTTAACTTACCAGAAATGGCTGTTGCTAGGCAGATCGTCCTAATCTGCCTCTTCTTGTTCAGCGGAGCTGTTCAGTCTTGTGCTCCTAGCGCCGTCTTCTAGTGAATGGGGCGCAGGGTGTTATGGGAACTGTGTGTCCCACAACACGTTCCCCATTCACAAAGGGCTGCGCAAATCGTGCATGCGCAGTAGGAAGCGGGCAGTGAAGCCAGCAAGGCTACACTGCCTGTTTCCCTTAGGTCGAATGGCGGCGCCGGGAACCGAGACCCGAGGGATGATCGGTCTCGGGCGGCCGACATTGCAGGCACCCAGGACAGTGTTTGTAGCTGCTGACTTTTAATTTTTTTTTTTTCCCGGCTGGCCCTCCCTTTTAAGGATAAGGAAATAAATTTAGAATTGTATTTGCATTAGACACTGAGCAAAATTATAAATGCAACACCTTTGTGTTTGCCCCTATTTATCATGATCTGAACGCAAAGATCTATGACTTTTTCACAAAAGGCCTATTTCTCTCAAATATTGTTCACAAATCTGTCTAAATCTGTGTAATGCCCCGTACACACGGTCGGAAATTCCGACCCCAAAATCCGTCGGATTTTTTCCAATGGATTTTGTCCGACACTGGTGTTGCATACACACGGTCGGACAAAGTTGTCGGAAAATCCGATCATTCTGAACGTGGTGACATTCATTGCGTACGACGGAACTACATAGAGGCTAGTAGCCAATAGCTTTGGTCTTGTAATTTGATCTGAGCATGCGTGGCACTTTGTCTGTCGGAATTCGCTACACACGATCGGAAAAAGTCTGATCGGACTTTGTTGTCGGAAAATTTGAGAGCAGGAGATAAAACTTTGTCCGTCGGAAAATCCGACGGAAAAACTCCGATGGAGCCTACACACGGTTGGAATTTCCGACAACATTGTCCAATAGGACATTTTCCGTCGGAAAATCCGACCGTGTGTACGGGGCATTAGTGAGCACTTCTCCTTTGCTGAGATAATCCATCCACCTCACAGGTGTGGCATATCAAGATGCTGATTAGACAGCATGATTATTGCACAGGTGTGCCTTAGGCTTGTCACAATAAAAGGTCACTCTAAAATGTGCAGTTTTACTGTATTGGGGGGTCAGGGGGGTCCCAAACCCAATCAGTATCTGGTGTGACCACCATTTGCCTCACGCAGTGCAGCACATTTCTTTTGCATAGAGTCAATCAGGTTGTTTACTGTGGCCTGTGGAATGTTGGTCCATTGCTCTTCAATGTCTGTGTGAAGTTGCTGGATATTATCAGGAACTCGAACACGCTGTCGTAAAACACCATGCAAGAACTGGGATGTTTTCAGCTTCCAGGAATTGTGTACAGATACTTGCAACATGGGGCCATGCATTATCATGCTGCAACATTAGGTGATGGTCGTGGATGAATGGCACAACAATGTGCCTCAAGATCTTGTCACGGTATCTCTGTGCATTCAAAATGCCATCAATAAAATGCACCTGTGTTCATTGTCCATAGCATACGCCTGCCCATACCTTAACCCCACCGCCACCATGGGCCACTCCATCCACAATGTTGACATCAGGAAACCGCTCACCCACACAACACCATAATACATGCTGTCTGCCATCTGCCCTGTACAGTGAAAACCGGGATTCATCCATGAAGAGAACTCCTCTCCAAAGTGCCGGACGCCATTGAATGTGAGCATTTGCCCACTCAGTCGGTTACGACGATGAACTGCAGTCAGGTCGAGACCCCGATGAGGACAACGAGCATGCAGATGAGCTTCCCTGAGACTGTTTCTGACAGTTTGTGCAGAAATTCTTTGGTTATGCAAACCGATTGTTGCAGCAGCTGTCCGGGTGGCTGGTCTCAGACGATCTTGGAGGTGAAGATGCTGGATGTGGAGGTCCTGGGCTGGTGTGGTTACATGTGGTCTGCGGTTGTGAGGCTGGTTGGATGTACTGCCAAATTCTCTGAAACGCCTTTGGAGATGGCTTATGGTAGAGAAATGAACATTCAATTCAAGAGGAACAGCTCTGGTGGACATTCCTGCAGTCAGCATGCCAATTGCATGCTCCCTTAAAACTTGCAACATCTGTGGCATTGTACTGTGTGTTAAAACTGCACATTTTAAGCCCCATACACACGGTCAGACTTTTTCATGGATTCTGTCCGATCGGACAAGGTTGTTGACAAATCAGACCGTGTGTATGCACCATCGGACAGTGTTCGTCGGTTTGTCCGACGGACAAAGTCTTATCTCCTGCTGGAAAGATTTGCCGTCAACACGGTCCGATCACACCAAATCCGAGCGTGTGTACGGTTGTCCGACGGACAAAGTGCTACGCATGCTCAGAAGAAATTCTGTGACGGAAGCGCTCGGTCAGGTAAAACTACCTTTCCTAATCGACACAGCACATTCGTCACGCTGCAATGTTAAAATGTCTTTAATGCAGCGCATTCTCTTTTTCTTTACAATGCAACAAGAATGACATGTTTTAGCTGCTCCTATTCACCCGCACTTCTCACAAACTTAGTTCTTTATTACTTTGCAGCATTTCTACACTACATGTTTATTTTTACTCAGATCGTAAAAGAATCTTTGTTATTTTTTTACCATGATTTGTCTTTTTTTTTTTTTTTTTTTTTTTGGGGAATACATATTTGAAGGAATATTTTTTTTTTTTTTTGGAGGGGGGTTGTGTGTCTCAACTTACCAAAACCACATTATTAACATTTGTATTTCTTGCTTAAATTTACTAGGAGTTTGTGGGTTGTTGGTGCCCCTTGTTAATTCTACTTTAGGATTAGTGAAATGTACCTGCCTACTCAAAGAAAAACTGTCATTGTAGAAAAGTAAAACACAATAGTCAATGATTATTTCAAATCAAAAAAACCTTTATTTAGGTCACACCAACAAACCAAAGAGGAACGCAGCCATGGTGAAACTTGGGGAATTTGCAAAGCCTTGGCCCCCCACGGCAACCATCATTGTTCAAGCGTAGAAAATTGGGGGCCTGAGGAGTACGTATATTAAGGGGAGTGCAATCTGGTCGTGAAGTCCAAAGTATCCGGAACTGCAGCAGATGCCATCTAGGTCCCCAGGCTCTGGTACTACAAGAGGCTCCATCTTCTGTCAGACCAGACTGATTCCAGGTCGTCACTCTCAGGTCTTCCTTCCACGCTTCCTTGCACGCTGTGGCTGTCGTGCTGGTGGGGTGGCAGAAGGAGGAGGAGGAGGAGGAGGCGGAGGAGGCGGAGCATGGTAGCTATGGCAAACATGTGTGACTGGGGTCATCTCCCCAGCCCTACCCTTATTTAGGACATGGAGGATGAGCCCCTCACACATGTTGCGTTGCCTCACCTCCATACCCATCAATTTTGTGACAACCACCGAGCCAAAGGTCTCCTCGTCGGCGGGTGTGGCATGTAGGGAGTCTGAAGCCTCTCTTATCATGCGGAGCGCTGACTGTGCCGCATAACCCCCCCTTCTCGCCCTTTTGTACGGAAGGCGGAGGGGAGGGGTTTGGGTGTCAGTCAGGCTCCGAGGCCTAGCCCCCTCTTGGCTGCCACTACCCACCTCGTGGCTGCCACTAACCCCTGCCTCCTCCTGACTGCCACCTTCCACAGCCACCTCCTGGCTGAGGTCTTCCTGTGTATGAAAAAGGGACATAGTTTCAGTTATTTGTTCATCAAACACACACAATTCTCATCTAGTGACTGGTGCAAAATGTTTACAAATAGAAAACCATACAATTCTCAGCCCTGCAGTTTAGATTCTGGCCCCAAATGTCTCCAACACCACTGTCTGTTGATATGTCAAACACGTTAGGAACTAAGCAATTGGGGATCCTGAATTAAGTGAACATCATTGATTATTCCCATAAATGGTAACAAAAATACTATACCTGGAACAAGCTGGGCTCCTCCACCTCTTCCATACTGGAAGGCCCAGGTTGCTCCTCGGAAGCCTCATCAGGGGTGGGCTGCGCGCAAGGAAGCGTGGAAGGAGGAGTCGAGGTTGGCTCCGTGACATCAGTCTGGTCTTTCAGAAAATGGAGACTCTGATAGTACCAGAGCTTGGGCACATAGACCTCATCTGCTGAAGTTGCAGTTTCCTCAGACTTCACGACCTTCTTCCGCTCCCTGATATACGCACTCCTCAGGCTGCCAATTTTCTTTCTTAGATCATCAACAGTTGCCGTGGGGAACCTTGGCTTGACAAATTCCACAAGTTCCTCCAGGGCTGCGTGCCTCTTTGGTTTGTTGGTGTAATGTGGGTGTTTACCCTGCCATAAAACGGGAAATTCCCTGAATTTGGCAATGAAGAGGGGGAGAAAACTCATGTCGTTGAATCCCTGCATAATCTCTGCAAGACACAACACCACACAAAACCCTCTCAATTATGTCAGGCTAAACTCTCCTAATCTTCTCCATAAAGAAGCCTCAAGTTCAAATCAGTCTAGGCTAGTTATGTACCAACGTCAAATTGTACCTTCGTTTGTAGCGATCGTCTCGTGCGTGAGTTTTCTCTCCCCTCGTCTCCCAGATCGTGGCTACGACACAGGCGTGTGACGTTTTATATACAGTGCGCATGCGTCAAACTCCGCCCGCCCCTGACGATCTTTCTCGTCTATTCCCCACCCCTTCTCTTTATGGCGCAGTGGGGAGAGCACATGGCGTGGACACAGCAGGTGCGCCCCAAATATCCCACCAACGAGGAGGAGGACGAGGAAAGTCCGGAGGCAGAAACGTCCCGATCCCGGAGCCTGAAATTCAAGGCCTCCAATATGTCATTTGGAGAAATGTTGGAGATGGTGGACATATTAAAGAGGAGCGACTATGATGGGAAGTATGGGCCTTACCTCAACCCCAATGTCCGCAAGGCCAAGATCATGTCTAAAGTTGTGAGAAGGCTGTACAATCAGTTTGGGGTACAACGATCCAAGGAGCAACTGAGGAAACGCTGGTCAGACCTGAAACTGAGGGAGGCCGATCAGTACAGAAAGATCAAGCGAATTCTTCAAAAAAGTAAGTAGTTGGGTTTTGTGTTTGATTTCTTGCTTGCATACTGCTCCATTGTGGTTTGATTTTTACAAAGTTGTACATTCCAAAATGGCCACTTTCAGGTTCGTCTGTGCATTCGATCGTACTCAGCCTCGATCTTTCTGCCACTGTCATGGTCGTGTGTGTGTCCATTCGATCGTACGCAACCTCGATCGTTCGGCCACTTATAATACGATGTTTGGTGTTTTTTTGGGGGAAAGGAAGTTTGTTCTCACTAGAAATGTCATCAAGAATGTAAAGCCAATTTATTCAATGTAAAGGAGAGGTCACCCAGTAGCTGTTTACCCATCTGGACTCTAGAGCACTAGTGCTGGGACACCCAAACCCCCTTTTTATTATGCTTTTCCACACATGTGCTCCAGTGGATACTAGAGGGGGGTCTCCATCACACAAACTTCTAACAAAAAGCTAGTCAGTTTAGCACCTTTACAAAGTGACTACATTCATGTAGTTGGCATTTGTAACTGGCCAAACTAAAATAGTGTCCGTCACTTTCAAGCAATGTTTGTCATTTCCTATTTCTGCCCTCAATAGATTGTGTTGCTAAATCTTCCTTTTGTACATTCTCATAGGGGAGCGAAAACTTGGGCCGTCTGAGGAAACCCCCAAACCCAAACCCAACACCTCCCAAAAAAGGGGAAAGAGCAGAAGCAGAGGAGGAGGAGGAGGAGGAAGGAGAGATCATCGAACTTGGAGAAATTGTCACCACAACAGGTGAGTGTGGGAGAACACAGCTACTGGTAAGCTAATCCATGTATGGCTGCCTCATTTCCAACACCCCATTTTTGTTTGTTTGTGGTTTTTAGGTGACGTGGATGTTGTGGAAGAAAAATCGCACTTTACCACAGAGAGTGCCCACGTACTCATCGGAGAGATAATGGTCTGCAATAGAGATCTAGATTACATAAAGCAAAACATCAATGATGTTCAACAAAAATTGAAGAACATCATTGATGTTTTAGGAAAAAATATGAAAACGCACCAAGTAATTAACACACATTTGTGCCAGCTTCTGAACACATTTGCAACTTAAAAACTGTGTGAAATTTGGAACATGCACACATTGTGTCCACATGTGCTAGCTCCCATCATGGTGGATGAATGCCAACGTTTTTTTGGGGGTGCAAACACTTTACGAACTACGAAAGTGGTTGTGGTGAAGGGGTTGCACCCCCAAAAAACGTCCATTCATCCCCATGATGGAAAATGGCACTTTTGAAGCTTCTAGGCATGTGTTTTACCATCTAATGACCATTTTCAGACCCAAATTGTGTGCATGTTCGAAATTTCCACTTTTCGGGGGTGGCCCCCCCATGTGATGAAGGCAAGATCAAACACACTTTGAACATATAGTCATGTCTGATCTTGTCTTCACTTTACAAAGTTGAACTTTCCTAGTTCATAGGTTCTGTTTAGCTCCATGCCTGGTTTTACCAATTGCGGAATGTTTGTAAACAATGTTGTAAATAACCAAGATGTTGTCAGTTTTGGCGTGAAGATTGTAAACGCACTTGTGAATGTTTTCCAAGTAAAATTTTTTATTTTTCTAAATGTGTGGCTTCCTTATTTAAAAAACACAATGCATTATGTATGTAAAATGTAAAGGATATGGGGGGCAATGGGTGTTATTTACTAAAGGCAAATCCACTTTGCACTGCAATTTCCTTTCCCAGGGAACTTTTTCAATGCACTTGTAGAGCATAGCGGATTTGACTTATGTAAATGACACCCACAGTGCTTTGTACGAAAACACGGAGCACAGCATTTTTCAGAATACACACATGTCAGACCTGGTGATGAAAAGGAGTATTTTGGGTGTCAGTTATGCAGGACAAACCTTCTCTAGACCAAAGATTAGGTAGCAAACACACAACATGAGAATAATCTTTTTGGGAAGAAGAGACTGTTACCTCCTTTTGCCCAGAAAGTGCATTCCCACTGTCGAAGGCAAAGGGAAAAAATGTCAAGGTAAAATAAGCTAAAAAGAAGACTGAAATGACAAGAAATCAGAGGTTGGTTAAAATATCAGATTTATTAAAAAATGCCTCTCACACATCGTCAGGCAGAGCAATGGCCCCCCTACCCACAAAGTACTCCATATATTGCTCGCGGACCACGCGGGCATTTAGAGGGGGCAAGCCTGGACGTGCCACTTGAAGGGCTGTGAGGTCCGCATTTGGAGGGCCCTCCACATCTGGGCCAACGGGCACCACATAGTTCCTGTTATGTCTTTTGAGGAAGTTGTGCAATATGCAACAGGCAAGAACTATGTGGTTCAGTTTGTATTCCGCCAAGTTAAATGCCGTCAGGAACAGGCGGAAGCGGCTGGCCAGGATGCCAAAAGTGTTCTCCACAACTCTTCTGGCTCTGGACAGCCTGTAGTTGAAGACCCTCTGGTCCGGGGTGAGGGTCCTCATCGGGAACGGCCTCATCACATGGGGAGTCAACGCAAACGCTTCATCTGCGACAAAGACGAAGGGGAGTCCTTCGGCATTCTCCTCTGGAGGTGGCAAGCACAGACTGCCACTTTGGAGACGCCAGTAGAACTCCGTGTGCGTAATGGCACCACCATCCGAGATCCGGCCGTTCATCCCCACGTCCACATACATAAACTCGTATGTTGCCGACACCACCGCCAACATCACTACACTATTAAACCCTTTATAATTATAATAGTAGGACCCCGAGTTGGGCGGTGGGACGATGCGGACGTGTTTCCCATCAATTGCCCCTCCGCAGTTAGGAAAGTCCCAACGGCTGGCAAAGTGGGAGGCCACAGTCTGCCATTCCTGTGGCGTGGAAGGGAACTGTGGAGTGACACAAGAAAAAAAAATTAGTCACTTTGCACTTAAACATTGCAAGCAGATTAGACAATCAACATCTTGGAACAAGAGCATTGTATAAAATTGGAGGCTGGAAAGTATTTGCACAGAAAAGTAGAGGCTCCCCTTCACAGATTACTCACCCCCCATCAATCCCCCCACTTCTGATGGGCCATTGGCAATAACTAGTAACTAGGGTTTTGGGGGGGGGGGGTGGACAGGTAACCCTCTGCACTTCATTGATTGGCAAATGGCTCAATAATGTGTGCTAGTTTGGCCAGACCCTCTGTACTTAACACTATCGCCAGCCCCCAGGAAAGATAAAATAACATTTCAACCCCCCCCCCCCCCCAAAAAAAAAAGGCAGGCACATTGTGACATTCTGAAATTACCAAGCAAGCTAATAGGAGGGAAAGAAGACAAAAAATTAGGAAATGGAATGTATGGAGGCAGCCCCTTGCACTACATGCTTTGCTGAATTCATCCCTAAAGATGCCCACTATAAAGAGGTAGGTATATAGTGTGTATGGACCTTGGGAAAGCCAGCAGATAAAGGATTGGTACCATCTGACAGAGCAGTTGGGGGAGGGGGTTCCTAATGAGTTTGCCACCCCCCCCCCCACCAAAAAAATAAAATTCTAAAGGGGCTCTACATGAAGTAAACCACACAGCAAACATTTGTGCATATTTTAGGGGGTGTTTGGGGGCAAACAATACTATGCAGCAGACAAAAGACATTGATTAAGTGACTAGGCCATAGGTGTCTATTGGGGCAGAAGAGCATGCTGGGGAGGTAAGTGAAGGGAAAAATGCATGAAGGAGAAAAGGGGCACAGCATATTAGAACATATTGCAATCATGGTAATTAGGGAAGGAGGCCAAAAATAGAAGACATTAGCAAACAGAGCATACATAGAAGGGAAGAGTAAAGTAGAAATGTTACCTTAATATAGTCCTCCTGCAGGACCTGGATGATGGCAGAACAGGTCTCTGGAATAATGATTCCCAGGGCCTGGGGAGAGATACCTGAAGAGAACTTCAAATCCTGAAGACTTCTCCCTGTCGCCAAGTACCTCAACGTGGCAACAAGCCTCTGCTCCGGAGTAATGGCTTGTCTCATGCAGGTATCCTGCCGGCTGATAAAGGGGGTCAGCAAAGCCAAAAGACGGTGAAAATCGGGGTCCGTCATCCTGAGAAAGTTCCTGAAATCATCAGGATTATTCTCCCGGATCTCACGAAGCAAAGGCATGTGCGAGAATTGGTCACGCTGAAGCAACCAATTCTTGGTCCACATACTCCTCGTCACTCTGTTCATGGACGGGTCTTGGCTCAAAGCTAAAAGCCCGACACCAATTCCGCGTACAGCACGAACTCGGCGACGAGTACGCACGGGAAACATCGCTCAGAAGGTCACAAAAGGTCGGCTGGTCAGAACGGACAAACAGAAAGCACCGATAAACAGCAAGGCCTGAAAGAACGAAATGAATACCAGAAACGAGCAGACAATAAGCAGTGCAAATCAAAGCGTCCTATATCAAGATATAGGCCGCAATGACCAACAAATGCGAACTGACTACACGCACTAATAAACAGATACGCACGACAAGCACAAACTGAAGAGCAGTAACGATCTGAGTCAGAAAACTGAGAAGCGCGAATCTTAAGTCACCAAACTTCCACTAACTCTCGATAAACACGGGATCAGCAGAAGGAGCCCAACGGGTGCCTGACGTGGTGCTGAACTTCCCTTTTCTAATCTCGTGGACGACGACTTACGTCACGACGTTCTTCCAGACCGGATATTCCGACAACGTAGTCCGACCGTGTGTACGCAACACCAACATCGGACAAAGTACGACGGACAGGATCCGACCGACCTGGTCCGCGGATTGTCCGACCGTGTGTATGGGGCTTCAGAGTGGCCTTGTGGCCTAAGGCACACCTGTGCAATAATCATGCTGTCTAATCAGCATTTTGATATGCCACATCTGTGAGGTGGATAGATTATCTCAGCAAAGGAGAAGTGCTCACTAACACAGATTTAGATAGATTTGTGAACAATATTTGAGAGAAATAGGCCTTTTATGTATATAGAAAAAGTCATAGATCTTTGAAATAAGCTCATGATAAATAGGGGCAAACACAAAAGTGTTGCGTTTATAATTTTGCTCAGTGTAGAACTGCAATGACAATGCCATTGACAACCATATAACCTACTTTTCATGCGTTTTTGATGCATCAAAAACGCACTGGACTGCATGTGTTGTGAACTGGCCCTCAAGGAAAATCCAGAAACAATGCAAATGCAGTTCACACCAGTGCTTGCAGTTCCAGAAAAAAAGTAGAACATGTTGCATTTTTCCTGCACTGGATTGTAATGGAAAGCTGTAAAATGCACCAAAAACGCACTGGAACACACATGTCATTATTTAAGGTTAAGAAAAAAAGAGGGGGTAAAATGCACTGGACTTCACCAAAAATGCACCAAATGAAGAAAAGCATCTGGAACACATACGGACTGCTTTTCTATGGTGTGAACCGGCCCTTAAAGAGGAAGTAAAGCCGCTTAAAAAAAAAAAGACACCCTGCAAGGCAAAGGCATAATGAGCTAGTATGCATAGCGCATGCGCCATAGACAGCGATGCCTTTTCTTTTCTAAATATCTCATAAACCATGTAGGTTTAGGAGATATTTATTGGACCTTCAGGTAAGCCTTAATCTAGGCTTACCTGTAGGTCAAAGTGGTTTGTAAGGGTTTACAACCACTTTAATTTTGATGCTTTTGCAACTGACACATGCCCCAGTGACCTGATTGTTATGTTAGCAGGTGGAATCAAAATGAGCAGGAGGTAATGAGTGCAATAATAGGGAAATGGCAGGAGTGAAGGTGATATACAGTATATATACTGTGGGGTGGAGAAGAGAATGAAATAAAAGAGTTTGAGGAGAGATACTATTACATACTTACATAGCTAATGTGGTTGAAAAAAATTGCAAGTCTATTCAGTTCAACCTACAGAAAAAAAGAAAGAAAACACAAACACACGAGCTGGACAGAACTAGCTCTTGACAGTCTATTCCACATTTTTCACAGCTCTTACCAAGAAGAAGACTTTCCATATTTGGAGGTTAAATCTATTTTTCTCCAGATGTAAAGCGTGCCCCCTTGTCCTCTGTGATGAAGTGAATAACTGTACACCAAGCTCACTATATGGACAACAAAAGTTGATCATATTTCCCTTAATCTCCTCTTCTCTATTATAGGGTGGAGATTGTAGGAATCAGACTTGGAATAAAAGAGTTGGATGGAAAGATATTTGTCTGGAGTGGAGCCTTGTTGTTTGTAGTTGCTTAGGCTAAGGCCCTTTTCACACGTGCGGACCATACATGCATCCCTATGGGATAGCGGGTGTCAGAGGATGAACATCCCCTGACACCCGATATCATCCGTCTCCGTTATGGTCCTATTCTGCAGACGGAGGAAAATCCTATTTTTCTATCCGTCTGCAGAGCAGATCGGATGAATACAGACATACGGTCCGTGTTCATCCGTTCCCCCATAGAGGAGAGCGGAGATCTGACCGCCCTGTCATCAGCCGGCTCAGCGGGGATCACAGGGGGTGTTCACGGGGTGGATCATTACGAATCCATTTGTGCAGGAATGATACCTAATATAGGATAGGATATGCCTTACCCCAAAAGCTGATCTTAATATATACTGAGATTGAGTGAGGGATAGTTGGTCAATTAATTAAAATCTGATAAAAAACACAGATAACAGTTGAAAATGTTCACATTCTAGGTGCCAATCTAATAACCACATATATAACAGTGAACAATTGTCACACTAAGATAGACCACAAGGTAGGTTGGAGTCATATGGATTATATCAGCTCCTTGATCAGACAAGGCAACAGAAATGTAGATCTATCAAAAATAACATGTTTAAAGCTGGTACATACAGATTGAAATTTGTCAGTTTCAGTAGAAACCAGACAAATTTTGATGTGTGTGTAGCCCTCTCTGTTCAGCCAAAGCAGCATAGGCGTGCGCAGGGGGTGTGCCGCGTGTGCCTGGGCACACCCTAATCACTTTATGCAGCGCTGATACCCCCTGCTGCCTGGGCCCCCCGTGTCCCACCACCCTCCACAGCGCTGCTGGCTTTCCTTCTCTCTCGCTGGCTGCTGCGAGGGATGTGTCAGGATGGAGAGTGGGGGAAGGGGCTGGTAAATATGTAATTTACCAGCCCCTTCATTTTCTGAATAAATACTGTGAGTGATCGGTACTGATCACTCCTGTTTCCATTCATAACTGAAGCATAGTAAACTGTGCAGCTGAGGCTGCAGAGAAAGGGATTATGGAATCCAACAGGGTTCCTAAAAATTGTAAACAAAATAAAAAAAAATTGTATAGGAAATAATTTTAAAAATTGTAAGAAATAATAATAAAAGTAAAAAAAAAACATTGCCCTACTGATACTGTCTACTGCTCAGCTGACATTGTCCATGTTTCAATACATTTTAAAATGTTTGTTTACATTTATTTACAATATGTGTTTATCTGTGTATGTAAACTTTGGGGTGCACACCCTAAAGGCAGCCTTTTGCAAAGCAGACCTATGCAAACCTATACAAAGCAGATTGTTAGACTGGCTTCTGTTGAATGGTCCTGCTGGAAAACCAGCATTCAATCAGTGCTGATCAGTGTATTTTGATTAGGTGAGGAGTCCCCACTGTCAGAATACAATAGCACAGTGGGGGAGATCCCTGTATCCACATCACTTTTATGTATGCAGGAATTCAACCAGTGGGTTTAATGAAAAAAAAAATGTCAACAAAAATGTACCCAGGCGTTACAGTTGTTAAATTGTTGGTAATGAGCAGAGGAGAGATAATAATGTCACTTTGTCACAGTATATGATACTAGACCCTGCTCACTCAGCCATGCTACTAATGTGAAATATTAAGGGATGTTATATGTGTGGCTTTATAAAATGACATATACTTATTCCAAAAAGATCTTACTTTTTTTTGTGAAGATGTGAAAAAACTCTAATAAATCTATTTAAATAATCTATTTGGAAAAAAGGGGACACTTTCAAGTACAATGAATAATAAACCAGAAAGCTATTTAGAAGTCATACTGGGGTCTGTAACTAAGTTGACGAAACACATTGGGGCGTGGTTACACAGCAAATGGATGTGATGTCAGTAGAATGAGTGATGGGAACCTAGCAGCCATTGCAAACAGTGTGGAGGTGGTGAGATCACTGCAGGATTGTTACCTGGTGCCATTTTATGTTCAATACGTGTTTATATTTGGTTTTAAATGTGAAAGTATTTCTTAAAAAAAAAAAAAAAAAAGACTGTGGTTGGAAGTAATACACTATCAGAGGCTATTTTTGTTCTCTTTCTTCTGCATATACTTGTTGAAATGAGGATTAATGAAATAGGGAATTTGGAGATCCGGTTTTGAATTTTTGAGTTGAAAAAATTTTAAGTGCTATTGCCACTCATGAGAATGAATGGCAATTAGGTCTGGTGAGTGTAACTCTTAAAGGAGCGCGATACACTTTTGCCACTTTGGGGGTGGATTCAAGGTGCATCAATTCCAGCAAGAATCCTTGTGTGTGACACTTGTGTGTGACACTTATGTGGACTTTTTTTTTTTTTAAGTAGTCTTTATTTAGATTTTTACAGACATAAAACAAAGAGCCTAAACTGGTACCAGGGCCAAGGTTACAGACTTGAACTTGGCAATCAAAGCGTATTGGCATAACCATCGACAATTATACATGTTGAAATACAGTCATATACACGCATGTTACCAAACTGTAGCTAGAATTAAATACGTTGGGCAAGTGAGGTAAGAATACAGGTGGTCTATCCATGCATCCCAAATATTTAATAGAATAAATTTGTTCAGTGGGCCATAGTGTGCATGAACACTGGCCGGTACCCCAGAGGGATGCTTAGAGTGGAGATAGACACTTTGAGAAGGTATATGCTTGTAATAAAGTAAATATTTTATTCAAAGAGAAAAGAATATACATGAATATGAGTGCTGGATAAAGTTCAGTATGTTTACATACAAGAAAGTGTATACAGTTATTAACATGTCAACAGCAAAAACATACAAAAACGTTGTGACAATAATAAGAACTTGCTTGATAAGGATGATGCCAACATGTTTCGGACTTTGGTCCTTTGTCAAGGCAACTAGATATCCTTTAAATTCACATCTATATATATGTGAAAAGTCATAAGGTTAATATACATTTGATAAAACGTATGATACAGTCAGAGTACATTGCTATACAGAGCTAGTGTAGTACATAGAATGTAAGAGAAAGGTACTTACATGTAATCTCAATGTTTATTTTTGCCACAGGGGGAGCCACTAAGCGTGGTGTCCAAAGAGTGTATAGGGGGGTTGTGTTGTAAAAACAGGGTAGGATAGCCACTATGCGTGGGAAGCTTGCTGAGAAACCCTCAAGGCTACAAGGTCCAAATGCAGGGCTTGGGCCGAAGCCCAGGTCCTGTATCAGGCAAAGGTAGGCCAAACAATGTATGGCTGTAAAGATAAAGTATAAAAATAGTAAGGGTAGGTTGTATTAAAATTGCATATACAACCAAGCAAGGCAATGGATTTACCTGAATAGAGGTCGTTTGGAGTGGAGGGATATGTCAGCTCTACATCATCAGCAGCATATACTGAGGCCATAAAGCATGGAGGTATATATGTGGTCATAGATTAGCCATCAGCTGGATGGGGGTGTGAATGTTTAGCTGAAAAAACTATGCGGATTGGCTGTTTGTCTGAAGGAAAAGGCACCATGAGCGCCATAGGTGTGTTTCCTATGTGGACCTCTGACGGGGCGGCGCCGGGCGTGGCCGCGTCATGACGGCGGGGTCACGTCCGGCGTCGTGACGTCACCGACGCGGGAGAGAGCCGCTGACAGCCTGATGCGCTCCAATGTGGAGCGCAAACAGGAAGCGGACAAGGAGGAAAGTCCGAATAGACAGCGGAGAGTTGGCGCATGCGCGGGACAAGGATCGCGCATGCTTGCCAAGTCTTACCCGCGCCGGGTAGTCAGAATGAGGGGGAGCGAACTAGTATGTACATGAACCTGTTGGGTAAAGAGTATATGTGGCAAATAAACATATGGAACATGTATAGTACCGTACAATATGAATACTAATCAAGATGGAATGTAATATTTTGTAGTATATGGCAGTTGGGTCAGATGGGCAAATCGCATGTTGCCAGGCACAAATGCAGAATACACATTTTGACAAGGATCTATGTGGGTGCTTATAATGTGGGGAATGGAGTTAAAGGTCTAATTCACAGACTCCAGTTTCAAAGCCCTCGAGATAGGGTTTGAAGTTGAAGGCCTCGTTGAGGCCAGGGGGTAGGGTGGCATTAAGATGGAAAATCCATCGAAGTTCGCTTTGTAAGAGCGCTTTATTATTGTCACCACCTCGGGCAGGAGGTGGGATATGGTCTAGGGCTTTGAATGAAATTTTGGGAATAGCATCTGGGTGAACTGTAAAAGAATGTCGTCCCAATGGTAAATCAGGATCTCTTTGGTTTATACTGCTAATGTGGCCGTATATCCGTTTCCAAAAAGGTAATTTAGTTTTGCCCACATAGAAGCACCCACATTCACATTCCAAAAGGTATACAATGCCGACTGAACGGCAATTCACATAATGTTTGGGAAAAAAACGTTGACCATTAGGTAAAACATTGTGTATATTAGATTTGGATAAATATTTGCAATAGCTGCAGTTGCCACATGGGAATGTGCCCTTGAGTTGTCTCTGGGATTTGTTACTACTTTTGTATTCACTGGTAATAAATTTGTCTCGAAGGGATGGGGCGCGTCGATAAGTGATCAAGGGTTTTGGCGGGACAAAGGGGGAAAGTGTCCTATCTGTAGCAATGATGTGCCAATGTTTCAAAAGTATTTGAGTGATTTCATTATGTTGTTGACAATAGTTTGTAATAATTCTAAGGGGAGGTTGTGTGGATGGCCCAATGCTTTTTGGAGTAAGTAAAGCAGAGCGTGGTTTGGATTTCGCTTTTTTGTATGCGTCTTTGAGGACGCTGTTTTTGTAGCCGCGTGCTCGAAGTCTATTCCTCAACACGGAGGCCTCGTGTTCAAAGGAGGTATCCGTCGAGCAATTTCGTCGGGCACGGAGGTATTGGGCAAAGGGGATAGATTTCAATAAAGGCAATGGGTGAAAACTGGAGGCAGCAAGAATGGTGTTACCAGCAGTCGGTTTACGAAACAGCTGACTTTGTAAATGTCCATGTGTGTCCTTGCTGAGCGTAAGATCAAGGAAGGAAATAGAGCTATAGCTATAAGTCATTGTGAACTTACTCCAAAAAGCATTGGGCCATCCACACAACCTCCCCTTAGAATTATTACAAACTATTGTCAACAACATAATGAAATCACTCAAATACTTTTGAAACATTGGCACATCATTGCTACAGATAGGACACTTTCCCCCTTTGTCCCGCCAAAACCCTTGATCACTTATCGACGCGCCCCATCCCTTCGAGACAAACTTATTACCAGTGAATACAAAAGTAGTAACAAATCCCAGAGACAACTCAAGGGCACATTCCCATGTGGCAACTGCAGCTATTGCAAATATTTATCCAAATCTAATATACACAATGTTTTACCTAATGGTCAACGTTTTTTTCCCAAACATTATGTGAATTGCCGTTCAGTCGGCATTGTATACCTTTTGGAATGTGAATGTGGGTGCTTCTATGTGGGCAAAACTAAATTACCTTTTTGGAAACGGATATACGGCCACATTAGCAGTATAAACCAAAGAGATCCTGATTTACCATTGGGACGACATTCTTTTACAGTTCACCCAGATGCTATTCCCAAAATTTCATTCAAAGCCCTAGACCATATCCCACCTCCTGCCCGAGGTGGTGACTATAATAAAGCGCTCTTACAAAGCGAACTTCGATGGATTTTCCATCTTAATGCCACCCTACCCCCTGGCCTCAACGAGGCCTTCAACTTCAAACCCTATCTCGAGGGCTTTGAAACTGGAGTCTGTGAATTAGACCTTTAACTCCATTCCCCACATTATAAGCACCCACATAGATCCTTGTCAAAATGTGTATTCTGCATTTGTGCCTGGCAACATGCGATTTGCCCATCTGACCCAACTGCCATATACTACAAAATATTACATTCCATCTTGATTAGTATTCATATTGTACGGTACTATACATGTTCCATATGTTTATTTGCCACATATACTCTTTACCCAACAGGTTCATGTACATACTAGCTCGCTCCCCCTCATTCTGACTACCCGGCGCGGGTAAGACTTGGCAAGCATGCGCGATCCTTGTCCCGCGCATGCGCCAACTCTCCGCTGTCTATTCGGACTTTCCTCCTTGTCCACTTCCTGTTTGCGCTCCACATTGGAGCGCATCAGGCTGTCAGCGGCTCTCTCCCGCGTCGGTGACGTCACGACGCCGGACGTGACCCCGCCGCCATGACGCGGCCACGCCCGGCGCCGCCCCGTCAGAGGTCCACATAGGAAACACACCTATGGCGCTCATGGTGCCTTTTCCTTCAGACAAACAGCCAATCCGCATAGTTTTTTCAGCTAAACATTCACACCCCCATCCAGCTGATGGCTAATCTATGACCACATATATACCTCCATGCTTTATGGCCTCAGTATATGCTGCTGATGATGTAGAGCTGACATATCCCTCCACTCCAAACGACCTCTATTCAGGTAAATCCATTGCCTTGCTTGGTTGTATATGCAATTTTAATACAACCTACCCTTACTATTTTTATACTTTATCTTTACAGCCATACATTGTTTGGCCTACCTTTGCCTGATACAGGACCTGGGCTTCGGCCCAAGCCCTGCATTTGGACCTTGTAGCCTTGAGGGTTTCTCAGCAAGCTTCCCACGCATAGTGGCTATCCTACCCTGTTTTTACAACACAACCCCCCTATACACTCTTTGGACACCACGCTTAGTGGCTCCCCCTGTGGCAAAAATAAACATTGAGATTACATGTAAGTACCTTTCTCTTACATTCTATGTACTACACTAGCTCTGTATAGCAATGTACTCTGACTGTATCATACGTTTTATCAAATGTATATTAACCTTATGACTTTTCACATATATATAGATGTGAATTTAAAGGATATCTAGTTGCCTTTGTATGTTTTTGCTGTTGACATGTTAATAACTGTATACACTTTCTTGTATGTAAACATACTGAACTTTATCCAGCACTCATATTCATGTATATTCTTTTCTCTTTGAATAAAATATTTACTTTATTACAAGCATATACCTTCTCAAAGTGTCTATCTCCACTCTAAGCATCCCTCTGGGGTACCGGCCAGTGTTCATGCACACTATGGCCCACTGAACAAATTTATTCTACCAAACTGTAGCTAGTATACCATTTGTAAAACTTGTGTATGAGGACCAGGATTGGCAAGGGTAGGTAAAGGGGTGGGAGAGAGGGGCATGAGAAAGGAACAGGCATAAAATTAATAAAGAAACAAAATTCAATAAAATAGGTTGAATAACAAAACAAAAACAGCTAGCCAGCTAAGAAAATAAATAATAATTCCAAACATATTCCATGGAACCGGGCAACTTTGCCCCAAACTTTAACAAAACTAAGCTAGATCAGTTCCTTGACTATAAAGATGTATGGGGCCCGGAAGCCAATGGCTGTGGGGACTGTGAGACACTGTAGGTGTAGTGTTTCCAAGTGGCCCAAATCCCATAGAACTTTTCATATTGGTCCTTACACGTTGCCATCCACTCCTCTCCCGCCATAATGTTGTTTACCAAGCGGATCCAATCAGCTCGCCCAGGAACACGGGCTGTTTTCCAATGAATAGGAATCAGACGCCTGTCTGCATTCAGGTGATAAGGTAGAACCGACTTGCGACTGGCTGAGAGGAATAGACGGCACTGGGTACAGATAGCGGCCCTCTCGGTCTATCTTGATACAAGACTGGCATAAGAAGACCTCATTAAGTGTTTCTTGGTGGCCAGGGAAAGAGTTTCCCCAGTCTCCAAAGGCAGTTTCCCACCATGGGACTTGACAAGGGTGTTATAGGCAATATCTAAACACCCATTTGAACCTATAGAGGAGGTTCCCTTTGAGTTTCTAACTTTAAAAATAACATTTCTGTTAGCAATTACCACGGCCAGGAGGGTTGGGTAACGGTAACGTCCTTATTTTATAGGACGCAAGATATAACAGTGCCATCTTTTTGTGATAAACCAAAAAACGAGAAAGGAAAAAAATGTAATTGCCTGGATGTAAGAAGGTGTATGCTTACCTATTTACAGAGAACAAAAGAGTTTAGGAGATCTACAGCATACAAACCCCTACTAGGTTTGTATGCTGGGCCAAGGAAGGGACTTCAGACTTCTAAAGCCTCAGTCTCGAGATGGATCAGGGGAGCTATCTCCCTGGCTTATGAGAGTTCTGGAGTCCCAGCACCAGCAAAGGTTGAGGCCAATTCAACCAGCAAATGTTGAGGCCCATTCAACCAGGTCACTAGCAACTTCCTGGGCTGAAAAAGCAGGGGCCTCCTGGGAACAAATTTGCAGTGTGGCCATCTGGTCCAGTCAGGATAGGTTCCTGAAGCACTACCGTGTGGAACTGTTGTCAAAGCAAGACTTGGCTTTCGGCCAGAAAGTCCTACAAGCTGAAAATGAGTTGAACACTAGGTGGTGAGTACCTATGTGGAGTGATTCTTCTTGTGAACCGGTTTGAGATTACTTTATTACAAACTGGGGGTCAAGGGGAAGGGTGGGGACCCTCTCAGAGCCCTCATTTCTCACGTGTGCCGTCCTGGAAGGTTCATAGAAATACCGTAGGTTTTAAACATGTGTACAAAAAATGCAAAAATGGCTTTGGCAGCAAAAGAGTTAAAGGAACAGGATCCTTTTTTTTAGAGATTTGCAACCACTTTAAATAGTGTATGCATTGCTTACCAGTTACAAAACTTTTTTTCAAAGGTAAGGTACGGTAAATGTGTTTTTTTTTTTTATTTTGGGAAAAAACTGTTGCAGAGAAATTGTATCACAAAATGTTAACCCACATGTATGTTTTATTTATTTTAGGGAATAAAGGTCAGACCCACAGAGGAGACCACATTGCCTTCTGGCATACAGCATCAGTAAGAGACACCTGCTGTGCTTTCCGCCGTTTCAAACACTGCAGGCAAACTTGTTTTAAAGACACTTCTCTATTGAGCTCAGAAAGAACAAAATCATTAATTTATATCAAGCTGGAGATGCCAAATTATTTGATAAGGGATGAAAGATGTAACAGGATCAGAGACCTGATGTAAAATGTGAATACAAACAATTAGTGATTTAGCTTATTTATAAAAGGTTTCCTGGTCTGTATTATGGAAAATGATCTAATCACCAGCAAACCAACATATTACCAAATTCTACTGCAATTCACTGAATGGACTTACATGCAGTTAAACATTAAAGAAAACTCCAATTTTGTTGGTAATAAAAATACAAAAAAAAACACAATACTAATTAAAATGATTTAGCAGATGTCCTTTTCAGATGCATGTTCTGTAGAGACTGAGATGGACATCTCCAAGGTACTTTCTCAAAATGGGTGCTAAGTGAAGAGTCTGCCTAGTATTGTCACATGATTAGTCCCAGTGATGTAAAAAGGCAAAGTGTAAACTTTTAGCAAATACAACAGCAAAGATAAAAGCCTCAATGCAGTTAAACAAAGAATATTACTTATACTTGTAACCCTAAAAAAAAAAAAAAAAGAGAGAGAGATCCTGTTCCTCTATAGCATATTAAACAGCACAGTGTTCATGCTGTCTAACCTGTCCCTCTCTGAACTGTAAAAAACCTGGCTGATCCTGACACTTTCTGTGTCCCTCCTCTGTGAGCTTACCACGATAATCATGGCTGCCGAGCCCTGACTACAGTGGTCAGCTTACACACCTCCGTCATCCGCTCTCTCCTCTGTCCTCCTCACCCCCTCCCTCCCTACCTGTCAGCTCCCATGTCTGTGTCTCTGTCTCCACTCCCCCCCATCGCTATTAGTAATAAAAACAACTTTAAAAATATCCTGGCAGCCTCTCTCCTTTATCTGCCATTAACTCCAAGTGTTTGCTTAAAAAGATGCTTCTAAATACCTTTTTCCAGTTATCTTTAGGCCGGTCACATGACTCCTGGCATGGCAGTCAAGTGACTCCCAGCTGACGTCAGAGGGAAATCTCGGCTTCTCCCACTGTAGCCTTGGATCGTAGTAGCAGACTGGCCAGAAGTCACGTGACTGGCCTGAAGATAACTGTAAAAAGGTATTTGGAGGCATCTTTTTAAACAAACACTTGGAGAGTGAGTTATTGCCAGAAAAATTAGAGGGTCTGCCAGTGAAAGCTGTTTTTAGTGTTACAACCACTTTAAATGATCCAAAACTTGACCTAGAAGCTATATATATATATATATATATTTTTTTTTTTTCTTTTCTCTGTTGCTTCCAACCTGTGTTGGATTTTTCCAAAATTTGAAACCTGTTAAAAGTGAGCAACTTCAAGCATCGGGATCTCTCTGATATAAAGTTTGCTTCAGCCTTGGGAATTTGTTGTTGGCAGTCTCTGGTTCAGATTTGGAGGAAGGATTATTGAGCTAACCTGTGAAATCTTTTTTTACTTTTTTTTAGCATAAGTATTAATATTTTTTTTTTTCTACACTTGCACAGGCCCTTAAGATTTTATAGAATGTTCAAATTGTATTCCTTGCCACAGCAGGATAGCAAACAGGATTATGGGTATGCTCTGAAGCCGGGGTAGGCAACCTTGGCCCTCCAGCTGTTTTGAAACTACAAGTCCCATGAGACATTGCAAGACCCTGACAATCAGAGGCATGACTCCTAGAGGCAGAGGCAAGATGGGATTTGTAGTTTCACCACAGCTGGAGTACCGAGGTTGCCTACCCCTGCTCTAAAGCTATAGTATACTATATGTCAAGCCTCCTATTCATGTAGTGACGATGGGGATGGTAGTCTACACAAAGATCTAATCAGGGGACACTTTCTTTTTAAAGTGGAAACTGGGTTATATTTTACTGTATATAGAGTAGGAGTAATAATATTATACTAGTCTTTTTGATAAAAGCTCAGTAAATGACAGCTGTTTAGCTTTTAACCTTTACTTATTTTTGTGTTTAAAACATTTTTACTGTTAATTTGTACTGCTACTCGGTTAATAAAATCATCAAGAGTCATTTAGGAATCAAAATGTAGCTGTTCCAAAAATGTATGTGAATGGCCTAAAACCTGATCATCAACACTGTACAATAAAACATTAAAGAAAAATGTCTGCACAAACATTATCATGAATTGCCACAATGAATTAAATGCCCTGTATCCTGTACTTTACATTTTTGTCATTCCAAACCACATAGCAAAGATTCAGCAATTAAAAAGACACTAGCAATATTTATCAGTAATAACACTGTAGACCACATGTGTCAAACACAAGGCCTACCAGGCCATTTCATGTGGCCCTCGTACCTCCCCTGCAGCTGCAAAACCCCCCTTGTCTCCACCCTCACCTTGTCTCAGCGGTCAGGACAAAGAACACCTCTGCCAGATCCTGTGGTTCTCCGTGCAATTGTGGAGAGACTCGTCTCTCCTTCCACCCCCTGTCTCAGAAGTTGACAGAACTCCTCCTACAGATCCTGTGCCTCTTTATGCAGCCACATCACTCCCTCATCTCTACATTCCTCCAGACAATGCACTTCCTGCTTCCCAGCTTTGCCCCCCAGCTTCTCCTCATCAGCAGCACAAAGGGGTCAGGCTGAGACAGAAGTACAGTTAAATCACACTTGTTTAATAATAAAAGTAAAAAGAACAAACGTAGTCAAAACATAGCCAAAGTTCAGTAACCAGAATGGATAGTCAGCCAAGCCAGAAGTCAGGGATCAATGTAGTGGAACAGCAAGCAGGATCTGGAGCCAGAAGGTAGTCAGCAAAGCAAGTCTTGAACAGGATCGCAGGAGATAGTTTCTGTGATGTGACCAAGGTGAAGGCAGAGCTCCTCTGGACTGGATGGCTTAAGTAGGCAGGACTGACAAGCAAGATATCATCAACAGCTGAGTAACTGTGGAGAGATAGGAGCTGGCAATTAGCCGACAGCTGAGCAGCCAGCTCAGAGAAGGAAGGGCTGAACCCAGCCCTGACAGAAAGTGCGAGAATATCCAAAATTTTTAGTTGTCGCTGGATCAAGAATTGAGTGGAAGTGCAAACAATGGGTCTAAAAAATCCATAAATGGAACATTTTACAAAAAAAAATCTATTCCTGGATGAAATTTTACTTAGAGGCAGTCATCTTTATGTTACATCTGTTTTCTCTAGATACTGGTTCTCTTAGAGGTGTCATGCTTTTTTTTTTTTTTTTTACATTTTACGTGTTTCTATGGAATTGGTGGGACACACCCATTTGGAGGTTGAACAATATACAGCAGAATAAGTTAACTCCTGTTACTTGGACTGCTCCTCTTCATGTTTATGAGTTTGTTCTATAATATAATTTTGATCTTGTAGAGCACTTTTTTTCAATGTATAGCTGTGTCATATATACTTTTCAAGAACACAGTCATATGATTGGTCTAATATGCCATCTCCCATAGGCCTTCCTAAAACTCAAGCAGGACTGTGAAACTACAGCGGAGAAAACATTGGTCTAATATGCCATCACCCATTGGCCTTCCTAAAACTCAAGCAGCACTGTGAAAATACAACTGAGAAAACAAATTCTTCCCTATGTCTGTAAATATTTCTTCATATTTTTATGGATGGGATATGGATTAAATTATTGATTGAATTACTATTAGACCACCACTTAACAAAAATATTGGAAATTACCTTGATTAGTATATATATATCCATTTTATTCTCAAATATATTGTGAAGTGTTCATCACAGATAATGCATATTATTGTTATTTTAGGAACACATAGCATTCGTATATAAAGTTTTTTTTGAATGTTATACATTTGGTTTATATAGTATACTATACGTTTATAGTAGGCTATGTGTTTGCCATTTTTAGGTCTACTTAATTATATTGCGCTGTGCCATATTGTCTCCAAAGCCTAGTATACAGCTGCAGCAGGGGCCTGTAAAAATAGGTGGTTGTGCTGTGGTTTGACTGGACTCCTTAGCCCAACACAGGGGACCGAAGGGGTTGTACACATGTCACAGCAAAAATATTACCCTCCCGTCGCATTCGGCAGGTGGTACCACAGAAAAGTGTGACCCACTCAAAGGTCAAAAATAGGAAGTGAGGAGTGACATATTGCCTTCCAGCCACCTGTCAAATGCTCTCTGAAAAGTGATTCCACCATGCCTAAACAAGCCTTTAACTTTGAAGAGGGAGAGTTTTGAGCCGCTGAATAACACAAGCTTTACACACTTATAAAGATTAACACATTTTTACTGGAGTTGTCACAAATTGCAGCTGTGGGACATTCCCTAAATAACCCCTCCCACTTTCAGCAAGCCCCTGGTTTGAAAGGAAGATCATAAAGAACAGAGGGAAGGGACACGTGTCTTGCACTGTACCCCAAGAAAATTTTACAAGAAAAAACATACCTTTTAAATTTCATATCTTGGAGTACAGTGCAGGACACTGACTTAAGGTTATAGGCTGGTATTTTCAGATGTTGAGACACTGGCAAAACTTTTGTAGACATACCCCTGGGTGTCCCCCTAGAACCCTACCCCACTCTGTGAGTCCTCAGTTGTTTGGCAAGCAGTGCAGAGTAACACAAGAACAGAGGGTAGGGTGGCCTCTGGTCTGTACTGTTCTATTTCAGGAAATGGTATTTACAGGTAAGTCAAAGTTCCTTTTATCTTAATCATACAGTACAGGACACAGGCTTCATACCATAGACCCTGGGATGTTCCCAAGCAATAAATGCGAAGGATGATGAACAAACAACAAGGCAAACCGAACTGTGTCAATAGGTCCAAAAATAACATGGGTCAGCAGATCGAACTGAGAGTGCTGCTGCAAGAAACTTTCAGCCAAAAGCTGCATCCACAGATGGCTGGACACCCACCTAGTAGAACTTGTAAAAAGTATAAACTGAAGATCAGGTGGCGGCCTTACAAACCTGGGCAACAGAGACTTGATATAAGTGCAGAAGGTGCTTTATAATTTTTTGTGTATGCTCTTAAGTGGTTTGTCTTAACCACCACGCAATGGTGGACCTTGAAGCAGAATGTCCCTTCCAAGGTCCTGAGGCTAGGATAAATATAGAGTCCGTCCTAATGAAGTAGCTTTTAGGTACACTTTGAGTGCTCTGACCATATCCCAACCCAACAATGAAAAGCAATCCACTTTGGGTACTTTAGTGCAGGGCACAAAGAAGGAAGGACTGTATCTGCACTGAGGTGGAACGCAAGACAGCTTGTCCTTGTGAAAAATAAGGAATGACTCCTTTACAAGTGAGAGCTGCTAACTCAGAGACACGTCTGACTGACAAGAAGACTACCTTGCAGGACAGATCGTCCAAGGTGAGTTTCATGATGGGTTCAAAGAATGATTTATGCAGGGCAGAGAGACTCAAGGAAGCACGGGTTGCTGTAGAGGTGGTTTGATCCAAGAAACACCTTGAATACAAGGTTTTTATAAGGAAAAGCTAAAGTAAAGGTTTTTGAAAAGCAATGGACAAGGCCAAAACTTGTCCCCAAATGCTGCGTACACACGATCAGAAATTCGGCCAGCAAAAGACCGATGAGAGCTTTTGGTCGGAAAATGCGACCGTTTGTATGCTCCATAGGACTTTTGCTGTCCAAATTCCAGCCAGCAAAAGATTGAGAGCATGTTCATGTTCAATTTTACGCGCAAAATTTCTACGCATGCTCTGAAACAATTTGACGCATGCTCGGAAGCATTGAACTTAATTTTCTCGGCTTGTCGTAGTGTTGTACGCCACCGCGTTCTTGACGGTCGAAAGCTCAGCAAACTTTTGTGTGACGTGTGTATGCAAGCCAAGCTTGAGTGGAATTCCGTCGGAAAAAACATCCAAGATTTTTCTGACGGAAAATCCGTTCGTGTGTACGCGGCATAAGAGTACTTAAGGACAAGTTCTAGTCAAGTCCCAATTGTGGGATTTCCAGGTACCATAGTAGATCTTTCTAGAGTGTCTTTCCTTGCTTTTAGCAATGTGGGAAAAACAGACTCAGAGGATGCTCTGTCCCTCAAGAGCTGGGGTTCAACAGTCATACCGATAAAACTGGAGAAGCAGGTTGTAGCAGCCCCCTCCCCCCCCCCCCCCCCCCAGAGACAACAGAGTTCGGTCTGTTTAGAATACTGTAGGGCATGGGTCTTCTACAAGTCTGATTATGCCTGTGTATGAGGTTCTTCTGGGCCAGCTTGGTACAATAAAAATACATATTTTTTTCTTCTATTGCTCTATTTTGCAGAGCAGTCAAGGCAGAATTCATACTGGAATTAGCCTGAACTGAGTCCAGTGAGTAATCAATACTAGAGCTAGAGAATTCTTGGTCCTGACCACAGGGGTAACTTTTTGATGAATCTGTAGGTCAGAATATCCATATCAGGTTGATGATGTCGGTGTGAAGGGCCCATTTCTCTTGGTCCAGGCAGTAACAAATGAAGTAATACACTTTTCAATTGTCCACTCCTGGGATGTGAACACCAGAGATTGCTGGACAGTGTTTTTCCATCTATAAGATGTGCATGTTTACTTCATTCGGAATGACTCCTGGTACACCCCTGGTGACTGATGTAGGTCACAACAGTGGAATTGTTCCTGAAAAAGAGGGGGGGGGGGGTCCAGTGGTGTAGAGCCCTTTTTTCACACTCTTGGCTTTCTTTTTTTTTTTTTTTTTTTTTTTTTTTAACAGAAAAATGTTATTAAAGTTTCAACACAACAGAAAACAAAACAAAGTGCAGTGGTACATTCTCATCAGAATATTAATATACATTATTCACAACGTGGTGTTACAGTAGCCAGTAGAAGTGGTAGCATCATTTTCATTCTTCACAATATGTTAGGTTAGAGGGAGAGTCAGGGAAAGGCCTTTCAGTTGTCACTATGTGAGTAAAAGGGGGCAGACATAGGAGTGCAAGTAGGGTTCCACTAGATTGTTCACAGAGGGTAATTATTTATTCATTTGTGGCTTACATATAACGTTTACAGTCCCTTCTCGTTAGCCAAGTATCTTGTCCATACAGTGATGTAGCAATACGCTCCGAGTCCTAGTCCAGGGGCAGTCGTCTCCAACGGACCCAAGAAGCCTACATTTTATCAAATTTTTGTGGGCAGTTGCGCCCAAGGTATGTCAGTTTATACAGTGGCAGCGCCTGATCAATGAGCGAATGCCACTGTTAAACTGTGGGGGGGGGGGGGGAGGTTTGTTCCAGCATAACAATATTGCCTTCCTACCATAGAAGGCTGAGTAGAAGACGAACATTTTCTTAGCTTGAGGGGCCTCTAACGTATCACAGATGCCCAACAACAGGCACTTGGGGTTGCAGGTCACTCTCACTTTCCTACATCATTGATCACGTCTACCACTCCCCTCCAGAACGACTCAAGGTGTTGGCAGGACCAAACCACATGAAAGAAAGTACCAATATCCGTGTTACATCTGTGGCAGGTCGGTTGTCTGTTGGGATAGATTCTAGCCATTCGTTCAGGGAAGTAGTATACCCGATGAATAACCTTTAGTTGAGTGAGGCAGTCTCTAGATGAAATCATTAATGGAAGGAATTGTTTAATATCCTCCTCCCAGTCATCATCTGCTAATGAAGGTATATCTGATTGCCATACGTCAAACAATTGGGAGACCTTTGATGTGTAGAGGCCCGCTAGGATATTGAATAGGGCTGATAGTGTCCCCCCCCGTGTCTGACCCACCCAGCAGCGTTTCGACCATGTTCGCCTCTAGTTGTAAGGGGCCTGGGAATTGAGCCTGAAACGCATGTCGCAGCTGGAAGTAGCGGAACAGCATGCGGTTGGGAAGGTTCCTGGAGTTCTTAAGCTCGTCAAAGTAGAGTAGCCTACCGTTCGTCACTATGTCCCTCAGGGTCTTGACCTCCAGTTAGGCCCATAGTACTGGGTATGGTATAGTGGTGAAGTGGGGCAGCCTAGGATTACCCCAAAAGGGGGTATGGGGAGACCAGGCACCTGCCGTTTGAACTTTAGAACGAACAATGTCCCACACTTTAAATGTCGTTCTCATAGGGGCGGTGATTTTGCTATTGGACCGGGGTCCACGGTGGATCAGGTTTCTGAGTTCTGCATATGAGCCCAGCAGCGCTGCTTCCAGGGTAGCAGCTGGGTTGGCAGGTGTCTGTGAAAGCCACCAACGCACAGTGACCAGGACCGCGGCCCAATAGTATTTAAGGAGACAAGGCAAGGCTAGACCACCCAGGGAAATCGGGAGTTGCAATGTCGTTTTGGCTATCCTGGGAGTGCCCCCAAGCCAGAGAAATGAGGTGAGCACACTGTCCACTTTTTTGAAGAATGAGATGGGGATGTGTGTTGGGGTTTGTCTAAATAGATATAAGAACTTAGGAAGGATGGACATTTTTACTAGGTTAACCCTGCCAACTAGGGTGAGAGGTAATGTCTTCCACATTGCACATTTCTCTATCAGAGAGGACACAACTGGAGTGAGATTATATTTGACATATTGTGACTTAAACTGGGAGACCGTTTTCAGTAAGGTGTTATTCGTAGGGGTTGACTCTGTCGGGGATAGGGGAAATATGATTGATTTGTCCCAGTTAATACATATACCGGAGTAGCTGCCAAATTCGTTGATGATAGCCAGGGCTGTGTCCAGGGAGTTCCCATCGTTTCTCAGATACAATAAAGTATCGTTGGCATAGAGGGAAACTCTCTCCTGGACTGGGCCAATGGGAATCCCACTCACCGCCTCAGATGAGCGCAGTAGGATAGCCATTGGCTCAATGGCTAAAGCGAAGAGTGCAGGAAACAGGGGGCATCCCTGTCTCGTGCCTCTGTTAAGCGAGAATGGTGGAGATATGGTGGACCCCGTACGGATTCTAGCCTTCGGAGACCTGTACAGTGCCTGGATCCAAGAAATAAAATTAGGCCCAAAGCCGAACCGGCGCAGGACCTCCCAAAGATATGTCCACTCCACGGAATCAAATGCCTTTTCGGCATCTAACGAGGCCACCAGATCCAATGGAGTGAGACAGTCAGTGGAGGCCAGGACCGTATGTAGTCTCCGGAGGTTGATGTCCGTGCCCTTACCGGGCATAAATCCGGATTGGTCTTCATGGATCAGGGCCAAAATCACTGTATTGAGTCTGTTCGCCAGGACAGACTCAATTACATCTACATTTAGTAGGGAAATAGGCCCGTAAGAGGCACAGTATTCAGGGTTTTACCGGGTTTGGGGATCACAATAATAATTGCCTCTGCCATGGAATCAGGGAGAGAACCCCCCTCCAACGCCTTGGTCATTACACTATGTAGTCTCGTTAAAATTTGTTCACTGTATTGTTTATAAAACTCGGTCGGTAAGCCGTCTGTCCCTTGGGTCTTTCCTGCTTGTAGGCCACTCAGTGCATGTTGCACTTCCTCAATAGTAACTGGTTCGTCTAGGCTGCATCTACTAGTGTTGGTGAGACTGGGAAATATTATCCTATCAAGAAATTCGTTCAGAGCTGCCTGGGTATAATTTGCCCTAGAGGAGTATAACGTAAGATAGTATGAGTCAAACCTGTCATTGATGGCCTGGGGGTCTGTCAACACCAACCCCTGGTCATCCCTAATCTGAGCTATAGAGGACGAGGACCTCTGTTCCTTTGCCAGCCAGACCAGTAGGCGGCCCGTTTTTTCCCCCTGTTCAAAGATCCGCTGGGTTTGCGATAGCTGGTGTTTTTTTGCTTTAGCAATACGCAGCAGAACCACCTCTCGGTACGCAGCTTGCATATCCAGACGTGTGAGTTGGTTTTTAGATATTGTGTATTGGGCTTCTAGGTCACTGGCCTTGTTTTCTGCCTGTTCTATAGTTATAGCTGCATCTCTACAGGCTCTAGCTATAGAGAACTGATAGCATTCCCTGATGTACGCCTTAAAGGCTTCCCACGTGGCCTCTGATGATGCTGTGTGTGCATTTAACCTCCAATACACAGAGATGCGAGCGGCAATTTCAAATTCGATCATGGGATCTGAGATCCAATACCGGGACAAACGCCACACCCTCTCTGAACTGGGGGGTAGACGTTTGGATGCAGCAAAGCATGGGGGCATGGTCTGATATGCAAAAGAGATATTTGGGGGGCACACCCTAAAAAATGCATAAAGATGGTGCTGCCATAAGACCATACAACAGAACAAACATATTACAGCGCACACATGCAAAACTGACATTTACCTCCAGCAAGGCTATTTAAAAGCACCTAGACAGACATTTTCAAAAAACATTATCAAAAAATATGGGGATTTGGTCACACCATATTGCTATATGGTGCTTACACCCACTTACTGCGACAAAGTACCCCATGATTAGTGGGTCCTACACTATCCATAGATCGGGAGATCCTGCTTCTCTGAACCAAGGGAGCTACAGTGGTGTGAAAAAGTGTTTGCCCCCTTCCTCATTTCCTGTTCCTTTGCATGTTTGTCACACTTAAGTGTTTCGGAACATCAAACCAATTTAAACAATAGTCAAGGACAACACAAGTAAACACAAAATGCAATTTGTAAATGAAGGTGTTTATTATTAAAGGTGAAAAAAAAATCCAAACCATCATGGCCCTGTGTGAAAAAGTGATTGCCCCTAAACCTAATAACTGGTTGGGCCACCCTTAGCAGCAACAACTGCAACCAAGCGTTTGCGATAACGTGCAATGAGGCTTTTACAGCGTCCTGGAGGAATTTTGGCCCACTCATCTTTGCAGAATTGTCCTAATTCAGTTACATTAGAGGGTTTTCGAGCATGAACGGCCTTTTTAAGGTCATACCACAACATCTCAATAGGATTCAGGTCAGGACTTTGGCTAGGCCACTCCAAAGTCTTCATTTTGTTTTTCTTCAGCCATTCGGTGGTGGACTTGCTGGTGTGTTTAGGATCATTGTCCTGCTGCAGAACCCAAGTTCGTTTCAGCTTGAGTACACGAACAGATGGTCAGACATTCTCCTTCAGGATCTCTTGGTAGACAGCAGAATTCATAGTTCCTTTTATCACGGCAAGTCTTCCAGGTCCTGAAGCAGCAAAACAGCCCCAGACCATCACACTACCACCACCATATTTTACTGTTGGTATAATGTTCTTTTTCTGAAATTCAGTGTTCCTTCTACGCTAGATATACTTGGACACACACCTTCCAAAGAGTTCCACTTTGGTCTCATCGGTCCACAGAATGTTGTCCCAAAAGTCTTGGGGATCATCAAGATGTGTTGTGGAGAAATTGAGACGAGCTTTGATGTTCTTTTTGCTCAGCAGTGGTTTTCTCCTTGGAACTCTGCCATGCAGGCCATTTTTGCCCAGTCTTTTCCTGATGGTGGAGGCATGAACGCTGACCTTAACTGAGGCAAGTGAGGCCTGCAGTTCCTTGGACGTTGTTGTGGGGTCTTTTGTGACCTCTTGGATGAGTCGTCGCTGCGCTCTTGGGGTAATTTTGGGCGGCCGGCCACTCCTGGGAAGGTTCACCACTGTTCCATGTCTTCGCCATTTGTGGATAATGGCTCTCACTGTGGTTCGCTGGATTCCCAAAGCTTTGGAAATGGCTTTATAACCCTTTCCAGACTGATAGATCTCAATTACTTTCTTTCTCAATTGTTCCTGAATTTCTTTGGGTCTCGGCATGATGTGTAGCTTTTAAGGATCTTCTGGTGGACCTTACTGTGTCAAGCAGCTCCTATTTAAGTGATGCCTTGATTGTGAACAGGTGTGGCAATAATCAGGCCTGGGTGTGGCTAGAGAAATTGAACTCAGGTGTGGACAACCACAGTTATAGTATGTTTTAACAAGGGGGGCAATCACTTTATCACACAGGGCCATGATGGTTTGGATTTTTTTTCACCTTTAATAATAAACACCTTCATTTACAAATTGCATTTTGCATTTTGTGTTTACTTGTGTTGTCCTTGACTATTGTTTAAATTGGTTTGATGTTCCGAAACACTTAAGTGTGACAAACATGCAAAGGAACAGGAAATGAGGAAGGGGGCAAACACTTTTTCACACCACTGTATACTCCTCTATATGGGAGAACATGAGGTCTCCACCCATGATACAGGTGGTCACTAATTGAGGTACTTACTGAGTGGGGTGCTCCACCCAAAAGGATTTGGTCAAAATCCATACAATAGACAAAAGAGATATTTAGGGGGCACACCCTAAAAAAATGCATAAAGATGGTGCTGCCATAAGACCATACAACAGAACAAACATATTACAGCGCACACATGCAAAACTGACATTTACCTCCAGCAAGGCTATTTAAAAGCACCTGGACAGACATTTTCAAAAAACATTATCAAAAAATATGGGAATTTGGTCACACCATATTGCTATATGGTGCTTAAGCCCACTTGCTGCGACAAAGTACCCCATAATTAGTGGGTCCTACACTATCCATAGATCGGGAGATCCTGCTTCTCTGAACCAAGGCAGCTATACTCCTCTATATGGGAGAACATGAGGTCTCCACCCATGATACAGGTGGTCACTAATTGAGGTACTTACTGAGTGGGGTGCTCCACCCAAAAGGATTTGGTCAAAATCCATACAATAGACAAAAGAGATATTTGGGGGGCACACCCTAAAAAATGCATAAAGATGGTGCTGCCATAAGACCATACAACAGAACAAACATATTACAGCGCACACATGCAAAACTGACATTTACCTCCAGCAAGGCTATTTAAAAGCACCTAGACAGACATTTTCAAAAAACATTATCAAAAAATATGGGGATTTGGTCACACCATATTGCTATATGGTGCTTAAGCATGCATGTAGTACTAACTGCCCGATCCTCCTCCTCCATGCAATATTACACCCCAGTCCCTGTTGCTTAAAGACATATACCACAGCTTGCCACTTCTAGCAACCCGAGAGTTCCAGCAGCCGGATCAAGTCTTCCTTACCCCTGTCGATGGCAGTCCATGCAGTGACAGTGTGGCGGAGAATCAATCAAAAGTAAAAAAATAAAAGAAGAAAAAAAGGATAGAAAATAAAAATGACAAAGGTGTAAAAGCCGCACTGTACGCCGGAGGTTGCAATAGTGGGCCCATGTAAGTTTCTCCCTCAGGTAGTCCACAGGGTATCCCAAAATGTCAGTACATATGGCTGGAAAGTAGTAGTATGTGCACACCCTGTCTGTACCCGTGATGTAGCCAGGTCATTTTGTTCCAGAATCGGGTGTCGCAATAGCGTTCGGGCATGCACTGTGGCGCAGTCCTGTACCAGCCATCTGGGTGTAAAGGTAAGTTATAAGGGCCCAACGATACTAGTAGCAGCAGGTAACTGTTGCTTAACGGCCATCTTAGGTCAAAATCGCAGGTACAGGTACTGGGTGTCAGAGGCAGTAATTGCTTTCAGATTGAGGGCATGAAGGGGGAATGGCGCAGTCAATGTCACTGTAGAAAAGGGTGATAAAGAAGGCATTTACCTTGCTCTGGGCAGGCTCTCAATCCACTGGGACGCATCCTCCAGTGAGGTGAAGTATTTTGTGGATTTCCCATCCACCACTCGCAGGCGTGCAGGGAATAGCATGCTGTACTTCAGCCCCTTTGCCCGCAGCTGGGCCTTCACATGATCAAATGTCCTCCGCATTCTTTGTGTTTCAGCAGAATAGTCCAGGAAAAGCATCAGTTTGACATTGTTAAACCGGAGTTCTTCCACTTTCCTTGCTTCCCGCAAAGCGAGGTCCCGGAAATTTAAAAGGCGGAAGATAAATGTGCGTGGAGGTGAGCCTTGTGGGCCCCGCACCGCCGGCATTCTGTGGGCCCGCTCCACCACGAATTGTTGGGAGAATTGCGCCTTTGGTAGAAGGGATTGGAGGAGGTGTTCGGTGAAGGCCGTGGGATCCTGTCCCTCTGCTCCCTCCCGCGGGCCGACCACCCTCAGGTTCTTGCGTCTGCTGCGGTTCTAGCTGTCTTCAGCACGGGATTCCAGGTAGCGCATTCTGGTCTGCAGGGTATGGATAGAGGCCCTGTGCTCCCGCACTGCGTCTTCCGAGTCCCCCACTCTCCTCTCTGCCTCCCCCAATCTGTCGCGGAACTTATCCATGTCTCTCCTGAGAAGGCCAAAATCGATCTGGAGGAGATCTAACTTCTCTGTCAGCGTGGTTTTGCAGCTAGTTATAGTCTGCATGAGGGCTGTGAAGCGATCCTCCTCCAGGGTAGCCGGATCCACTGAGGCTGTCTGTGTCGCCATGTTAGCGTTACACGGTGCGGGCAGACGATCCCGCGGGGAGGCCTTGGGGGTCTAGATGGTGAGTCTCCCAGACCCGGTTTTGCCCTTCCGCATACCCCGAGGGTGTGCTGGGCCAGAAGTAAGGGGATAGGTGGGTGTATTCCCAGTGTAGAAGGATAAAAGCTGCAGGTGGATGCGGAGCTCCGATCACCCACGTCTGCTCAGGTCTCCAGCTTGACCACGCCCCCAAGCTTGGCTTTCTTGGTTGATCAGTATGGTGGAAAAAACGTCCCCATTATTAAGGTTGGGTTGGAAATCCACCAAGTTTAGGAATTACTTTATTGGCTGGATAGGAACAAAGGAAGATGGAGAGGGGGAGAATGTTTGCTCCATGCTAACAAGATTGTGTTGGGCACATGGAAAAGCCTAAAGAGAAGGCTACCATGGAGAATCTCACAGAAGGATGTCTCCACAACCTTGGAGCTCTAGAATGAGGTCCAAGTATTCCAGGCGAAAGGTAAGTTGGAAAGCTTCTAGTACCATACAGTACACAGGTTTGAATAGAATCCTTTGAATCTGTCTTCCAGAAGTACAGGGGTGGCCACTCTCTGGGACAACAGATGGCTTAGGGTAGTCTGACAGTTATGACAAACCTGAAAGTCTTTTAGCAAATTTCAGCTGGTTTGAGAGAAAAAAGAAGTGTGGGTGTAGAGTTTGCAATTCTATTTTGCACCCCTTTGAAAACACCAATTGAACCCACAGTTCTGGGATGTCTGAAAGCCAGAGAGAGACAAACTAACAGATGTCCATCCCCTCTTAGGAAGGAGGGAGCCCATTCATTGGGAAGAGGGCTACGAGGCAGACCTAGTGGCTTTTGTGTTCAAAGTCTTGCACCAATTGGAATGGCTGAATTTTGCTTTAGAAGTTGTGGCCTAGGCAAAGCGTAGAAGTTCTCCTCATTTTAAGCATGTAGAGGTCCCAGAGGAGGGAGATTTTGGAACTTTTCATAATGACTTGCGGAAGCTGAACAGTGGGAACATATAGAGGAGAGTGTTAACAAGTTTTGCTTTTGACTGCTGGTGATTGCTGTGTTGCATTTTTAGTTTTTTTGGGGGGTTTTTCCTTGAACTTTTTTAACACCCTCTCTGTCAGTTTTTAAACAGCCTTTTTTTTTTCTTTCCTTCCTTCAGCCTACTAATTAAGGGGAGTGGTTAATTGGTCACAGGTGCTTGAGGCCTATATAACTTTCTGTAGAACTAATTTTGAGCCTGCGCATCTTTGTGTAATGTATGTACCTGTGTATTGTGAGTGCACGTTGTCTGTGAGTGCATGTGGTCTGCTAGTGCATGTAGACTGCGAATGCACGTAGGCTGCGACTGCATGTGGTCTGCGAGTTCACGTAGGCTGCGAGTGCAAGTGGTCTGCGAGTGCAAGTGGTCTGCGAGTGCACGTGGTCTGCATGTGCACGCGGTCTGCGAGTGCACGTTGTCTGCGAATGCACATGGTCTGCGAGTGCACGTGGGCGGCGAGTACCTGTATGTTGTCTTGTTGAGTACCTGTGTATTGTATTGTTGTGTATTAGTGTCAGTAATTTGGACAGGGTATAATCCCCAATCCTCATTAAAGTAGTAGGTATGATGCCCAGTGGGTGTGGAGATGCAACTCAGTATACATCTTGCGGCATGTATGCGTTCCTTGATCATCTGATCAAGGGCGAATACTGCTGTGCAAAATGTAAGCACATTGTTTCCCTGGAAGCCCAGGTTTTGAATCTAGGGAAGAAACTGTCAGCACTGAGAAGACCCTCTATACTAAAGGAGAGCCAGGAACAGAGGCACATGGAGACAAAGAGGTGCAGGCACTAGAAACTAGTAGATAAGTGCCAGGGAGGCCAATCCTGGGCTGGAGCATCCCAATAAGTACGCTCCATTGAGTGACATTGGTGAAACCGTTCAGGCACAAGCACTGCTGGAGCTGAGGGACTCTCCTAGCTGCCAGAGGAAGAACTCCCTCAGTGAGAGTGGGGGGGGGGGGGGGGTGAAGGGAAAGGATAGACAGATTCTGGAGGTAGGGGACTCAGTTCTTACAAGGCTGGAGAGGGTAATCTGTCACAAAGACCTGAAGTGCCAAACTGTATGCTGTCTAACGGGTTCGGCACATCGCGGAACTGGTGGACAGATTACTGGGAGGGACTGGGGAAGACTCGGCTGTCACGGTGCACATTGGCACCAATAACAAAGTCATAGGCAGGTGCAGTGTCCTAAAGAACGATGTTAGGGACTTAGGAGATAAATTGAGGTAAAGGACCTCCAAGGTAGTATTCTCAGGAATACTACTGGTACATCGAGCCACACCAGAAAGACAGAGAGAGATTAGAAGTAAACAAGTGGCTGAGGAGCTGGTGTAGTAAGGAGGGGTTTGTGTTCCTGAAGAACTGGGCTGACTTCTCAGTCGGTCACCAGTTCTAGAGAAGGGACGGACTGCACCTAAATGAGGTGGGTGCAGATCTGCTGGGAGTGAAGATGGCCAAAAAGTTAGAAAGGATTTTAAACAAGGCGATGAGGGGTCCAGAGGTAGAGATAGTCAGCAATGAATATATTTCAGAGGGTAGTATTGGGGGCATTAGTGGTATGTTGACTAAAGCACATAAACCCGAGGTAAGTATAGTAACAAGTCCTATTTGCAATCTCGGAACACCCAATAATAACAGTATGTGACCAGTCTAAACTACGTGGCATGTTCACCAATGCCATGAGCCTGGCGGATAAGGTGGGTGAACTAGAGATGCTGTTGAACAAGGTGGATTTAGATTTTGTGGAAATTTCAGAAACCTGGTTCAACAACTCTCATGACTGTCTGGCAACCATTCAAGGGTATTCCCTTTATCGCAGGGATATAGAGGGTAAAAAAGGGGGCGGGGTATGCATATATATCAGGAATAATGTACTGAATGTGAATGTGAGAGATGACATCAATAAGGGAACTAGGGAGGAGGTGGAATCCTTATGGGTAGAGCTCCAAAGGGATGAAGCTAAAGGGAAAATAATACTGGAAGTATGCTATAGCCCCCTAACCTGAAGAAGAGGGGGGAGACAGGCCTCATATCACAATTTGGATTAGCAGCAAGGATGGGAAGTGTTATCATAATGGGGGATTTTAATAATCCAGGCATAGACTGGGCGGAGGGAACCATGCATTCGTCTAAGGCTCGCCAGTTCCTAAATAGGGATGGGCCCGCTCGGCGAGCCTAGAACTATTTGGGCCGCTCGCATCAAATTCGTGTGATGCGAGCGGCCCGCAATGCACTGCGTCAGTTGCAGTGCATTGCTGGCTGATGATTGGCCAAGCATGCACTGTGACCCGCATGCTTGGCCAATCAAAGAGCCAGCGGCGAGGAGAGCAATAATTGGCCACAGGCAGGATGCCTGTAGCCAATTATAGCTCAGGGGGTTTAGTACACGCCCCACAGTATAAAAGGCCGCCGCGCCGCAGGCCTCGCATATTGTGTTGTGTTCCAGCGTCAGTGTCAGTGTTATGTGCTTATGTGCTATGATTCTGGGGATTAGTGTGTGCGTGCTGTTAGTACAGCATTGCAGTATCACATCTGGGGGGTGTCTATAGTATGCCTGTGAAGGGGGGCATGTTTCCTGTGCTTAGAACTGTCCCTGCAAAAAGTGTCATTTTTGCAGGAAAAAAAGCTATTTAAAATCATATTGACGCCTCCCGTAACACAGAGAACAGTCATTCATTGAAAGCCATTCATAAAAAAAAGTCATTGATAAAAAATAAAAAAATGTTTTAAAAAAAAGCGTGGGGCCCCCCCCAAATTTAATAACCAGGCCCTTCAGGTCTGCTATGGATATTAAGGGGGACCCCAGCCAAAAAAAAAAAAAAAAATGGCGTGGGGTCCCCCTCAAAATCCATACCAGACCCTTGAGGTCTGGGATGGATTTTAAGGGGAACCCCAGCCAAAAAAAATGGCGTGGGGTCCCCCTCAAAATCCATACCAGACCCTTATCCGAGCACGCAACCTGGCAGGCCGCAGGAAAAGAGGGGGGGCGAGAGCGGCCCCCCCTCCCTCCTGAGCCGTACCAGGCCACATGCCCTCAACATTGGGAGGATGCTTTGGGGGTCTGAGACCCCCAGAACACCTTGTCCCCATGTTGATGAGGACAAGGGCCTCTTCCCCACAACCCTGGCCATTGGTTGTGGGGGTCTGCGGGCGGGGGGCTTATCGGAAACTGGAAGCCCCCTTTAACAAGGGGACCCCCAGATCCCGCCCCCCCCTGTGTGAAATGGTAAGGGGGTACAAATGTACCCCTACCATTTCACCAAAAAAGTGTCAAAAATTTTAAAAATGACAGGAGACGGTCTTTGACAATTCCTTTATTAAAATCTTCTTTCTTCTGGTCTTCCTTTCTTCATCCTTTGGTTTCTTCATCTTCTCCTTCCGGCATCTTCTTCCATCTTCTTCTTCCATCTTCTTCTTCCTCCGATCTGCTTCTTCATGCGCTGGTCCTCTCATCCTTCTCGTCCGGCATCTTCTTCCATGGCGTCAGCGTCTGTTCTTCTGTCGGGCCGCTCCTCGCAATGGGAGGCTCCCGCTGTGTGAGGCTTCGCTCCATCTGACAGGTCTTTTATAACGGAGGGCACCTGGTGACCCCACCCCCTCTGAAGCACGGGGGCGTCATGGGGAATTCCCTATGGCTTACCCCATGACGTTCTCTGGAGAAGGCCTTCTCTGTGTTACGGGAGCCGCCAATACATTAGCCGCGAGTGATTTTAAATAGCTTTTTTTCCTGCAAAAATTACTCTTTTTGCAGGGACAGTTCTAAGCACAGGAAACATGTGCCCCTTCACAGGCATACTATAGACACCCCCCAGGTACGAAATTTAAAGGAATATTACACTTTTATTGTTTCAATTTAAGCATTATTAAAATCACTGCTCCTGAAAAAACGGCATTGATACATGTCCCCTGGGGCAGGACCCAGGTCCCCAAACACTTTTTATGACAATAACATGCATATTAGCCTTTAAAATTAGCACTTTTGATTTCGAACGTTCGCATCCATTGTAACTAATAGGGTTCTAATGCTCGCACGCACTTTAGGTCCGTTCGCGGGTTCTGGTGCGAGCCGAATGGGGGGGGTGTTCGAGTCATCCCTATTCCTAAATATCTCGCAGGACAATTTCATGGGTCAGATGGTAGACGCACCAACTAGAAACAAGGCATTACTAGATCTACTGATTACCAACAATATAAACCTGATCATGGATGTGGAAAAATGGGGCAATTTAGGAAATAGCGATCACAGGTCAATTGGCTTCAGTATAAATCATACAAATAGGAAACACAAGGGGAAACACAAAAAAACTGAATTTCAAAAGAGCCAACTTCCCTAAACTATGAACCTTGCTAGAAGATATAAATTGGGATACAATCTTAGAAACAAAGAACACAGAGAAGAGATGGGTTTGCTTTAAGAGCATATTAAATAAGGGCATTAGCCAGTGCATCCCATTGGGAAATACAATTAAAAGAGGGAACGGGATGGCTTAACTCTAATGTAAAAATGCATATAAAAGCAAAGGAGAAGGCCTTCAAAAAATACAAGGCTGAGGGATCATCATCAGCAATCAGACTTTACAAAGAATGCAACAAGATATGTAAGGGTGCAATTAGGGGGCTAAGATAGAACATGAAAGACACATAGCTGAGGAGAGCAAAAAAAAGAAATTATTTAAGTGTATTAACATTAAAAAATTGAGGAAGGACATCTGGTTACAAAGGATGGGGAGATGGCGAAGGTATTGAATTTATTCTTCTCCTCAGTCTTCACAAGGGAATTGGGGGGCTTCAGTAACCAAAACTCCAGTGTTTGTCCTCATGACACATCACAGGAAGCACCCTTATGGCTAACAGAGGACAGAATTAGAAATAGAGTTCGGAAACTTAACATTAAAAATGAAGTATTTGCCAGGCTATTGTTCCTAATTTTTACTGACAGTCTACTGAATGGAATGGTACCAGCTTATTGGAGAAAAGCCAATGTAGCACCAATATTTAAAAAGGGCCAAAATACGTACCTGTGAATTACAGACCAGTTAACCTAACATCAATAGTATGCAAGCTCTTGGAGGGGATGAAAAGGGACTATATACAAGATTTTAGTAATGAAAATGATATCATTAGCAGTAATCAGCATGGATTCATGAAGAATCGTTCTTGCCAAACAAATCTATTAGCCTTCTATGAGGAGGTGAGCGTCCATCTAGATAAAGGAAGGCCTGTAGACATGGTTTTATCTGGACTTTGCAAAAGCATTTGACACAGTTCCCCATAAACGTTTACTGTACAAAGTAAGGTCCGTTGGCATGGACCATAGGGTGAGTACATGGATTGAAAACTGGCTACAAGAGTGAGTTCCGAGGGTAGTGATAAATGGGGAGTACTCTGAATGGTCAGAGATGGGTAGTGGGGTCCCCCAGGATTCTGTGCTGGGACCAATCCTATTTAATTTGTTCATAAACGACCTGGAGGATGGGGTAAACAGCTCAAACTCTGTATTTGCGGACGACGCTAAGCAAGGCAATAACTCCTCTGCAGGATGTGGAAACCTTGCAAGAAGATCTGAACAAATTAATGGGATGGGCAACTGCATGGCAAATGAGGTTTAATGTAGAAAAATGTAAAATAATGCATTTGGGTGGCAAAAAATAGGAATGTAATTTACTCACTAGGAGGTGAACCTCTGGGGGAATCTAGGATGGAAAAGGACCTGGCAGTCTTAGTAGAAGATCTAGCTCAGCAAAAAAAAAAAAAATGTTTTTCAAATGTTTTTTTATAGATTTTTTGGAGAATGTTAATGTAATTTTTTATTTTAGGGTGGACCTCCGCTTTAAACTGCGTAGAGGGCTCATTACTGTAAGAGCGGCAAAGATGTGGAATTCCCTTCCCCAGGTGGTGGTTTCAGCGGGGGGCATTGAAAAAACTAAAAAACGATTAACCTGCACGACTGCAACATACAGGAATATATAATGTAATACTGACCTATAAATCACACACATAGGTTGGACTTGATGGACTTCAACCTCACCTACTATATGAAGAAAGGACCTTTCCTCCTGTGACTTAAATGGTGAATTTGTCAAGTGCCTCACCAAAGAGATGTCCTCCTTCAAAGGGTCTTCTACAAGCAGCTTCAGTTGTCCAGGCTTTTAGCCACAAGATTTTGCGCATATGCACAGAAATCGGAGCCATTCTGGAGATTTGTGTCAAGATTTGTTCTAGGGCATCAATGCAAAAGAGCAAAAGAGCAAAGCAGAGGGTAATGTGTGGTGAGTTTGAGTCCTGAACAGTAATGACTGTATTGAGATGTTAATATTCCAAGAATTTGTGACATGGTTGCTGAAAAGTCTACCTTAGTCAGGTAGGCTGCTTGTTGCTTGTCCTAATTAGAACTAAAATCAGATGCGGAGACCAGTGACCAGTCCCGGGGAGCAGTGATGTCCCCCCAAGGATAATCACTACATATCAAACACAATGAGGACAGGTAAGGAATGTCCTTGCCAAAGATTGGTGAATTCTAACAAAGTTCCGGCTTTGGCAAACATTGTGGGTCCACGTCCACAAATAGTGGCACGAAGAGCCTGCAACTTGCTCTGGTCCATTTGGAATATAAGAGAAAAACAGCCACCAATTGGCTAGCTGACTTACCCCCCCTTCAAAGGCACGTATGCATGTGGCCACTGCCAAATATGCAGATTTGTTGACAGATCTGCTGTGATCCGCTGTGTTCATCGATGTGGAACGCTCTGAATTTCAAAATAGGAACTTCATTAAAGCGGTGTTTCAGTTGAAAATTTTATTTTTTAAAAGTCAGCAGCTAAAAAAAAGTAGCTGCTGACTTTTAATCCCCAGTGTGCCCGCGATGTCGGTCGCCGAGGCCGACATGTCCCTCGGCGCTCCGGTCCCAGCGCCGCCATCCTCAGTAAGGGAAACAGGCAGTGGAGACTACGGCTTCACTGCCCGTTTCCTACTGCGCATGCGCGAGTCACGCGGCGCTTTGTGAATGGGACGCGCTGTGTTAGAGAACAAACAGTTCCCAGAACACAGAGCGCCCCATTACCCATAAGACAACGCGGCGGAGGACAGAAGACCGAAGATCACTGCGGAGTAGGAAGGAGGCAGATTAGGAAGACTGCCTAGCAACAGGGATTTCGGATCAGATAAAAAAAAAATTTGGGGGAATTTTTTTTTTCCAGAATATTAATGCTCTTTTTTTTTTAGGGTGGCCCTCCACTTTAATTGCTCGACCTCCATGGTAATCTACATGTTGGAGTGTTTGCGCAATAAGCACTATATAGGGAAGTAATTGACTCAACGTATAACTTAATAGCAGCGGTGTGTCTATTTCTCTTAGTGACAAGTGAAAAAGTTCATAAATATATAAAGTCCAGATTGTGCCCTCACAGCCATAAGAAGAGATACTCATCCACAGCTGTTGTGTGATGCGCGCGCACTGTTTGTGATGACAGGCGCGCGCACACAATAAATCAGCCAATACAGAGCCAATGGATGCACAGCGACACAATGTGCTGAACACGGACAATTTTCCATAATAAATATCACTCACCCATTTTTTCATTGAAAAACGCATGTGCATGCATGCAGCTTTTAATGAGAATAGTTTTAATATTTTAAGATATATATATAGGCAGCGATCGAAATGGAACACATATACAGCATAATAGCGAGTCTCCATAGCACTATACCGTTGTGAAGCCAGGACTCCCAGTAAACATCCACCCTGACATCTTTAAGGTAATATAGTGACAATCATCCCTAATATCTACACATACACTCTCTGCACATCAAGGAACACCAGTGTGCATATTAGAGTAGGCATTTGAGATGGATTTTAGGAAAAAACTACCCGTACAAATATAGCATGAAGTTGTCAGTATTATTATTATTTTCATATTATGACACTATTGCCAGTCACACCACCAATGATCTTTCTCGCAAGCCGGGATAGGGGAATGTATACGGTCATGTGTATCAGCCCACATCTGATTGCACACAACATGTCACATGATTTGTCACATGATTGGGTCACCACCCATGTGACTAGCTCCCCTATCACTATAAATTAGTTTGAGATGGGCTGTGTAGCCATACCCATGAATAAGTCCAAGCGACGAAACATGTCGGGAATGAGGCTACAGAGCAAAAAGTAAAGATTGTATTTATTTATTTATATATTACGCCACTGTGGACTATAACTATACCACCACCAGGGTCTTCCTCTTGGTCCGCCGAGACCGCAGTATATATATATACTTTATATTTTTATACATCAGCGTTGTTTGGCTTGCCGTGGTTTTGGATTTGAAGCTTGATTTTAACCTTTGAAATGTGAGTTTGACCATTGGAGTGTTTTTACGTGAATAAATTTTATCATACGTTTTTACACTATGTGGAGTGTTTTACTCATTGTTTTACATATGGAATCGCATTGAGAGTTAAACGGATCAAACAAGCCATCCTTCATTAACCCCTGGAGTGGGTAAAAAACGCATCTGCCAAACACGAGAGTGTGAGGCCTAGTGAGCTGGTGAGTGGGCCTTTCAGAGGGAGTGTGATCACGTGGTGTGGTGGTAGATTCAAGTCAGTCAGAAGACTCCACTTTGAAACTGTGACTGAAGACACTTGGAAAATCACTTACCTATTTATTTATTCACAATCTGGACTTTATATATTTATGAACTTTTTCACTTGTCACTAAGAGAAATAGACACACCGCTGCTATTAAGTTATACGTTGAGTCAATTATACACTATTATTTTTGTACTCTGATATTTATATAGCACTGTTTATATATTTGCACAGTATTTATTTGCATAGTATTTACTCAGCATTTTATATTATATTTTTCATTGTTTATATTAGCGCTACTGATTCACCTTATCTATGTTGCATTTTTAAGTTGAATTGCAGATTCCACATGTTTATATGTTTTAAGTAGCTGCTGTTTGATATATATATACTTTTTACACTTGCACTTTTAATCCTTCACTAATTCTATAGCCTACACACCTGCGGCGCGGTGGGGGTAGATGATACAGAGGGCGGTCTTCCACAGCTATACATCATTCACCAACAGCACATACCATTTTAACCCTTTTACCTACTGCAGCCATGGAAGCTATACATTTCCTGTCAAACAGACAGATGATTCCTGAAAACATCTTTACAAACAACCATGATATGGTTGATTGTGAGGAAGATATTACCGGCACTTTAAGATCTTTAGAAAATCTTTTAGAAAAACAAGTTAAGACTTGGTGGGACATTTTTACATTTGAGCACTATGAGAGGGAAAATTTGACTTTTAGAAGCCTGAGATGGGAGGTTTCCCCACAGGATGGTCTCACTGACCAAAAATATATGGATGAGTGGTTGGAATTTTTCAACAGAAGAGGTAGAGAACTACAAGCTCTGGTTCTAAAAAGAAAACACATTAAATTAAGTATTGTAAATCAAAAAATAAAAGATATACAAGCCTTATTAGAACCTTTGAAGGATTCCAACCAAGTTTTAGAATTTAACACCAACATGAAGAGAAAATTGGAAAAAATTGACCGTGAAACACAAAAGAAAAAAGTCAAAAAATATACCAGAGATGCAAATGACTTCCAGACAAATAATATATATGTCTGGCAGTCCCTCATTGCTGAGAAAGAAGAATGCTCTCAGACATGCGAACAGACATCATCTGCAATGGAGAAAGAAGAAAAGAGCGCAAATAACCCTAAGAAAATGACACACAAAAAGGCTCCCTATGAGAAGGAGAAAACCAATAATGGCACGGGGCGGAAAACCCAGTCCGCAACGAATAGGACTGAACCTCCTTTACAACCCCCGTACCAGACGAGAACCTACACACAAGATAGAGGCGGTGGACATTTCCCCCACTATCCAGAACCCCGCACTCCTCGAGGGGATTCCCCATACCAGTACCAGTCGCCAAGAATGAATAGAGGGAATGGACAATATGGAAACAACCACTATCCCCTATATGAACACACACATTGGCACCGCCACCCTCCACCACCCCCAAACCAATATTGGGACCAAAGAGGAGAAATACCCATGCACAACAGATACCAAGCACTGGCGGAAGACCACTACTACGGTAACCCATATCATCAACAACCACCCCCCCCTTTTTTAGGTCAACGGGGGAGGGGTGGGAGAGGAGGAGGGACACCGAGGAAGAATGCACAGCCGAACAAGGGTGGAGAGAGAAATCAACCCCCATATTATCAGAACAAAGACAAAACGGCGCCCCAAAGAGAAGAAGGGGGTGCCGATCGGGACGCAGGGCACAATCCAAAAAAGCGAATGCGGGACAACTGAACAGTGGAATATACAACCTAAGTAAAATTGAGCTAAACCAAAAGGAACTAAATATACTAAATCTTGGACTAAAATGTGCCCCCAAAAAGAAGTTTAACAAGTTCGATGTGTTCATTGACACACATAAATTTATTAGAACACTTAATTTAAAGAAATATTTTTTAAGTGCTCCCACAAATTTTAAGCCAGCAGTCTCTTACACGGTGGAGAAGGTCGACAGTGGTCTAAGAAACAAGTCAATCTTCAACCCCCAAATCCCAAGCAATCACTTCATTGAGGTGTTTAAGAATTTGGTTTTAAAGGATCTGGAAGAATTAACTCCAAAAAAACATATTAACCCAGATTACATTAGAGAAGGCATTCGTTCATTAGAGGAACAAAAAGAGATCATCATACGCCCAGCGGATAAGGGTGGGGGTGTTGTGATAATGGATAAAACCTTCTACACTAACCAACTCAATGAACTTTTAGCAGATGCCCATACATATAAAAAGCTTCAAGTAAACCCGACTGAACCGTATAGGAACCAGTTGGACCTACTGATTGAATGGGGATACCATACCAAGGCACTAAACCTTAAGGAGAAACGATACTTGGTCCCCAGTGCGTGCAGAATACCAATTATCTATACGCTTCCGAAAGTCCACAAAAATGCCGAAATCCCCCCCGCCCGACCCATCGTTAATGGTATTGGGTCGGTCACTGCGAGACTCGGCGAATACTTAGACAAGTTTTTACAAGCCAGCGTCACTAACACAAGAGCATACTTGAAAGATACATCGGATTTGTTGATGCTACTTGATTCGATCCAAATTAGCACCACAAATCACACCTTTTTAGTTACAGCCGATGTTTGTTCTTTATATACCATAATCCAACATGAAGACGCGGCCTTGTCATTGAACTGGGCACTCAGCAAAAGAGACGACATATCGGACTCCCAGAAGAGATTCATAGGACAAGCTTTGGAATATTGTATGACGCACAACTACTTCTGGTGGGACGATCAATTCTTCTCCCAGAAGGTTGGCGTGGCTATGGGAGCAAAATATGCTCCCAGCCTCGCCAACCTATTCATGGCAGAGTGGGAGGATAGGTTCATTTTTAGCAAAAATCTCCCGCAACTGAAATTTTATAGGAGATTTATTGATGACCTCCTACTGATCTGGGAGGGCTCCAGGGAATCGGTTATAGAGTTCCTCGAGGTACTGAATGTGAATAATAACAACATCAAACTTGAGTATCAAGTAAGTGATACATCCATTAACTTTTTAGATGTAACCATAGAGAAGGAAGGGGCTAAATTATGCACTAAAGCATATTTTAAACCGACCGATCGGAACAGCTATTTGCCTATCCATAGCGGACACCACCCAGCCTGGATTAAAAACATCCCCAAGGGACAAATGTTGAGGATTCGACGGAACTGCACCAAAACGGAAGACTACTATGAGCAATCACTGATTTTAAAGAATAAGTTCACCCAAAAGGGCTACACTGAAAAATCTTTAGATAAAATCATTGATGATGTCGCTCTAATTCCAAGAGAGATGTGCTTGAGGAAGAAAGACAAACAAGAAAAGGAACAACAACAAGTGAATTTTATTTCAGATTTCCATTGTCAGTACAAAGAAGTACAAAACATTTATGAGAGACACTGGCACATTTTATGTAGGGACAGACATTTGGGAGCCATTTTAAATCATCGACCAAGATTCATCTATAGAAGAGCTCCAAACTTTGGAGATAGAATAGTCAAAAAACTTATAGATCCACCAAACCGCCAGGTCCTGAGGATAAATTTAAAAGGATTTTACGCTTGCAGGAAATGCATTTGCTGCAGGACTACGAGTGTCAATAATAGGGGTAAAACAGAAATCACAAACAGAGATGGTGAGGTTTTCCAAATAGAAGAATTTATCACCTGCAACACAACTCATGTTGTGTATCTTATGTGGTGCCCATGCGGGTTACTCTACGTAGGCAGAACAAAAAGACTACTGAGAATCCGGATTTCGGAGCACTTGGCCAATATAAGGAAAGGTTTCCAGTATCATAGCGTTTCATTACACTTTAAAGAAAAACATGATCGGGATCCAACACTTCTACAGTTCTGCGGAATAGACACCATTCACCCCTCTTGGAGAGGTTCAAACAGGGTCAGAGACCTCAGTCAAAGGGAAACCCGCTGGATCTTTTTATTAAAAAGTTTAACGCCACGGGGACTGAACGTAGAATTGGACCTAAACTGCTTCATTAATAATTTTTAATTTTTAATCCATGCACTACAGTAGAAACCGCAGAGTGATGAAAACACTCATCAACTAAATCTGTATTGAATAGTCAGCCTTCTCCGAACTCCAATCTTAATTATTTTGGATTATATAAAAAAGTGTTTAGAAAACACCTCTCAGGTAATACACACACCCGATAGCTTAAAGGGGTTTGTGACAACCACACAATGTGTTGAACACGGACAATTTTCCATAATAAATATCACTCACCCACTTTTTCATTGAAAAACGCATGTGCATGCATGCAGCTTTTAATGAGAATAGTTTTAATATTTTAAGATTTTCATTATTCTTACATGTATATTTATACACATATATATAGGTTTGTTTTTAAAGATATTTTAAATATTCTTATAATATGCTCAACACTACTTATTTTATTTTAATAGTGTGATCAAATATCAAATTTCTCAGATTCTTTTGTGCAATTTTCTCACCAATTCCCGTTGGATGCAGTGCCTGTCATTCACTCATGATACAGCTCTCTGCACCTCTAAACTTAGGGAATTAGTGCTCAAATTGCGATGGTTTAATACATTTATATTTTTGTGTAGTCATGGAGTCAAGATCACACACCTTTTTTAATATGCACTAATGTTACAGCTTTGCCAAAGATGTGCCTTCCATGTAATGTGTCATCCCATCTCAACCGCAGGGACCCATTTCCGGTACTTCTATATAGGCTGAGGGGACACCTAGAGCGCGCCGCTGAACCGCCGCTCTAACCCTATTGCGCAGGTGCGGGCCGCATCTCATCATAGGGTGAAGGCTCGCCTGGGTAGTGTGCTGTTGGATGCGCGCGCACCTCCTGATACAACGAGCACGCGCACGGAGCCAGTGCGCACGCGCGCGGCGGTCTGCATTCTCAGCTGATGGATGAATATCCACGGCTGGAGAAGCCCAGTGCGCGCGCAGTGACCAGGACATTACGCGCGCGCACATACAGTACACTAATGTCCATCCCTCACTGAGCTATAACTACTGCGCAAGCGCAGATGCAGCGGCCCTCACAGCCATAAGAAGAGATACTCATCCACAGCTGTTGTGTGATGCGCGCGCACTGTTTGTGATGACAGGCGCGCGCACACAATAAATCAGCCAATACAGAGCCAATGGATGCACAGCGACACAATGTGCTGAACACGGACAATTTTCCATAATAAATATCACTCACCCATTTTTTCATTGAAAAACGCATGTGCATGCATGCAGCTTTTAATGAGAATAGTTTTAATATTTTAAGATATATATATAGGCAGCGATCGAAATGGAACACATATACAGCATAATAGCGAGTCTCCATAGCACTATACCGTTGTGAAGCCAGGACTCCCAGTAAACATCCACCCTGACATCTTTAAGGTAATATAGTGACAATCATCCCTAATATCTACACATACACTCTCTGCACATCAAGGAACACCAGTGTGCATATTAGAGTAGGCATTTGAGATGGATTTTAGGAAAAAACTACCCGTACAAATATAGCATGAAGTTGTCAGTATTATTATTATTTTCATATTATGACACTATTGCCAGTCACACCACCAATGATCTTTCTCGCAAGCCGGGATAGGGGAATGTATACGGTCATGTGTATCAGCCCACATCTGATTGCACACAACATGTCACATGATTTGTCACATGATTGGGTCACCACCCATGTGACTAGCTCCCCTATCACTATAAATTAGTTTGAGATGGGCTGTGTAGCCATACCCATGAATAAGTCCAAGCGACGAAACATGTCGGGAATGAGGCTACAGAGCAAAAAGTAAAGATTGTATTTATTTATTTATATATTACGCCACTGTGGACTATAACTATACCACCACCAGGGTCTTCCTCTTGGTCCGCCGAGACCGCAGTATATATATATACTTTATATTTTTATACATCAGCGTTGTTTGGCTTGCCGTGGTTTTGGATTTGAAGCTTGATTTTAACCTTTGAAATGTGAGTTTGACCATTGGAGTGTTTTTATGTGAATAAATTTTATCATACGTTTTTACACTATGTGGAGTGTTTTACTCATTGTTTTACATATGGAATCGCATTGAGAGTTAAACGGATCAAACAAGCCATCCTTCATTAACCCCTGGAGTGGGTAAAAAACGCATCTGCCAAACACGAGAGTGTGAGGCCTAGTGAGCTGGTGAGTGGGCCTTTCAGAGGGAGTGTGATCACGTGGTGTGGTGGTAGATTCAAGTCAGTCAGAAGACTCCACTTTGAAACTGTGACTGAAGACACTTGGAAAATCACTTACCTATTTATTTATTCACAATCTGGACTTTATATATTTATGAACTTTTTCACTTGTCACTAAGAGAAATAGACACACCGCTGCTATTAAGTTATACGTTGAGTCAATTATACACTATTATTTTTGTACTCTGATATTTATATAGCACTGTTTATATATTTGCACAGTATTTATTTGCATAGTATTTACTCAGCATTTTATATTATATTTTTCATTGTTTATATTAGCGCTACTGATTCACCTTATCTATGTTGCATTTTTAAGTTGAATTGCAGATTCCACATGTTTATATGTTTTAAGTAGCTGCTGTTTGATATATATATACTTTTTACACTTGCACTTTTAATCCTTCACTAATTCTATAGCCTACACACCTGCGGCGCGGTGGGGGTAGATGATACAGAGGGCGGTCTTCCACAGCTATACATCATTCACCAACAGCACATACTATATAGGGAAGACTGAGAGACAGCTTCGGGTCCGCATTGGTGAACACACCAGAAGCATCAAGAATGGCAAAAAAGAAGAGAAAAAAATGAAAAAGGAAGATATGACCCCACTAGCGGCACATTTTGTCGATTTTCATGGGGACAAGCCTGAGGGAATGAAAGTCAATGGCATCTACACACTGAATCTGCCATCCCGCAGGGGTGATTTTAACACCATACTACTTCAAAAGGAAAAAATTTGGATTTATAGGTTAAATACGCTTGTTCCCTCAGACTTAAACACTGAATGCAATTTTCAGGCTTTCCTTGAACAATAGCAAAAGTAATGGCAGTTTCATTCTAGCTCTATCTCTATATATGCCTAAATATTTGAATTCCGAGATAGACAATATATCTAAATCAATGTAATCTCGGTGGAGAATTTAGGTGTACACCTCCTGAAATCTCCACCTATGATTACAGAGCCCTATACTGTTATCAACTTACCATACTTTGACTGTAACAGAGGGCTTTACAGTGAGTGAAGATAACAGATCCATCTGTTGCCTGGAAAATACCATTTGATGTTTTCAGGGTCCTCTACCTGGTTTGATTCATCCATGCATCCTATTACGGGACTCCCTATTCCACAGTGAGTGAAGTCAGTTTGATACATTCTTCCCATGCCCAGGCATGGTCTATACTGGCTGGATTGGTGCCCTTATTAGTACATCATTTGCTTAAATGTTGTTTACTTTATACACATATTCCATATACCGGCTGGTTAGCTAGACCAGTGTTTCTCAAATCCAGTCCTCAAGGCGCCCCAACAGGTCATGTTTTTAGGATTTCCCCACAGATGAAACGGCTGTGGTAATTACTAAGGCAGCAAAACTGATCAAATCACCTGTGCAAAATAATGGAAATCCTGAAAACATGACCTGTTGGGGGCGCCTTGAGGATTGGAGTTGAGAAACACTGAGCTAGACATCCCTGGATATGCATGTAATGTGTTTGTGCTACCTGTTATGCAGCTGCAATCACTATAGACAACGTTGTCTTTTTTTAATATATTTGTAATAAAAATCCCATGTTTAAGCTGCATGGTCCTCTTGTAACTTCCTTTTAAGGGGGCTCTTTACCCCAACTTTTGTTTATGTTCTATGTCCTAACGAGTTACTTGGACTGCACCTCTATAGGGGAGTCAGCAAACATTTAGGACGCTGCATTTGCTCATATACTTAGCTCTACAGTGTTTAGGCCCTAGTGAGTTACTAGCACACAGTGTCTGTGTTTAGGTGATGTATGCCACTGCTTTGCCATTGTCTGACTGGATTCTGGTTGGATGACCTCACAGCTGAGAGCTCCAGCATTGCAGGAATAACTAAATTGCCTTGAGTTCTAGGCTGGCAATGGAAAGTTGAGCTTCCTCTGACTGAAAAGTCCCCTGCACCAAGAGGGTACCCAGAACTCCTCTCAAGCCTGACAGGTGGCATCCACCATTAGAACTTTCCACATCTTTGGGGAAAAAGGGTTCCGTAACTCAGTGCTGTTTTGGAAATCAACCATGCCAGGGAGAGTCTGGCCTTGTAGGTCAGACACATTGGGTAGTCTTAGATCTGAGTCTGTTTATCCCACACAGCCAGAATGTTGAGTTGTAATGATCTAGAGTGAAAGCAGATGCATGTCAGTGCCCAAAAAAGGCAACCATCAGGCAGGTACAAATCGAGGGCTGATTCTGTTACCAAAGGGTCCTGAACACATGAGCAGAAGGACAGAAGTTTGTCCTAGGCTAGAAACAACCTGGACCAATATCAGGCCCAGGCAGGGCCGTCATTTTTTTTTTTAACAAGAAATGGCAGGGCCGTCTTTAACCACTTGCCGACCGGGACATAGCTGAAAGACGGCTACAGCACGGCCGGCTAGTTCAGGGAGGGCGTTCAGGGATGTCCTCCCAAACTCGCGTGCCTACGGAAGTGTCCATGATGGCCGGGTCACCTGGACCCGGAGGATCATGGATCAGTGTAAAGGGCCGATGACAGTGGCCCTTTACCATGTGATTGCTCCATTGGATGACGGAGCGATTACTTGTAAATAAGCCAGCATCATGTCCGGTTCAGCTCCTCCCCTCTCCTCACAGGGTGCAAGGTGCAGCAGTGCTTGTGGGCTGGATGTAAAGTGCTCACAGCACTGATCTGTTCCCGTTCAGCCTCATCCATGCTCATCTGTGCCCAGCCGTGCTCATTCATAACCAGCCATGCTACATCAGTTCTCATCCATGCCACTATAGTGCCTCACAAAAGTGTAATAGGTGGGAAATTATATTTGAAATCTATGTCCCTAGAACATCTGATGGTGCTTCCTGCTAGGGATGAGCCGAACACCCCCGGGTTCGGTTCGCACCAGAACCTTCGAACGGACCGAAAGTTCGCGCGAATTTTCGAACCCTATTCGTTATAATGGACGCGAACGTTCGAAATCAAAATTGCTAATTACAACGGCCAATATGCATGTTAATGTCATAAAACAGGTTTGGGGACCCGGGTCCTGCCCCAGGGGACATATATCAATGCAAAAAGAACTTTTAAAAACTAACGTTTTTTCGGAAGCAGTCATTTTAATGATGCATAAAGTGAAAAAAAAAAAAAAAAAAAAAGTGAAATTTTCCTTTAAATATGGTACCTGGGGGGTGTCTAAAGTATGCCTGTGAAGTGGCATGTGTTTCCCGTGTTTAGAACTGTCCTTGCACAAAATGACATTTGTAAAGGAAAAAAAGAAGCCATTTAAAACCACTTGCGGCTTTAATGTCATGTCTTGTCCTGGCCGCCATATGGCTTAAAATCCTTGAGAAAAATGGCATGGCTACCCCATCCGCCCCCCCCCCCCCCCCCAGCCCCTTTGGGTCTTGTATGGATATTAAGGGGGACCCCGCACCCAAAATAAAACCCTATACCTACAACCCTATATACTCTGAACAGCAGTATATAGGTGGTGCAAACAAAACACGGACTGTAGGTTTGTTCTTAAAGCGGTTCGGCACCCATTTCATTTAGTAAATCTCTTTGCCTTCCAAATCAGGCAAAGAGTACTAAATGAAATGTTTTTTTTTTTTTTTTTTTTTACTTACCTTGTAATTGAAGACTTCCGGTCTTCTCACTCTGCGGCGGCGGGCGGGGTCTCTGCGTCGATCGTCGTCACGCCGCACTGTCTCCTGGGATCTGGTGTCATTGATCCCAGGAGTCAGTGCGGGCATCTTCCGAAATCTCTCGAGATTTCGGCCACATCTTCCGAAATCTCCCGAGATTTCGGCCGCATCTGCCGAAATCTCGTGAGATGTCGGCAGATGTGCCGTTACTGCGCACGCGCGAGTAACGGCGGTGCATGCTGGGCCATCTAAAGTTCCTGTGGGTGTTTCACATGCCCACAGGCAAGATGGCCCCCAGCACAAAAGAAGAAGACGAGGATCTTCATCGGACGAAAACCGGCGGCGATCGAGATGGAAGATGGAACAGGTGAGTCCCCCAATAAAGGTAAGCATCCTTTATATCCCGTCTAAAAAAAAAAATTTTTTTTACAGAGTGCATAACCGCTTTAAGTAGAATCTGAACAGGTACATTATGAAGTGTAGCATCATCCCAAAAAATCTATTTTTAAGCTTTTTATCACCCCTGTAACATTTGCTGTCTTTGTTCAGAACATGTCACCTCACTTTCCGTCCCAATGACAAATGTTTTTGGAAAAGTGAGGTTTTAATTGAAACAAGGATTGGTGATAAAGCATCAGTAGAGAGGAGATACCTTTTTCCCAAATTAAATCTAACAGGATAGAATTTCCCTTCCTAGGGGTAGATTTCCTCTCACTTCCTGTTTTCTCTTTCCGTTTGCAAGTAGGAGTCGTTTGTAAGTTGGATGTTTGAAAGTAGGGGCCTGCCGTATATACTCTGCAGAAATTTGCCCTATTAGATGTCGGTGTAGCCACAAGACTGGTGGGCACAGGAATGGGCCCTGCTGTGAGTTAATAGATCAAGATTTGTACTTGCATGCACCTGTTGAACCGGGCAGAAAAATTGGGCCTTTGGTGGTGGTGGTGGTGGTGGTGGTGGTGGTGGACGGTGTTGCCACAAGACTAAGCCCTCACAGTTACTCTTGGTGGGTGCAGGAATGGGCCCTGCTGTGAGTTATTAGATCAAGATTTGTAATTGCATGCACCTGTTGAACAGGGCAGAAAAATTGGGCCTGGTGGTGGTGGTGGTGGACGGTGTTGCCACAAGACTGTAGGCCCTCATAGTTACTCTTGGTGGGCCAGGAATGGGCCCTGCTGTGAACTATTAGATCAAGATTTGTAATTACACGCCCCTGTTAAACAGGGGCTGAAAAATTGTGCCTTAGGCATTGGTGCTGGTGCCACAACACTGCAACCCCTCACAGATACTGTACTCTTAGCACAGCAATGAGACCTGTTGCAAAGCATTGCCTAAAAATTGTAATTACACGCCCCAATAGGGGCTGAAAAATTGTGCCTTAGGCACTGGTGCTGGTGCCACAACACTGCAACCCCTCACAGATACTGTACTTGGAGCACAGCAGTCACACCTGTTGCGAAGCATCTTTTTAAAAAATTGTAATTACACGCCCCTGTTATACAGGGGCTGAAAAATTGTGCCTTAGGCACTGGTGCTGGTGCCACAACACTGCAACCCCTCACAGATACTGTACTCTGAGCACAGCAATGAGACCTGTTGCAAAGCATTGCCTAAAAATTGTAATTACACGCCCCAACAGGGGCTGAAAAATTGTGCCTTAGGCACTGGTGCTGGTGCCACAACACTGCAAGCCCTCACAGATACTGTACTTGGAGCACAGCAGTCACACCTGGTGCGAAGCATCTTTTTAAAAAATTGTAATTACACGCCCCTGTTATACAGGGGCTGAAAAATTGTGCCTTAGGCACTGGTGCTGGTGCCACAACACTGCAACCCCTCACAGATACTGTACTCTGAGCACAGCAATGAGACCTGTTGCAAAGCATTGCCTAAAAATTGTAATTACACGCCCCAACAGGGGCTGAAAAATTGTGCCTTAGGCACTGGTGCTGGTGCCACAACACTGCAACCCCTCACAGATACTGTACTTGGAGCACAGCAGTCACACCTGTTGCGAAGCATCTTTTTAAAAAATTGTAATTACACGCCCCTGTTATACAGGGGCTGAAAAATTGTGCCTTAGGCACTGGTGCTGGTGCCACAACACTGCAACCCCTCACAGATACTGTACTCTGAGCACAGCAATGAGACCTGTTGCAAAGCATTGCCTAAAAATTGTAATTACACGCCCCAACAGGGGCTGAAAAATTGTGCCTTAGGCACTGGTGCTGGTGCCACAACACTGCAACCCCTCACAGATACTGTACTTGGAGCACAGCAGTCACACCTGTTGCGAAGCATCTTTTAAAAAAATTGTAAGTACACGCCCCTGTTATACAGGGGCTGAAAAATTGTGCCTTAGGCACTGGTGTGGTGGCATGGATCATTGAGGAGGAGGAAGAGGATAGTCAGTGAACATAACAGGACAGTCACTCAGCATCAGCATAGGCAGTCTTGAAGGGATGTGACATTATAAATGATTCCGTTATATCCGCTTCAGGTGCCTGGTAGCTGGTGGTGATCCAAGACTGATTCATTTTTATGAAGGTCAGTCGATCAACCGAGTCGGTGGACAGGCGCACCCTATGATCGGTGACAAATCCTCCAGCAGCACTGAATGTGTGTTCGGAAAGAACGCTGGATGCAGGACAGGCCAGTAGCTCAATTGCATACTGTGCAAGCTCTGGCCAGTGATCCATCCTCAGGACCCAGTAAGCCAGAGGATTTTCGTGGGAAAGGTGTCCAAGTCTGACCTTGCCCCTAGGTATTCCTGCACCATGTATATCAGACGCTGGCGATGGTTGCTGGAACCGATCATACCTTGGGGCTGCGGACTAAAAAATTGTCTGAACGCATCGGTCAGACGTCCACCTTCCCCACCGCTCCTTCTGCTACTGACCGAAGCCTCAGCAACTCGTCGTCCAGGACCAGGAGTTTGTAACCTCCCAGTTTCTGGGAACGCGTTGCACAGACCTTTCTGCAAGGCCTCCCTGAGATGTCTCATCCTCTGCTCCCTCTGCGATGGCAAGATAAGGTCCGCAACCTTACCCTTGTACCGTGGATCAAGGAGAGTGGCCAGCCAGTAATGGTCCCTCTCCTTGATCCGAAGAACACGAGGATCCTTCCGCAGGCTTTGCAGGATTAGGGAGGCCATGCAGCGTAGGTTAGCTGAGGCATTCGGTCCGGAGTCTTCTGGGTCACTGAGGATGACATAATCGCCAGCCACCTCCTCCCAGCCACGTACAAGTCCACTGGTTTGTTGGGACTGTACATCATCCCTAAAAGACTGCTGCTGCTGATGCTGAGTGCCAGGCTCCACCTCCATGCTCACACAATCCTCCTCCTCCTCCTCCTCCTCATCCTCTTCCTGTGTGATGGGTGGGACAGAAGGAACACTGTCTGGATAAAGGGGGCCTTGAGAGGCAAGGAAGTCCTCCTCTTCCTGCCTCTGTTCTGCCTCAAGTGCCCTGTCCATTATCCCACGCAGCGTATGCTCCAACAGGTGGACAAGAGGTACAGTGTCACTGATGCATGCACTGTCACTTCTCACCATCCTCGTGGCCTCCTCAAATGGTGAGAGGACAGTGCATGCATCCCTGATCATGCTCCACTGGCGTGGGGAAAAAAAGCCAAGCTCCCCTGACCCTGTCCTGGTGCCGTAGTCGCAAAGGTACTCATTGATGGCCCTCTGCTGCGTGTGCAGTCGCTGCAGCATGGCCAACGTTGAGTTCCACCTGGTGGGCATGTCACATATTAGGCGGTTCTTGGGCAGGTTCAGCTCCTTTTGCAGCTCAGTCAGCCGAGCACTGGCATTATAAGATCGTCGGAAATGCACACAGACTTTCCTGGCCTGCCTCAGGACATCCTGTAAGCCTGGGAACCTGCCCAAGAACCGCTGCACCACCAGGTTGAGGACGTGAGCCATACAGGGCACATGGGTGAGCTGCCCCTGTCGCAGGGCGGAGAGGAGGTTGGTGCCATTGTCAGAAACGACCATTCCTGGCTTAAGCTGGCGTGGCGTCAACCACCTCTCGGCCTGCCCCTGCAGAGCTGCCAGAACCTCTGGCCCAGTGTGGCTCCTGTCCCCCAAACACACCAGCGCAAGCACGGCATGGCATCTTTTTGCCTGCGTACTCGCGTAGCCCCTTGTACGCCTACGGAGCACCGCTGGTTCCGAGGACAGAGCACTGGAGGAAGAAGAAGAGGAGGGGGTGGAGGAGAGAGGTGTGTCACAACCAGTAGTAGCATTTTGGAGGCGTGGTGGCGGAACAACCTCCAACACTACTGCACCTTGTCCTGCATCCCTCCCAGCTGCCAATAGAGTGACCCAATGGGCTGTGAAAGAAAGATAACGTCCCTGTCCATGCCTGCTGGACCATGAGTCAGCGGTAATATGCACCTTACCGCTGACCGCCCTGTCCAGCGAGGCATGGACATTGCCTTCCACATGCCGGTAGAGAGACGGAATCGCCTTCCGTGAGAAAAAGTGGCGTTTGGGAACCTGCCACTGAGGAACCGCACATTGAACAAACTCACGGAAGGGGGCCGAGTCTACCAACTGAAAAGGCAGCAGTTGAAGTGCTAGCAATTTAGCCAAGCTAGCATTCAACCGCTGGGCATGTGGATGGCTGGGAGTATACTTCTTTCGACGGTCCAGCAGCTGGGGCAGGGAAATTTGCCTGCTACAATCGGACGTCGGTGTACTGCAAGTACTTGTTTGTGACACACCTAATTCTACAACCTTCAGTCCTCTCAGAGCAGCTTTCAGAGAGGACTGAAGATATAGTGGGGATGGAGATCCCAGCTGATGAGGAGCAAGGAGAGGTCCGCTTTGTTCTTTGGTGTGGGTCTTTTATGTGTGCTTGCCAACGAGCTGCATGGCAGGTCGACATATGTCTGCTCATGCTTGTGGTGCCCAAGCGGCTGATGTTTTGGCCACGCGAGATACGCTTGAGACAAATATTGCAAATAGCAGTGGTGCGATCTGATGCACTCGTCTCAAAAAGGCCCACACCAAAGAACTTTTGTGATAACGTGCAGAGGCAGCGCCCTGCACAGGCGGAGCTCTGCGGTGTGGTACAGTTGCTGTGCTGGCCTCTAGCTGGCCCCCAGGGGGCATCCTGCCTCGTTGGACATGTGACGCCGCATCCTCCTCCTCCTCCTCCTCTCTCCCTTCAGGCACCCACGTGGAGTCAGTGACCTCATCATCCCCTCCCTCTTCACCACTAGAGCAAACCTGGCAGTAAGCTGCAGCTGGTGGAACAGTACTGCCAGATTGCTGTCCTTCAGCATCCCCTCTCTCTGCGCGCACACTACTGCCTTCCTCAAGCTGGGTATCATCATCCGAGCCTTCGAATCGTTGGGCATCCTCCTGGAGCATGTACCCAACACTGTGCTCAAAGAGTTCAGGGGACTCCTCAGGAGGACATGGTGGGTCTAGGGAAGGGGTGGCTGATGATGCCATTGAGTACGCGTTGGCAGCTGCTCTGCCAGTACCCTGAGCCTGGGTGAGAGAGGATGAGGAGGATGAGGAGGGCTTGGTCATCCATTCTACCAAGCCTTCGGCATGATGCGGCTCCACATGTCCAGCTGCCGAAAACAAAGACAAGCATGTCCCATGGCCACGTGCTGATGACGATGCACGACCACGTCCACGGCCAGCACTGTTGTCTCTAGAAACAGAGCCTGCCTGCCCTGTGTTCTTGCCTCGGCACGCTCTGCCTCTCCTTGGCGGTCTTCCAGCCATTGTAGTCGGTAGTGTATATAGTATAAAAAATGGGTGCTGCTGAGAAGAAAATATAGGAGCTCTGTGTGCTGCCACTAACACACTAGAAGTCCTATGGGTGCTTCTGGGAAGAAAATATAGGAGCTCTGTGTGATGCCACTAACACACTAGAAGTCCTATGGGTGCTGCTGAGAAGAAAATATAGGAGCTCTGTGTGATGCCACTAACACACTAGAAGTCCTATGGGTGCTTCTGGGAAGAAAATATAGGAGCTCTGTGTGATGCCACTAACACACTAGAAGTCCTATGGGTGCTTCTGGGAAGAAAATATGGGAGCTCTGTGTGATGCCACTAACACACTAGAAGTCCTATGGGTGCTTCTGGGAAGAAATATAGGAGCTCTGTGTGATGCCACTAACACACTAGAAGTCCTATGGGTGCTGCTGAGAAGAAAATAAAGGAGCTCTGTGTGATGCCACTAACACACTAGAAGTCCTATGGGTGCTTCTGGGAAGAAAATATAGGAGCTCTGTGTGATGCCACTAACACACTAGAAGTCCTATGGGTGCTTCTGGGAAGAAAATATAGGAGCTCTGTGTGATGCCACTAACACACTAGAAGTCCTATGGGTGCTGCTGAGAAGAAAATATAGGAGCTCTGTGTGATGCCACTAACACACTAGAAGTCCTATGGGTGCTTCTGGGAAGAAAATATAGGAGCTCTGTGTGATGCCACTAACACACTAGAAGTCCTATGGGTGCTGCTGAGAAGAAAATATAGGAGCTCTGTGTGATGCCACTAACACACTAGAAGTCCTATGGGTGCTTCTGGGAAGAAAATATAGGAGCTCTGTGTGATGCCACTAACACACTAGAAGTCCTATGGGTGCTTCTGGGAAGAAAATATGGGAGCTCTGTGTGATGCCACTAACACACTAGAAGTCCTATGGGTGCTTCTGGGAAGAAAATATAGGAGCTCTGTGTGATGCCACTAACACACTAGAAGTCCTATGGGTGCTGCTGAGAAGAAAATATAGGAGCTCTGTGTGATGCCACTAACACACTAGAAGTCCTATGGGTGCTGCTGAGAAGAAAATATAGGAGCTCTGTGTGATGCCACTAACACACTAGAAGTCCTATGGGTGCTTCTGGGAAGAAAATATAGGAGCTCCGTTTGCTGCCACTAACACACTAGAAGTCCTATGGGTGCTTTTGGGGTGCAATGCTGTGCTAACAGCACTGCGGTTGGTACTACTGCAATACTGTACTAACAGTAAGCACGCACCAGACTAATCCCCAGCAGCAGCTAATAACACACTAACTGTGCAATCAGCAGCAATGAACGATCAATGACTTAGGTAGCAATGGTTTAGCAAAGAAATAGCCAATGGTTTAGCAAAGAAGAGCAAATCTTTCAGTAGCAATCAAGCAAAGACAGAATCAGCAGACTGATCTCTCCTAAAGCCGGAACTCATGTGACCGGGGCCGCCGGCGTGGCGGCCTTTTAAATAGTGGGGCGTGTACTAAAGCCCCTGAGCTTTAATTGGCTACAGGCGTCCTGCCTGTAGCCAATTATTGCTCTCCGAGTTTCCGGCGCTGTGATTGGCCAAGCATGCGGGGTCACAGTGCATGCTTGGCCAATCATCAGCCATCAATGCACTGCGCCGGCCGCGCCGGCCGCAATGCATTGCGGGGCCGCTCGCATCACACGAATGTGATGCGAACGGCCCAAATAGTTCTGGGCTCGCCGAGCGAGCGAACGCCCGGTGCTCGATTCGAACGTGGGTTCGAATCGAGCACCGGGCCCATCCCTACTCCCTGCATGTTGGGCCTCTGTATGTGGCCAAGCAGTGTAAAAGTCTCACACATGTGGTATCTCCATACTCAGGAGCAGTGATGTAAGTAACTCAGTTAAAATAAACTGAGTTACTTAACGCAGTTACTTTAGAGGGTAACGAGTAATATGATACTCGTTCCCATTATTTGGGTGGCGTTAACGCAATTACATCTACTGCCCGGGACCAGGTAGACGGGCCTAGCGAAGGAAGTGAATGGCGCCGCCTCCATCGGCAAGATTGACACCTCGCGAGCACCGTCGCCTGGTATGGATTTAAAGGGAATACCCCTACGCCGAAAAAAACGGCGTGGGGGTCCCCCCAAAGTCCATAGCAGACCCTTATCCGAGCATGCAGTCCGGCCGGTCAGAAAAGGGGGGGGACGAGCGAGCCCCCCACCCCAAAGCACCTTGTCCCCATGTCCCCGTTGGTTGTCGGGGTCTGCGGGCAGGGGGCTTATCAGAATCCGGGAGCCCCCTTTAATAAGAGCTCCCCAGATTCCGGCCCCCCACCCTATGTGAATGAGTATGGGGTACGATGTACCCCTACCCATTCACCTGGGGGAAAAAAGTGTTAATAAAAAAAACACAACACAGGTTTTTAAAGTACTTTATTAGACCGCTCCGGGGGTCTTCTTCCGACTTTCGGGGGTCTTCTTCCGACTTTCGGGGGTCTTCTCGCCAGGCTCCTCCACTATCTTCTGCTGTTTTACCACTAGCTCTTTTACTAGCGGAGGAGCCCAGCTTTCTCCTTCGTCACTGCCTTCCAGGGATCTTCTTCCAACTTCAGGGGTCTTGTCCCGGACCTCCGCTATCTTCTTACAGCTCTTTTACTAGCGTTGGCCCAGTCTTGTCGCTGTCTTCTTGTTCCTTCCGATGTTGACACGGCGCTCTCTCCGGCCGTAATGACAGGGATGCGTTGTGCGGCAACTTATATAGGCATAAGGGGCGGGGTCACCGGGTGATGTCACATGGTGACCCTGCACCTTATGATGTCACACTCCTGGCATCCCGGGGACTGTGACATCATAAGGGCGGGGTCACCAAGTGACATCACCTGGTGACCCCGCCCCTTATGCCTATATAAGTCGCCGCACAACGCGTCCCCGTCATTACGGCCAGAGAGAGCGTCGTGTCAACATCGGAAGGAGGAAGGCGGCGGCGGCGGCAGCAACAAGACCGGGCCAACGCTAGTAAGACAACTGTAAGAAGATAGCGGAGGCCCGGCAGAAGAGCAGGACAAGACCCCCTAAAGTCGAAAGGGCCCCCCCTTCCCCAAAGTACCCCCCCATGTTGAGGGCACGTGGTCTGGTACGGTTCAGGAGGGGGGGGTGCTCGCTCGTCCCCACCCCCTTTCCTGACCGGCTGGGCTGCGTGCTCAGATAAGGGTCTGCTATGGACTTTGGGGGGACCCCCACACCGTTGTTTTGGCGTAGGAGTTCCCCTTTAAATCCACAGCAGGCGATGGGGCTTGCAAGGTGTTAATCTCGCCGATGGAGGCGGCGACATTCACTTCCTTCGCTAGTCCCGTCTATAGAATATTAACAAAAAAAGTCAGTTACTTTGCTGAGTAACTAATTACTTTTCCAATGTAGTAACTGAGTTACTAACACAATTACTTTTTGGGAGAAGTAATTTGTAACTTTTTTAAAGTAAGATGACCAACACTGCTCCGGAGTAGCAGAATATATTTTGGTATGTACATGCTTTTTACTATGTACATGCTATGTGTTAGAGATATCTTATACATGGACAACTTTGGGTAAAAAAAATAAAAATTCTTTCCATGTTTTCCAAAAACTTGACATGTTCAAAAGACTCATTATGCCTCATAGAATATACGTTGGAGTGTTTCCTTTCCAAAATAGGGTCATTGGTGCTCTAGGGCCTTCAAAAGTGTAATAGACAGTCAAGAAATGAAATGTGTCATTTATGTCCCTAGAATACCTGATGGTGCTCCTTACATGTTGGGCCTCTGTATGTGACCAGGCTGTAAAAAAAAAAAAAAAAAGTCTCACATGTGGTATTGCCATACTCAAGAGTAGCAGAATGTGTTTTGGGGTGGAATTTGTGGTATGCACAGGCCATGTGAGAGAACTAACCTGTTAATATGACAATTTTGTGGAAAAAACCCCCCCCAAAACCTTCATTTTGTAAAGAATTGTGGGGGGGAAAAAAAAAACTACACCATGCCTCTTACTAAATACGTTGGAATCCCCCTGAGGAAGATATGTGACTGATCCCTGTGTCGAACACACATAGGGGAAGGAACAGGACGATGCAGTAGGCAGCAGGTTTGAACGCTGTGAACGGACAAGCTCATAGTTTTTTTTCTTTTATCTGCTATAGAGTGGTGCGCTTTAGCACCTAGAAGATGTGAGTACCCAGATTAACATTTTATAAATAAAATACGTTTTTAAATGATAAAAAACACAATTTTAGACTTTATTTTTATATATGGATGGAGGAACTTACTGCTGGACATCTCAGAAACCCAAAGAGTTTCATTCGCATTGAACCCAGGGGAGGTTCACAGGTGGTTTTTGACCAAACTTAGTTGTGCAGTGAAACGCCCGGAGGTAAGCAGATTCACATAGGGGGGGGCACAAGTTTGTTGTCACCTTGTCAACTTTGGAGCACCATCTCCGGATGTTGCTTTGCCAGCACAATGGACATTTTTAATTTTATTACTTATTAGGTTTTATATATTCGTTTTGCACCAAGTCATTCATGCACTTTTTTTATATGTGTTATATCATATTGGTTACTTCACTATAGTGCAGCACTTTTCATCTGTTATTGTTTAATTTGCCAGGACATTTTATATAATATATGTTATTATGTTTAATATGCACGGTTTGCAATAAGATATTCATGCATTTTATATGCATCATATCACATTGGTAATCTTAATATAGCGCAGAATTTTATTTGTTTTTATAAATACCTTGAATGTCTGCATTCCAAAAAAGAGGTAATTTGGCAGGTATTTGTACTTTCCTCAAGAAAGGCGATAGGCCTTCAGTACATTAGGTGTGCTCAATTTTCAGTGATTGGCACCATAGCTTGTAGACACTATAACTTTCACAAAGAATAAATAATGTAAACCGATTTGGGTTGTTTTTTACCAAAGATATGTAGCAGTATAAAAATTGTGGCCAAAATTTATGAAGAAAAAATACAAAATTTGCTAAATTTTATAACAGAAACAAATAAAAATGATTTTTTTTTACAAATTTATAGCGTAAAAAAAAAAAAAAAAAAAAAAAAAAAACAGTGTTGATTGAATATCACTAAAAGAAAGCTCTATTTGTGTGAAAATTTCATTTGGGTACAGTGCTGCATGACTGAGTAATTGTCATTCAAAATGTAAGAGCACTGAAAGCTAAAAAATGGTCTGGTTAGGAAGGGAGTTTAAGTGCTCAATGGGAAAGTGGTTAAGACAGGTCAAAAGGGGCAGCTGCTCTGGGCCCCATCATTGTTGTGGGGCCCTTAGCTGCCTCATACTTGCCAATTATCGCAGTTGCAATTCCCTTGTCGTTTGAGTCCCGTGCTGTGTCCCGATAGCTCAGTGTGAAGTTCTGTTACTAATGCTGCTTAGCTGTGCCCTATTACCAAGTACAGATGACTCACCTGCAGACCCTGTGTTTACATGGAAATAACCTCCATTGTTATTTAAATAGCCGCCCTGAGGTCATAACCACCATCACTTCTGCTAAGTGCTGCCCACTAGGGCGGTAAAGGGGGCATGCTTCTAAGTCTTGCCTACAACTGTGGTCATTAAGCCTAACATCAGCCTGTTGTGCAATGGAAAACAAATTGGAGGTGGAACCCTTTTTCAAAATAACATGGTGCCACAGCACCGTGAATTTTGGTGCATGTGAATACGCACATCTCAGCAGATGAATGAGGGTGTCATTAACAATTAATGGAAATGCTGTGTATCTGCTAAAGGACAACACGTTTCTGTGATGTCAGTAAAGCAATTTTGCATGTGTTCCCGACACACACAAATGTGAACGCAGTCTAAATATTTAACTTAGATCGGTGGTTAGTGTAAATCTTCTCATTACATTGGGGCTTGGTGTACAATCCTTTCATTCACACTAGTGGCCAGTGTGAAGGTCCCCCTTACATTAGTGGTCTGTGTAAATCCCCATTACATTGGTGGCCAGTGCAGAAACTCCTCTTTATATTGGTAAATCAGTAAAAAAAAAAAATTGCATTTGTGGTCAGTTTAAAATCCTCACTTACATTGGTGGTCCATGTAGAAGCTCCCTTTAAATTGACGGTGAGTGTTAATCCCTCCTTACATTGGTGGCCAGTGTAGAAATCCCCCTTTATTGGTTGTTGATGTAAAATCCCCTATTACAGTTGTCAGTGTAAATTCTTCATTACATTGGTAATCAATGTACATTTACCTTTACATTGGTGGTAAGTACAGAATTGCCCTTACACTGGTGGTCAGTGTAACCCCCCCCAACATTGGTGGCCGGTGTAGAAGTGTCACCTTACATTGGTGGCGAGTACAAATTTCCTAGACAATGGCGGTCAATGTAAAGTCCCTGTTACAGGGAGGTCATTGTATATTCCCCTTACACTGGTGGTTGGTGTAAATGCGTCCATTACATGATGGTCAGTGTAAATCACCCCTCACATTGGTGGTAATTGTAAATTCCCCAATACATTGTGGGTCAGTGTAGAATCCACCAATATATACTTGCCAAAGATTTCCAGCTTTGCTCTACATGATTCAGAATTTGCCACAGTGTAGTGCCTCCTAATCCCCCCCCCCCCCCCACCACTGCCTCTGATCCCATCAACCCCCAGTGCATTGCCACTGATTCCAGGGGTCCTAGGATCCCTAGGAGTTTTCTGTCTATTAATGGGTGCCCTCACCTCCCCAGTCGTTGGTGTGCAGGCAGTGAGGAGATGATGTGCTGCAATCTTTAGCAACCAGTGAGCAGTAGTAATGTGCACTAACCTCTTGCAGCCAATCATTGAGCAGTAACCTCTAGCAACCAATTAGTGAGTGGTAAGGCTGTCCAGTAACCCCTAGCTACCAACCAGTGAGCAGTATTGATGTACAGTAACCTCTAGCAACCAATAAACAAGCAGATGTCATGTTCTATAAACTATCAAATAATCAGTGAGCCATAATGTGTGCTGCAATCTCTATCAGCCAGTCAGTGAGCGGTACATTGTAACCTATGGCAACAAATGCAATTGCTGCTTGATTTGATTCCGTAAACTGCTATTTTTTTGTATGTTGAGCAGGTGAAGAATGAAATTGCATAGAGGCTGGGGGAAGGGGGGGGGGGGGCGCTGGCCTAATAAAATGTTTGCCCAGGGTCCAATCAATAATAAAAGGCAGCCCTGGGCCCAGATATTCTTATAGGGGAGTGGTTTCCAGTAAACAACTTTGAAAGGCTGAAGATCCATCAAAATATTTGCATTGGACATTGGCTGACAGAGTTTACATGGACTGATCCTTTAGCAAGAGGTTGTCAAGGTATCAGACTATATGGATACCCTGAAAGCAGAACAAGGACAAGACACCTTGGTGAAGACACGGGAGTGCTGTGGACAGGCAAAAGAGAAAGGCAAAAAACTGATGTGAGCTCAGAGCAAAATGCTGATAGTAATGAGGAAGAAAGATGGGGATGTGTAAGATCAGATGCCAGAAGGTCCCTTGGTAGAACGGAAGAAGTGAACAACCTTGCTGATTCATGCAAAGCTTTTGGACATACAAAACAGTTGAGAGTTTTCAGATCAAGAATGAATGAATGAATGATTTGTATAGCGCTGCAACTGCGAACTGAATCGCCTCGAGGCGCTTGTCTGCTCTTGTTGGGATGCCATGTTTAGAAAAGGTGGGTCTTGAGTTTTTTCCTGAAGGCCTGATGGTTTTCTTCCATGCGGATGTTGTTTGGTAGAGCATTCCATAGCCGGGGTCCCCGTACTGCGAATCTTCGTTCTCCCTTTGATTTGTAGCGGGCTTTGGGGATGAGAAGGCGATTTTGGTTTGTTGATCGAAGGCTGCGATTTGGTATGTATTTTTCTATTTTCTCACAAAGGTATTGAGGCGCATTTCCTTGTGTACATTTGTGGGTGAGGCAGAGGGTCTTGAATGTGATCCTCTCTTTTACCTTGAGCCAATGGAGGATCCTTAGGGATGGGGAGATGGATTCCCAGGGTTTCTTTCCGGTGACTAATCTCGCTGCTGTGTTTTGGACAATTTGAAGATGCGCAATCTGGTAATCCGGTAATCCTATGTAGAGGGAGTTTGCATAGTCGAGACGCGAATTGATGATCGTTCCTACTACTACCGATTTTTCCTTTTCCGGGATGAAGGGGATGAGTCTGCGTAGCATGCGAAGGAGATGGTGGGATCCGCTGATTATGGATCCTATTTGTGCCTCCATTGTCATCTCAGAATCAAAAATTACTCTGAGGCTTTTGGCTTTGTTGCTTGGAAGGATGGTCTGTCCCATGATGGTTGGTGGTGTCCAAGGGGTCTTCGTCTTTTTCCTTGAGTTTGCGTCGAGGAGCAGTAATTCTGTTTTTGATCCATTTAGTTTGAGGGAGCTAGTGGTCATCCAGTCATCTATCAATGTGAGACATTTTCCTAGTTCCTGGTATTGGTCTTTTTGTCCGGTGATCCGGAAGTACAGTTGAGTGTCGTCTGCGTATGAGTGGAAGCACAGATCCAATTTGCTAATAATTTTGAAGAGTGGCCGGATGTAAATGTTGAACAGTACTGGTGACAATGGTGATCCTTGAGGGACTCCATAAGTGATTGCTCGGGTTTCCGAAGTGAAGGCTCCTAGTTTCACTGTTTGTGACCGGTTTCCTAAGAAGGAAGCGAACCATGGCAGATCTCCATCTGTAACTCCTGCCACTTCCTTGAGGCGGCTGAGAAGCATGTTGTGGGCGCATGCGCGGATGCCTGAGCGGGCGGACGTCCTGGCTTAGAGCTCCGCTCCGAGGGAGGAGATAGCCGGAGGACTACGGGTCCCAGCGGTACCGCGAACGGTACAAATCAGCGCCATAAGCCCCATCTAGACCCCAGGTGAATATAGAATGGTCCTGCGGGGACATAAATCGAAAATTAAAGCGTCACTAACTAAAACGGCGCCGGCCAGGCAGACCCTCAGAATGGCGGCAGCTATCTCCTCACAGAACATCACACAGCGCTGTGAGACAGCGCCCTCACAGTTTACTGTGGAAACTGCAGATACAGATTCAGATACTGAGGTAACTCAGACTGAGAATAGTGAGGATATATTTAAAAAGTTTGAATTTATGCTAAACAAAGCCCTAAAGAAGACCTCTGACAGAATCACAGATAAATTGACTAAAGAAATTAGAGAGCTGGGGCAGAGAACAGCGGAGCTAGAAACTAGAGTGGACGACCTAGATGGTTTCACACAGCAAAACACCTCAGAGCTTGAAATTCTAAAGGAAGAAAATCTTACACTACAGTCTCGTTTAGAAAATCAGGAAAATAGGGATCGACGATCGAACCTGAGAATAAGAGGAATTCCTGAGACTGTCCTTGATCTCTCGGCTACTATAACAGCCCTATTTCAAGAATTACAGCCTGGTATACCTGTGGAAAGACTAGAATTCGATAGAATTCACAGAGCTCTAGCCCCCCGCAAAACAAATGGCCCACCAAGAGATCTAATTGCTAAATTCCACTACTACAGAACCAAGGAGCAACTATTGGCGGCTGCTAGGGACAAAGAATCTCTGCAATTTCAGGGTTACCCATATCAGCTTTTTGCTGATATATCTCCTCTCACGGTTGCTAAAAGACGTGCACTTAAGCCCCAGCTGCAAATCCTGCAACAACACCATATTACCTATCGCTGGGGATTTCCCTTTTCTCTAAAATTCACCTTTCTTGAAACTAAGTATATCTGTAGGTCCCCGGAAGACTTGCAATCTGCCCTGGTCGAAATGGGCATCGCAGATAGATCCACTTCAAACGATCATCCACACAGACGTCCAGCCTCAATCCCTCCTCAGCAGAAAAAAACCACTACATCCTCTGCAGGAGCTTCTTCATCTTCTCAACATCATATTCCCAAACGTGGACGATTCGAAAATCAATCCCCCTCCAACGAGGATTCTATGGACTGAACTTCTAACCTAGCCCATCCGGCTAATACTTACTATCAGCATCATTTGCTGGTTGAAAATTTAAAAAAATCCCCATTACTCCCACACCACTTTCTGTTATCTATTAGGAAATTTTTAGTCGAGACTTGACCATTCTTTTTCTAATATGCCTTCTAGGATCCAGTGTCTAAAGTATAGATACCTGACTTTCTTTTATTTTTTTTCCCTATTTCACTTTCCTACCCATATTGGTATTTATACTAATAAATGTATAGTGACATCCTTATACTCTATTTTATGTTTAGGTCCTTATACAAAGCGGACTTTGTTGTTTAAAGTTTTTTTTATATAGTCTCGTGGTCCTCCGGTGCTCTTCCTCCCTCAGGAAATTCTTGTTGCCCCCTGTTCCATCTTCAGATACCTGTTAGGACTATGCGGGTCTCTGACGATGGCTCTGGAACCTCTCGGAACATGCTGAATATGTTCTGTAGACGTTCCCACACCCTGTGTTATTATCTTTTGCTATTGCTAATATGCTATTATAAAAGGGTTGATCTTTTTTCATTTTTTTTTTTATTTCTACTCTATTTTTTTCTGTTTTGCTTTCTCTAATCTTTTCCCTCTCCAGGTGGTGATTACGAACCTAGAAGTAAGTCATGTTTATATTCTTATAGTAATCTATAATTTACAGTTATGGCTCCCATAAATATTCTGTCTTTAAATGTACAAGGGTTTAATATTCCACATAAACGTACAAAAGCTATGCGCACTTTTCATGCTAAAAAGGCTCACATTATATGCCTACAGGAAACTCACTTTATAGAAAAGGCTCATCCAAAATTCCTCTCCTCCACATATCCACAATTTTATGTTGCCTCTGCTCCCGTTAAACAACGGGGAACTCTTATAGGTTTCCACCGCAGCACTCCATTCACCCTTGTGTCACAACTGAATGATCCAGAAGGTAGATACATTTTGATTACAGGTTACCTTGCTGACGACCCTATCACGGTCGTCTCTTATTATGCTCCCAACAAACGACCATTAGCTTTTATGTCTCATCTCTTCCAACTTATCGAGACACATAAATTTGGTACATTGGTCTTATGTGGAGATTCTAATGCTACAGTATTCCCCTTCCTTGACAAATCTCCAATTACCCCTAATACGAACTCCGCCAAGACGACTCTTCAACCCCTGCTGACAGCCCACAAATTGGTAGACACATGGAGAGAACTTAATCCCACCAATAGACGTTATACACACTATTCGTATCCACACAAATCATTCTCCCGTATCGATCACATCTTTGTTCCAACTAGTTTATTACCAGAAATACTATCCTCTAAAATTATTCCATTACCATGGTCAGACCATTGTGCAGTTTTTACCACCCTAACCTCAACTATACCCATATCCCACGATACAACCTGGAACCTAAATGATACTCTGCTAACCCATCCATCCCATAGATTGTTAATCGAACAAGCGCTGTCTGATTACATCTCCTCTAATGATACAGACGATGTCTCTTCCCTGACATTATGGGAAGCTCATAAATCTGTCATTCGAGGAAATCTTATCCGTCTAACTTCAACACTCAAAAGAGAGCGTAAGCTTATGTTCGCAAAACTGGAAAATGCTTTCAACACATGTCACTCAGTCTTTCAATCCTCTCCAACTGTTGATAATCATACAAAGCTTGATAAAGCAAGACTGGATCTAGACCTTTTTTTAACAGATTCAGCCGACAAGCTTATGAGTAAACGCCAACATACCCAGTATCTCAAAGCCAACAAACCTGACACTCCTATGGCACGTAGTTTAAAAATGTTGCAAAAAGTGCAGTCCTCTTTCAGACTTAGGACTACACGTGACGGATATACTAGCAATCCGGTAAAAATACTGGAGGTATTCCATTCCAAACTATCTAAACTATATTCCTCTTGCCAAGAGTTTGACAAATCAAAAGCAGATACTATGTTTTCCAATATTAGTCTTCCCACCCTTGATCAACCACAACGTGATAATCTTGAACGCCAAATAACTACCCCGGAAGTCCTGAATGCGATCAATCAACTAAAACTTAATAAAAGACCAGGCCCCGACGGATTCTCAGCATTATACTATAAGCAGTTCTCACATATACTAGCGCCAATCCTGACCAGAGCCTTCAATTCCATCCTTGAAAATCATTCCTTCCGCACAGAAACACTCACCTCCATTATAGTAATGATTCCTAAACCACACTCAGACACAACTGCATGGACAAATTATCGCCCTATATCACTACTCAACCTTGACATTAAACTATTAGCTAAGATATTAGCTACCCGCCTCAACAATATTATAGGTCAATTGATACACCGTGATCAAACCGGCTTTATGCCAAAAAGGCAGGCAGGTGACAACATCAGACGTGCTCTCCTACTCATGAATGCAGCTAAATCTAGACATATTCCTTCATGTCTTATATCTTTAGATATTAAGAAAGCGTTTGATTCTGTCACTTGGCCATATATGCAGTATACGTTACAAAAATGGGGTTTTGGTAATCATTTTCTAAAATGGATCTCTTCTCTCTACGATAGCCCCAAAGCATACATTAAATATGCCGGTTATAAATCCGCAATGATGAACATTTGTAGAGGTACGAGACAGGGATGTCCCCTATCCCCCTTACTTTTCGCCCTCCTTATTGAACCATTGGCACAGTTAATTAGGAGTAATCAAGATATCAAGGGTATTGAATTAGGAGGCTTTCATCATAAATTATGCCTTTTCGCTGATGATATTCTCATATTCCTAACTCATCCACATATATCTGCTCCGAATCTACTCAACCTATTAGACAAATTTGCTACAGTTTCTGGACTTAAGGTCAACCCTACCAAATCAAATGTACTTAACATATCTTTAGAACAAACAGATCTCCTACATTTCCAATCTACTTTACCATTTCACTGGGTTTCTAATCAACTACCCTATTTAGGTGTTCAGCTCACAACCTCACTCAAAGATTTATTTAGAGCCAACTACCTCCCTTTATTGAAACAAGTCACTAACTACATGAAACAATGGTCCTCTCTCCCATTATCCTGGTTGGGAAGGATTAATGCAATAAAAATGTCAATTTTACCGAAATTTCTTTATTTGTTTAGAGTTTTGCCTATCCCACTACCAGCATATTTCCTCAGAATATTACAACGTAGAGTCTCGGCTTTCATCTGGGGGAAAATCAAACCACGGATACCTATGACCACTTTATATCTAAGTAAACTGAGGGGAGGGCTAGGCTTACCAAATTTTGCTTCCTATTATTCGGCTGCACAACTCTCAATCCTTACGAAATATCATTCTAACGTAGAATCACCCCTATGGATATTGATTGAATCTGTAGACTGTGACCCTATCTCTATTGCAAATATATTATGGATTCAACACACAGATAGGTCACATATCTCTTTTTTTTTTAACAGATTGTTAGGTCACATATCTCTAATCCCATTAGGAAGCATTCCTTATCAATATGGGATAAATTTGGTAAGCCTTCCAACCTTCAATCCCCGCATAATCCTCTTCTTTCCTTCCTTGGGAACCCAGCCTTTTACCCAGCATGGAGGTATCCAAAGTCATTTTCTGCTTGGTCCACTTTAAACTTATCTCGACTATATCAACTATGTCATAATTCCACCATCATGGAATTCCCAACACTGTGTGACACCCATGGACTCCCAAGATCTGAAACCTTTAGATACCTGCAAATCAAAAACTTTTACACTCCTCTCCTAAATGTTGGCACACCGCTTAACCAGATGTCTCAATTTGAACGTATATGCAAAAGTGATCCACACATTAGAGGGGTTATTTCTTCGATATACCAGCAGCTTACTACTCCCCCTAAGGATGTATTACCTTCCTATGCAGATAAATGGGCAGTAGATATGAACAGAGTTTTTGACACTAATGACTGGTCCAAAGTATGGCAGGCTACAAAAAGCTCTTCCCCAAATTGTCACGCTGTTGAAACCAATTTTAAAGTTTTAGCAAGATGGTACCTGGTACCTGCTAGAATAGCCAAATTTACCCCGACTTATCCTAACAACTGTTTCAGAGGTTGTCCTTCCCCAGGTACCCATTTCCACATCTGGTGGCAATATCCGGTGGTCCAAGAGTTTTGGACAAATATTTTTGCTTTGGCTTCCAAAGCCCTAGAATGTTCTATACCTCCAGATCCAGCTATGGCTCTTCTGAACCTGAAACCTCCAACGTTAACGCACCCTCAATTTAAGCTGTTCCTCCACCTTAGTACTGCCGCTAAACAAACTATAGCTAAAGCCTGGAAATCCAAAACTCTGATAGTTGCGGAAGCCAAACATAGAATGAATAGAGCTTTAACTTATGCTAAAATGTCGGCCATAGAAGACAATAATATCGATAAATTTAAACAGATCTGGCAACCTTGGGTAAAACATTACCTTCCCCCTGACTTCGACCAGTCATTATTGTTACCTCAATAGTTATTTGTTTATTTTATCAGATGAACTACATTGTCTTATTTGATATGCAGATCACCACCTGGAGAAACTCTTTCCTTCTTTCCTCTTCTTCTTTCTCCTTTTATTTTACTTTTTCCTCCCTCTTCTTCTCTGTCTCACATCTTTAGCTCTTTAGTTTTTTTTTATGGAATATATTAACTGAATTCATTTATTCGACATTATAATTGTCTACATTTAATACCAACTTGTTTTATTCTTCAGATTGTTTACCTTGAAGTTAAAATACACTGTAAACAATAGGATATGATCATACTCATTCGCTATTCACTATCCTTAAGATACTAATTTTCCCTATGTACTCTTACTACTATCTTAAGTTATGATAATACCTGTTCGTTTAAATTGCCCCCATTTTGCCACAGTTTGCACCCAATAGGGGTGGTAAAATGGTCTGGAGGCATATCTATAACACCTCTAGTAGTGATCCAGGGTTACTCATTATACCCATGAAACATTGTTTACTAGACGTTTTCACAGTGTCGGATTTCTGACCCATTATTTTATACTTTAGACTGCATAATACACATGTTGTTATTTACTTTTATTTAAATTACATGATATTTCATATGTGAAAATGAATATATGTAATGCACCTTATTATTTTCCTTTTTCGTTATTTATTGTTTCTGTCTTTTATTTGAAAATCAATAAAAATTTTGACAAGAGAAGCATGTTGTGGTCCACTGTGTCGAACGCCGCACTGAGATCCAGCAATACCAGAAGACACGATTCTCCATCATCCGCTGCTTCTAGGGCGTCATCCCATAGTTTCAGAAGTGCCGTTTCTGTGCCATGGCCTGGGCGGAAGCCCGATTGTAGTGGGTCCAGGAGTTTGTGTGTGTCCAGATGAAGTTGAAGCTTTTGTACTACTGCTTTCTCCATGATCTTGGAAATGGTGTTCCGGCTTGTTACCGGTCTGCGATTGTTCGGATCCTTGGGGTCGAGGTTGGGTTTCTTTAGTAATGGTTTGATGATGCCTTGCTTGAGGGAATTCGGAACCAATCCTTCTTTGAACGACTGATTTACTAGGTGTGTGATAGCGGGGGCCAGAATGTCAGAGCATTCTTTCAAGAGTTTTGTGGGGATGATGTCGTTTGGCGAGGTGCTGTCTCGGAGGCTCTTGATGACATTTTTGGTTTCATCCGTTGTGATCGGGGTAAGTGAAAAATGTGGTGCTTGTGCGCTGTGGATGTAAAATTCCTTACCTGGGTTGAGTTGAGTAGAGTTGGTTGTTGTTTTTTTTTTGTTGAATTTTTTTCTGAATGTTGTCTATTTTGTTGATGAAAAAAATCAGATAATTTGTTGCAGTATTCTTGAGTTTCGTTTCCTAGGGGCTCAAGGCAGGTGGGGTTCATAGTCTGGGCGACTAGTTTGAAAAGTTCCTGTGGTCGGTTTAAGGCTTTTGAGAGGGTGTTTGAGACATGTTCTTTTTTTTGCTGTGAAAATTGCTTTATGATATCTCTTGGTGAGTATTCTGTAGTTTGTGTGATTTTCCTTTGTGGTGTTTCTTCTCCAGGCTCTTTCTGCTCTTCTGTGTTCCCGTTTCAGTAGAGTAAGCGTGCCATTAAACCATCCAGAATTTTTCTTGCGGATGGGTGCTCGATGTTTCGGGGCGACTGTGTCTGCTGTTTGTAGAAGTGCCTTGTTTATGATGCTGAGTGTTCGTTCTGTTGAGTGGTTTTGATTTAATGTAGCCATTTTGTAGGTTAGTGTGGTTTTGAAGATTTCCGAATGTAGTTTCTTCTGCAATCTAATCCAGTGTGTTGTTGCCGGGTTTGGTTTTTGCAGGGAGATGTTGGTGGCGATCTCAAAATTTGATAGCGTGGTGGTCTGACCATGGTAGCGCTATGTTGTCTCGAATGCTGATGTCCGTATTTTGCTTGAAGATGAGGTCCAGGATGTGACCCGACCCATGTGTGGGAGCCTTTACTAGTTGTTGAAGCCCTAGGTCTTCCAGTTGATTGATGCAGGTGGTGGCGATGGGGTCTTCGGTGGAGTTCGCCCAGAGGTTGAAATCTCTGAGTACCAGAACCTTGTTGTTTTTCAGGGTGTGTGCCGAGATGAATTCCGTGAGTGGTATCGGTAGATTTGTCTTTGGTCCTGGTGGTCTGTAGCATAGCAGCATGTGAATGGTTTCTTGTGGTGTGGTTTGCATCTGTAGAGTAATTGTCTCCATAAAAGTTGCTGTGTTCTGTACCGTAGGTTTGACGAGCGCTAGATGAGCTTTGAAGATCACTGCTAGGCCTCCTCCTTTTTTTCCTTTCCTATGCTAGGTTAGGATCCTGTAGTTTTCTGGCACTAATTCTGTTAGGATGGTGTTGCAGTCGGGTGTTAGCCAGCTTTCCGTGATGAAGAGGCAATCTATGTTGTTTTGTGTGATGAAGTCATGGATTTCGTGCCTGTGCTTGACTGCCGATCTGGTGTTAATCAAGGCGCATGCTAACTGTTGCGGTTGAGTTGTAGTCTTCTTATGTTTGATCGTTGCTTGTGGATCGATCCTTAGTAGTCGTTATTTTTGTAATATTTTTTGAATGTCGGTCGGTAGAGTTGCGGTCAAATTTCTTAATCTGCATAGGGACTCTGCTGAGTATTTGAAATTGCACATGTTGAGGTGCTCCAAAAATTTTTTCCCTGCTGTGGACAAGATGATGCGTTGAAAAAACGCTGATGCTGTTGTTGAGGCGATAACGGTCTTGCGCAAGCTGGTTGAAGATGTTGCGGATCTGTGGGAAAACCCTGTAGACCTACACCCTCCCTCCCGTTGATCCAGAGGAAGGCGAAAAACCCCTACTAGCGCGGCCAATTGCTGTAGCAGAGGAAAAAATTCCTTCCTGACCCCCCGAGGGGCGGTCGGATGTTGGTCCCTGGATCAACTACTAAGTGGTGGTCCCTGCGTTACTTACCAGAATATTTACCTTACCGGGGTGATCCAATGATGGCGATAGGGTGGATCCTGATGTTGATCTCCTGGGGAAGAAAAGGCAGCTTTATAGCGATGCTGATCTTGCTGGTGAATGCTGTTAAAAACTAGTGGTTAAAAACTGGCTGGTCTGGCGTATGCTGTAATTAAAAGCTTTGTTAAAACTTGGTTAAAAGCTTGATTAAAAACTTGATTAAAACAATTAAAACAAGCAATTATACGGTTGTATAATCGCTTGTAGTTAAAAAACCTGTGCTTTAAAATAAATTTGGCCGGTCTGGGTGTACCAAGATGGCCGCCCTATTCGGTCCCAGCAGGTGGAGTGCTGTGGTCTGGGTGTACCAAGATGGCCGCCGGACTAGGCCCGAGCCGCGGCCTGTCCCAGTTCTGGCTCCTGGACTGTCTCCTGCTATGGTAAGAGGGCAGTAGAGTGGTTGGAGGGGGCGCCGCGTTGACCCTATAGGGGAGTGGAGATGCGATTGGGAAGGCGGATGGCTGGCTCGGCCGGGACTAGGCCGGAGCCGGGGACTATCCTGAAGGCTGATGCCCGATTGTCAGCTGCGGCCGGTGCAGAGGAGGGTCGGGCCGATTAGTTGAGCGGGCCCCGTGGGGTCCGCAGTGGGGTCCGGAGGGTACTGTATCCAACCCCAATCCCTGTTCCAACTGCTCGGGGATTCGGGATAAGAACTAGTTTGCTAGTTGGGGGTAGCTGGGGGTGGTGGGCTCCTGACGGCCGGAGCTCTAGACGCACGTCCTCCTCTATGCAGTGCCTCTGTGAAGTGATCTGTCAAACAGCTCTCTCCTGATAGGATGACTGCCAATGGGTCGAATGTGGCCATTTCCCTTGGGAACAGTTAACAGGGTCGAGTGGAAACCCTGGAAATGTTCTCTTTCTGGAACAGGGGCAACAACCTCCTGTGAGAGTTGTTGAATATAAGCATAGAAATCCATCTGTTTTTGCAGGGAAGATGGCATATTCAAGAGAATGAGGTGAGGTGAGGGGGGATGGGGGGACACAGAGCCAGAAACGCTAACTTCATAGTTCATAGTTAGTAAGGTTGCATAAAGACACCAGTCCATCCAGTTCAACCTGAGCGAGTGTCTACAACTGTCCCTATCCCTGTACATTGCACACTCACATTGGTCCCTACCCTCAAGGAGCCCACAATCCAAGGTTCCCTATATACTAGGGCCAATTTTTGGACAGAAGCCAATTAACCTACCTGCATGTCTTTGGATTGTGGGAGGAAACCGGAGTACCCGGAGGAAACCCACGCAGGCACAGGGAGAACATGCAAACTCCAGGCAGGTAGTGTCGTGGTTGGGATTCGAACCAGCGACCCTTCTTACTGCTAGGTGAGTGCTAACCACTACACCACTGTCCTTGTACCAGTGGAAACTAAAAGACCTATATATTAGCGATTTCTTTAAACCAAAAATACACTGCTCCAGTCAGGTACTCTACTTACACCCCCACACACTTTACAACTGGATGACACAACCTAGTTCGCAGGCTGCACTGTAGAAAGCAAAGAACGTCTGGACAGGTGCACTCCAGTACAATCCACTTTATTACCGCATAAAAGACCAAGATTACAGGCTGACAGACATAGGGAGGGAGTAGATGGTTGACACGTTTCACGCCATCAGCGCTTACTCATAACCATGATTTCTGAGATTTCTTAGCACCAGATGGGTGTTCATGTCCCAAGTGAGGGCACCCCTTCATTGGGAAAAACCTTTCCTACTCTAAAGGAGCTAAAGGTCTACCTGCAGGAGCGTGACCCTTCTTTTTCTGGGGTAGGAGAGTACTTTAAAGGATAAGTTAACCTTTGGAACAGGTTACATATTCCACCCGTATTTAGGGTGGAACATGTAAAATGTTTCAGCTCCTCCCTTCTCTTCCCCTGCCCAGCTTTCAGTTAAAGCGGGCAGGGGATCTTCTCCCCACACCCACTGCCACAATTTAAAAACAGCATGGTTGTGCGGGGCGCCTACACAGTTGAGTAATTTACAGTTTCCTGTGAATAAATGCCTAAAGTACCATCAGCCATGCAAGGTATCAGCAGACAGCTTACTGAGTGTTTGCAGGATCCAGGCATTGCACCTGATGATCTGCTGAATAAATGCAAACTTTCTTTACCTGCAAAAAGATGTGCATTTATTTATTTAAAGGTGAACTTGTCCTTTAACCCCCCAGTGATATCCTCATTGTACCAAGGAAGTATAAAATAAGCAAATTTCCCTCAAAGGGAATCCTTTCAAGTTCTTTTTTTTGCACTGAAGTTTTTCCAACCAGCCTTTAAGGCAGAGGATTGTAAAGCCACAAGCAATAAGCTCCAGGTGGTGGTGGATGGAGGGGTCCTCTAAAATGTAGCCATGGTCTCAGGCGATAGCTATATATGCAACCGCAGCTTGTAGAGTAGGACATGACAGAGGAAAAGGCCTTAAAGAGGCCTTCGAACCTCTTATCCACTGGGTCATTGAAAACAGGATTATCTTCCACAGGCACCTTCAAGGTCTTGTTAAGACAAGAAATGGCTGGGTCAACCACAGGGATTGTCTGTTTCTGAAGGAAGCTCTCTTCAATAGTGTATGGCTGCGCAAAACACTTTGGTGGGACAAAACATTTTTCAGGGTGAGGCCATTCACCTTACAAGACAGGCTATAAAAGGGAGTCAAACTGCAAAGCTCATGGCAGGTTTGGACATTTTTAGGGACACAAACCTGCTACGACACCCTCCGATTCACTTGCTGAATACTTTGGGGTGAGCGGACTAGGACAACTGTAATGCACAAATAAGTATAGCAATAGTATCCTTAGGTTTTGGTGAGATTGCAGCAGGGTCTCATCCTGATCAAATTCCTCAGAGGTGGGGGGGGGGGGGGGTTACTTGTGATCCTTGCACACCCATAAAGTTAGACATGGTGGCTGAAAACTCCTCTCTTGACAGGTATAAGAAAGGGTGTGCACCCAAGGGAGCAGCAGAGCTCCAGACTGGGAGCAATGTCAAAACAGAGCGGACTAGTACTTTTCAGAAAGGGACTACAATTCCCTTGCCCTCCCAATCTGATAGTGGAGTCTTGGCTGGCATGGCCCTTTGATCTTGTGCCTATGATCTGCCATGTGTGGTGTTAGGTGTCCCCAAAGCAGTACTCATGACATTCACTGATGCAAAGAGGGAAGGAGGCAGCCTTCTCCGCCAGGCACTGAAGACTTTTGGAATGCAGGACGCATCCAAAAATAGCAGTGCTGTCTGTGGAAGCTACAAGGGCAACTGCCGGGAGCAAGCCAAGAGGAAGAGAGTGGTGTGTGCATGTGCAATAGAGTTGGAGAGACAGGGTAACCCCCACTGAACTTCCACATTTAAGTGTTGCAGCCTGTGCCCCCCATACAAGCTACCAGGGAATCGAGATGCCAGCATGCTGAGGACCAGGGAAAGAGACACAGATCTCACAACTTACCTTAGCAAATGCCCTAATTATTTAAAGAAGGATATTTGCCCTCCTTGAAGGGGTAGAGCTCAACTGTTGTTGAACCATGGTCTTGTAAGCCCTGTGGCTTACTCAATGTAATGCACCACGTGCCAACATGAGAAAAAAACAGGATGCAAACGAGAGGTAAACTGCATTTGTTCTCTTTTTACCCTTTATAATCACCTGGAAATGCTGCATTGACACTTTCCATCTCTTTATGTCTACACACAAACATGTCTCCATGTTTGTGCTTTCTTTTCAGCTCACAGAAAGCGACAAGGACACTGCACTCTTGGCAAGCTCAACCGGTAACTGTTGTACTTTCTAAAAATGTTGTTGACATGAGAAAAGGAAACTAATATAGCCCCCACATCAAATGACTCAAACTGCAATTTATTACACTTTTGTTTTTCGGGTTTAGATATGCTTTAACACCTCACAATTCATGTAGCTTTGGTCAAAAGGAGGGCACAACAAAGCCCCTGTGTAATATTGCCACCATGAGGAACCAAATTGCTTCCTACACCACCATGGGGAGTCAGCTCAGTTCCCTGGATTAACCTATTAAACTCTGAGCCTTTAATGCAGTGGTCTCCAAACTGCGGCCCTTTCTTGCTTTTATCGGCCCTTGGGCAATCCCCCCCCCCAACAGTGGGGAATAGTTCCTGGCACTGATACCAATGATGGGGCACTATTCCTCCAACTGATATCAATGGTGGGGCACTATTCCTCCGACGCCACTGACTGGGCACTAATTCCTCCCAGTGATCGCAATGATGGGGTGCTATTCCTCCCACTACAACCAATAGTGGCGCACAATTCCTCCCACTGATACCAACAATGGAGCACAATTCCTCCCACTGATACCAACAATGAAGCACTATTACTCCCCCTAATACTAATGCTGGAGCATGGTTTACTCCTCCCACTGACACCAGGACTTATTCTGCTCCCACTGGCCTCAGACCGACCCCCCTAAAGTTTGAAGAAAGTTTGAAGTCCCCTGTTTTAGTACATTAACAACTGAGACACAATTAAAACATTCTGTGTTTCCATATTCCGTAAATTGTATGCTTAAATTCATTTTAAATTCTAAAATAATGCTACAAATTGTGGAAAAGGGTATAAATACTTGCAGAACTTACAGCTGGCTACAACCAAGTACATATGTGAATATACTCTCCGTTAGAGAGACAGAATCCTCTATTACCACTTCGGACCACCCTTAGTCATAGTTACAAGCTGTGTTTCCAACAGGGACTGCATAAAGCCCCAGTAGCATTCCGCTGTTTATACTTACCCTGCAGACATCAATGCATTTTGCAACTGGCCAAAGATAAATGCTATTGAATATATTAAACACATGGTTTAAAGAAGAATACCAAGAAATCTTTTCAACTTAATAAATTTTATTTTTCACCAAGGCAGATTAAACAAAACAATCATATTCTGCACCACATTTTTTTTTATAAAACTCTGCAACGTGCAAAATCAACAAAAGTTTGCCTTGCTGTGCTTGCATTACAGATGTAAGCCAAGTATATTGTAGAAGAGCACTGCTATATCCACTATAAAAAGAGATGGTACTGGGGAAAAGGAAAAGTCAGGAGCAACTGCTTTTGTGCATCTTCACTTCCCATAGCACTTAGATTAGATCACCGGCTATGCATGATTGGAGACACGAATAAACATATATGGCTCTGAAAAATGTTGATCCCCTTTTGGATTGTAAAACAGATGAAGCAGTGACAAAGCTACAATCATATGAGTATTATGAACATTCAGAGGCTGGCATGGCACAGCAATGCATTTGTAGTTTAAGGTCTAATAAAATAATTATGAACTCTGAAATATAAGAAAACTCAATGGAAAATATATTCCAGTCAAGCATAATACATCTTAAAAATAAAAATCAAAGAAAAAAAGTCCTAAAAGGATTGCTGTATATAAAGCACATAGGAATAAAAGGTATGGTTATATACACGGTATATGCTAGTCCATATGTTACAACCAGCAGAAAAAACAGATTATTGTGGAAAGGTACAAAGCATCATTTGCTTTTTTTTTTTTTTTTACACAAGTGTTCTTAACTTTGATACTTTAGCCCTACAAAGAGTTGTATATAAAGGAATACAGTTTTGTCTCCGGCTTTGTTCCAGTTGTGTTCCTGCACACCTCAGAGTAATAAGTCAACAGTAATTTGTAAACTTCACCTGCAAAACAGAAAAGGTTACAAAGTTAAAATTTTCAAAAAATGGCGGTTTCAGCCCCCCCGTTTACAATTAGTGCAACAATAGTCATGCAATTTGACAGTTCCAAATCGTATGACAAGTCACACCCTATTGCTGGCAATAGAACCCTTCATCGACTTCTGTTAATAGGTTGCAAGCTGCAATAAAATCGCCAGTGCAAATTGCACTGATGTGCAGATTTGAAATTGCGCTGAAGTAGCGTGATTTCAAAGCCACCTCGGTGTGAACCAGGGCTTCATCCCAAAGGAAAAATATCAGTAACTTTTGTAGACCCCTACAAAGTAAATAAGAAGGAAATGCAATTTACTCACCAACCGTTTTGTTCTGCTTAGAAAGGAAGGAATACATTCTGTAAACATCATACATTAACTCCTTGTCTCCAAAGGTGAAATACACAACATCTCGCCCAGTCTCTGAAGCTGCCAGAAGCTGTATTAAAGCTGCAAAGGAAGTATGAAACACATGAACAAGGCAATAATCAACAATTTCTTGCACATAACACTTCTGGAATATGCAGTTCAGTTTTGGGCACCAGTTCACAAAAAGGATATTTTGGAACTGGAGAAAGTGCAGAGAAGGGCAACCAAACTAATAAGAGGCATGCTCAGCTATGAGGAAAGATTAGAGGAACTGAATTTATTCTCTCTTGAGAAGAGGAGATTAAGGGGGGATATGACCAACATGTACAAATACATAAGGGGTCCATATAGTGTATTTGGTGTTGAGTTATTCACTTTACGGTCAACACAGAGGATAAGGGGGCACTCTTTTCACCTAGAAGAGATTATTTCCAAAAACAAAGGTTTTTTTCACAGTAAGAGCTGTGAATATGTGGAATAGACCCCCTCTAGAGGTGGTTCTGGCCAGCTCAGTAGATTGCTTATATTTTCCCCTGCTGTAGCAAATTGGATCATGCTTTGCTGGGGTTTTTCGCCTTCCTCTGGATCAACTGTGGGTATAGGATTATGTATATGGAATTGTATGATATTATTAGGTTTTATTTTTATGGTTGAACTGGATGTCCTTTTTCAACCTGACTTACTATTTACCTTCAGGGTATTTCTGAAAGCTTCTGCTAACAGAGGTGTCATAAGATGCAGCCAGGTACTTGAATAGGTTGGACTTGATGGACTTGTGTCTTTTTTCAACCTCACCTATTATGTAATAAGCTGGATGTACAGACTTTAAACCTCATTGGGCAGCTATTTATCTAAGAAAGGTGTTTATGTATAGTAAGAATGGTCATTCAGTCTATTCAGATTAATATAAAAAGAAAACCAAAATGACGACAGGCACTTCCTGAAGACGCTGTGAATGGTACGTACATCGAATCGCTTGAGCCGTCACTTCCAGGTTTTCACACCAACTTGAGCTAGGCATGCAGGAATAGGATAAAGCCTCCTAAGCTGTATACACTGATGCCGGTTATGAGGCACTGTAAAATGTAACTTGAACTTTTAAACTTTATTTCTTTTATGATTATATTAAATATTACACTAGGAAATATTTTTCTAGCATTTTTTTTACCACCTTATATTCTTAAGGATACCTTAAAGGACCTCTATAATCATGGGGGAAGCCTTAAAGAGAACCTGTCCTGGATGACATCTTAAATCAAAAATGCATATTGACCCTCAGTATGGGTGTCATTTGAGTCTGGTGAGTTTGCATTCTAGCTTTATTAAGCACAAGTGGTGAAGATATGCGGATATAACACCAAGGAAACTTTATCCCCTACAATATCTCGTGGGGCTGGTCTGCACACCCTAAAGACTATGCTTTCATTACTCCTTTTTGTGTTTATTTGGTTTGGCACAATTTGGCACTACTTACTATATACAGTGTCTTGAAAAAGTATTCATACCCCTTGAAATTTTCCACATTTTGTAATTTTACAACCAAAAGCGTAAATGTATTTTATTGGGATTTTAAATTGATAGACCAACACAAAGTGGCATGTAATTGTGAAGTGGAAGGAAAATGTTTTACAAATAATAATGTGAAAAGTGTGGCATGCATTTGTATTCAGCCCCCCTCAGTCAATACTTTGTAGAACCACCTTTCACTGCAATTACAGCTGCAAGTCTTTTTGGGTATGTCTCTACTAGCTTTTCAAATCTAGAGAGTGACATTTTTGCCCATACTTTTTTCCAAAATAGCTCAAGCTCTGTCAGATTGGATGGAGAGCGTCTGAACAGCAATTTTCAAGTCTTGCCACAGATTCTTAATTGGATTTAGGTCTGGACTTTAAATGTGCCATTCTAACATGAGTATGCTTTGATCTAAACCATTCCATTGTAGCTCTGGCTGTATGTTTAGGGTCATTGTCCTGTTGGAAGGTGAACCTCCGCCCCGGTCTCATGTCTGTTCAACAGGTTTTCTTCTAAGATTGCCCTGTATTTGGCTCCATCCAACTTCCCATCAACTCTGACCAGCTTCCCTGTCCCTGCTGAAGAAAAGCATCCCTACAGTATGATGCTGCCACCAACATGTTACACGGTGGGGATGGTGTGTTCAGGGTAATGTGCAGTGTAAGTTTTCCGCCACACATAGCATTTTGCTTTTAGGCAAAAAAATAAAATTTTGGTCTCATCTGACCAGAGCACCTACTTCCAAATGCTTGCTGTGTCCCCCACATGGCTTCTCACAAACTACCAATGGGACTTCTTATGGCTTTTTTCTTGCCATTTTTCCATAAACGGCAGATTTGTGGAGTGAACAACTAATAGTTGTCCTGTGGACAGATTCTCCCACCTGAACTGTGGATCTCTGCAGCTCATCCAGAATTACCATGGGCCTCTTGGCTGCTTCTCTGATTAATGCTCTCCTTACCCGGCCTGTCAGTTTAGGTGGATGGCCATTTCTTGGTAGGTTTACAGTTGTGCCATACTCTTTCCATTTTCAGATGATGGATTGAACAGTGCTCCGTGGCTATTGAGATATTTTTTTCTAACTTGATCCTGCTTTAAAAACTTCTCCACAACTCTATCTCTGACATGTCTGGTGTGTTGCTTGGCCTTCATGATGCGGTTTGTTCAATAAGGTTCTCTAACAAAGCTCTGAGGGCTTCACAGAACAGCTGTATTTATACTGAGGTTAAATTACACACAGGTGGCCTCCATCTATTAATTAGGTGACTTCTGTAGGCAATTTGTTCCACTAGATTTTATTTAAGGGTATCAGAGTAAAGGGGGCTGAATACAAATGCACGCCACACTTTTCAGATATTTGTAAAAAAAAAATTAAAACCATTTATAATTTTCCTTCCACTTCACAATTATGTGCCACTTTGTGCTGGTCCATCACATAAAATGCATTTGCGTTTTTTTGGTTGCAATATAACGAAATGTGCAAAATTTCAAGGACTTTGATGTATGTATTTGCAAGCGCCATACCTTTTCTAAAGAAAAAAAAATGTACTCGCAAAGATGGCAGATGTCTGCATAAGCACACAATTTAACACGAGGCAATGGAAAAAAAAATCACCTTTTGCTTGGCAGAATTTAAATGGGATGCTGTGGTCACGTAGTTGCTGAATGAATACAAGGGAGCACACCGTCATCAGATGTGTGACTGCGGACTTGTATAGCAATGCAAAAGCCATTTGACGCAAACAAAAACCCATCAACACGGGCCTTAAATGTAGAGAATGACAAGGTAACACTATCATCCCCATATAACTGAGAGGTTCCATGCTGCCATCCAAAAAAGTCCCTTTTTTGGGAAGGCTCTTTCTCTGCCATAGCATACAGCTCTGCCATAGCGTACAACTTTCTCTGCTATAGCATACAACTCTGGAGGAAGCAAGTGTTTTACTGCCATCCCTATGATTTAGGGTTAAATTAAATGTGCCATATGTATTTATTTTGCAATGTATAGTGTCCATGTAAGATATGCGATGTCTTGTGAGGAGGCTGCATTTTATTTTTATTGTAAAATAATAAAGGTTTATGATTCTGATAATCAGGAAGCCTTATTTAGCTTTGTATAGTTAATATTTTTTGACACTTTCATTTAAAACACACTAAAGACTTTATCATGTATGAAGTATCGATTCATTATTTGAACCCCTTTCATTGCCAGACCAGTGTTTCCATTTTTTTTTCCGGAAATCTAGAGAACCTGAGAAAAACTGACTCACAGTGGCAGCAGCAAAAGGGCTAAGTATTTGTGTACCAAGTCTGTATCGAGTTGTGTATAGGCAAATTACAAGGCCAGTGTAATAGCAAGAACCATAAAGTCCCTGCTCTCACTTTTCTCGTGCCTCCTCACCACCCAATAAACCCCTACACAACTATCAACTTTATGAAAAATCACCTATATTGCTCCACTTCCACATTACCATGCTCAGTCACACAGCTCTAAAGAGAGATTTTTTTAGGAGTTCCTTCATATCCTGAAGAAATGGGTATTTATGCTATGTTGCAATGGGGCAACATTTTACAGATGCTTTGATAGAAGAATTTCCCTTTGTTTATGCCAGCTGCCATTAGCTATTTTTTAAAATACTTTATTTAGGACATAGGTACAATTATAAGGTCACATGCAGAAGTCAGATGGCGTGTACACAAGGCTGGACTTTGCACCGACAGACGGAAAAATTAAGAACAGGCTCTCAATCTAAAGTCCGTCGGAAATGCAGACAGAAAAAGACCGATGGGCATACACACAGTCTTACAGAAAATTAAAAGGGTTAGGGGCATGAGGCCTAAAAGAAACAGCCTACAGTCATAGGGAATACAGAGATGAACATTCAAGGAAGATTTGTAGAGCGTTTATGGAACACAGTTAATGTGCAGTAGACAATTCAAAGGGTGGTGGACCATAGTTCATTGAGGTAATTTAACCTAGAATGGACACGTTTTCAGTTAAATCCAAAAGACATTAGGGTGTTTCTTATAAAGAAGCCCCAGTACCCTATACCACTGTGAACAAATCCTAAATCTCTCTTCTTGTAAACAAACAAGATGCCCTCATCTATTTGTACTGAGGTGAACATCATTTGCATCTATTTCTCACTTATGAATATAGGGCAGGGGATATCCCGCTTTAGGAGCTACAAGGAGCTTACACATCTGAGACAGTAAAGCTGGCCGTAGCTGGATAGAATTTCAAACAAAAAGTCTTAGGAAATGTCTCAGAACATGTTAATGTTGTTTGTAGGATTCGACTTGCTTTTAACATCTGAATTTGGAACAAATGGACTTTACCAAACGAAAACCACATACACAGATTTTCGGTCCTGCTCCTTCAAATTTTCTCGTTTTCAAAACCAAAAGCTGACTTGACCCGCTAATGATTACAAACTTTCTTAGAACATTCTTTTCCCAAGAATTTTCATTTGAAATTCTACCCATCTATGGCCAGCTTAAGTGAGGGACACAACTCCTCACTACACAGGTTTTTGAATGGAATGGTAAAACTAGGGTGTTTGACCTGGACCAGGGTAGCACTCAAGAAATGGAGCAATTGATAAACAGACCAAACATCAATGGGTGGGATAAAAAGATTTTGGATTGCCCATTAGCAATTTTTAAACGAGCATTCTCCTATCAGGAGGACATAAGCCAAAGCTTAACATACTGTAGACAAACAACCTCAAAGCAGAAAGTGTCTGCTATGCCTTCGCTATATCCCAGCATTTTTAAAATCTACTGCAGATTTACAAATTCCTAAAAAAAAAAAAAAAAAACAACTGAAGCTGAATACACGCTATACAGTTTTCTGTAGATTTTTTCCTTTAGTTTTACCAAAACCATATATATGGAAACCATACAAAAGTTGTATAGTGTGTATGGTGTCTTAGCGGTACTTTTCTTTTCATTAAAGACCTTAATATGTTTACATAACCTTGTAATTTTTTTACTGCACTATACCAATTCAAGAAAAAAAAATACACAAACACCTTAAAACCCGAGATCCGCCTGTGCTATATGCTATAATATATCACAATCAAATTTCTAGCTTTCTTAAAACCTTTCCTGAGGATAAAACAATGAATCTCAAGGCCTAAATGGGATCACTAGCCAAAACCTGGTTTGTTCTGTCTACACTTCATTACTCTGAGCCGCATTCAAAGAGATGTCATTGCATTTTATAATAATCTCTATACAACTTCTACCAGATGGCTTGTTGAACAGAATTTACCTGAAGGGCAAATCAATCATCAGTCTCTCTTCTCTTAACTGTGATTTACAGCCTTGTTTTGTACATGTTCTCAGGAAAACGGTATCTGTCTGATATTTCACTATTTCTACAGCAGTCTGCCATTAGTACAGTGATATTCCAGGAGTGCCTTTTCTGTGCAAGTAGTAAGCTAGTATCATTTAACTACTTGCTTACTGGGAACTTAAACCCCCCTCCTGTCCAGACCAATTTTCAGCGCTGATGCACTTTGAATGACAATTGCACAGTCATGCTACACTGTACCCAAATCATTTTTTCACACATATAAAGCTTTCTTTTTGTGGTATTTGATCACCAGTTTTTATTTTTTGTTAAAAAAAATTAAAAAGACCAAATTTTTTTTTTTTTTATATTTTGTTATAAAATTTTAAAACAGGTAATTTTTCTCCTTCATTGATCTACGCTGATGAGGTGGCACTGATGGGCACCGATAGGTGGCAGTGATGGGTGGCAATAATGGGCACTGATAGGCAGCACCACTCGTGGACATTGAGAGGTGGCACAGATGAGGCATAATCGCCTCTTCCTCTTTGGGACCGATGTCCCTTGCAGATGAGCCGGTGATGCTGCATCTGTCCTCTGCCGGCTTTAACACTGAGAACTGAGCGATCAAACACCACTGATCGCTCGGTTCTCAGAGCTCCGTGAGCAGACAGCTGGCGACCATTAGTCACTGATGTCTGCTCTGCCCCCTGCGCTCACTGGATCGCTGAACTGTGGAGGGGGCAGGAGCGGCTGGCTCAGGCTCTCTGTGAACCGCTGAGAGGCTGGGCCAGGTGTCGGTATAGGGTTCTGGGTGGATCCTGACCATATGGTCGCGATTTTTCCCCAGCCTGGACCAGCTTAGTGATGTCAGCCACTGAAAAACAGGTCACAGGAGTGCAGAACGGACTGCACTCCTGTGATCCACAGGAGAAGTACAGCCAACAAGCTTTAGCTGTACTTCTCCTTTAACTACAAGCCTGAAGCCACTGCTGAGTTGCTCAGCTGTGAAACACTTACAAGGACTTTGCTTTGAAACTTCTATTTTTGTGTTCAATCTAATTGTATTTGGCAGAATAGAAATAAAGGTTTCAAAGCATTAACAAATTACTGAGTCAATTTAAATCAATCTGGCATTTTTTTACATGTTTAACTATGAAAATTGATATAATTCCAGTTAAACAAAGATCAGTACAGTTTACTCCACACATTGCATTTGTGTATGCTTAAAGAAGGCAGGATACAGTCTATTTTTGCACTGTACATTCTGACAAGCTGTAATGCTTTGCAGAACATAGACATAAAGTGGCTGTAAACCTCTGACATGAAATGTAAACAGAGCACATTCATTTGTGCACTTGCCTGTATCCCAAAACCACTGAGCTTGATTTCTCTCTGCTGCCTCATTTCTCAGCTATTATCATGAGTCACTATGAAAAGGTTTTTCTGACACAAAGATAAAAAAAAGGTGATGGGGAGGGAGCTCCAGCACACAGCCTGTGACCGATATCCTTAGCTCTGCATGTTCCCCTTGTACTGTGAGGAGGGGGTGTGTCCCTGACATCCAGTCAGTGGTCAGAGCCTTGCTGAGATCTTGTGAGACTTCAGATCCCCACCCCCCTGCTTTTAATAGCGCAGAGATCCTGTGTAAACTATGGACTTTGAACTGACGCAGTGGACCGATAGCTGTAGATAAACAGGTGCAACGTATGTCAGTCACTTCACTAGGTATATGTGAGAGGCACCCCAACACACTTGTCTGCAATGTTCCTCATGCAGCATAAGATGTTTATCTAAAAATATATACAATCAATATTTGTAACAAGAAATGCACATAATCCTCATTATACAAGTCTTAACAACATTCTTATCTCACTTCCTGTTTAGAAAGTAAGACAGGAAATTATAAAAAGTTGTGGGTAAACCCTCTCCCTGACCTTCCTTGAGATAGATCTAAGGAAGAATATATGGAGGTTGGACTCTTTGTTGAGCAACCCCCAGCAATCTAAACTCCCTTCAACATACCACAAGCAACCCATCAGGAATTACAATAATGTTAGACAAACTGGACGATGCCTCATGTTCCCCCAGAAACTGTTCAAGTCCACAACAGAATATCCATCACGCACACCATCATTGAGATGACCAGATTTGGGAGTTTCTAGACCAATACTGATAAAAAGCCCTTACCTGCTCTGAATGCTAGGAAATCAGAGTCCCCACTCTCTAGAGGAATTCATCCTGGCACTAAAACAGATGAAGTTAAGAAAAAGCCCAGGGTCGGACGGAATTATGGCTTAATACTATAAATGCTTGCTAGACACTTTGGCCGTGAGATTTCTGAAGGCTTTCAACTCACTAGCTAAATCGCAGAACTCGCCATACAGCCTCTTATCTGATGGTGATCCCGAAAGAGAGGAAGGACCCAACTACAGACCTACAGTGTATATCGCTACTAAACGTAGATATAAAGATACTCGCGCCAACACTAGCAAATTGCCTATCCCTGTTCGACTTTTGGATCTCCCTTGACCAGGCAGGCTTTATCCCTGGATGGGAGGCAAGGAATAACACTATTAAGGTCATTAACCATCACTACTGGCTCACCTGCACATGCAAACAAGGATTTTTTTTTCTGTCTGTAGGTACCAAAAAGGCATTCCATTGGGTGGCCTGGGACTGAAGTCTTGCAAAAATTAGGTTCTGCACAAATATGCGTAACTTCATACTGTCCCTCTATGTCAATCTCTAGGTGAGAGTCAGGGTGAATGGCCACCTATCGAATGCCTTCAGATTAGCAATGGCACTAGACAGGGCAGTACCCTTTCCCCATTGATCTACGTGCTGGAGCTGCTGTGCTTGTACCCTTCGCTGAAACGATCGGATTCAGGCACGTAAAAGGGGGGCTCTGGGGAGCTGCTGCACTACAGAAGGGTTTTCACCTTAATGCATACAACCCCATTAAGATGTATATGCCTGGAGTTGGGTTTTTACATTTTTGAGTGAAACCACTACTATCCAATAAACCTTCTAATTTTCCATTAAAATTGTTAAAATCACTATTAATCCTTTGCACATTCCAACAACATGTAGCTGCTCTTGATTGAGATAAATAACCCCTCATCATCCAAAAGATTGATATGTAATGATCAATTAAAGAGTTGTTCAAAGTCAACATTTAATCAAGCTATTCATTTAGCCAGGCTTCATTGCCTTCATTTGTAATCCCAATTATAATGAACTGCAAATGCATGGGCGTAAGATCCTTGCACAGAATTTATCTTGATCACTTTACAATATGTGAAGTTTTTATTTATTTTTTTTACTATGAAATACATTCAGAAAAATAGTTTACTATTTTTTTTGCAGAGTTCCAGGCTTTTTTCAGTTTATTAAAAAAGTCAGCAGCTACAAAAAGTATAGCTGCTCACTTTTAATAAACAGACACTCACCTGTCCTACGGTCCAACGATGCAGCCGCCGGAAGCCTTGCTCCTCTCCGCAGCGCTGCCATAGAAACTGTGGGCACCCGGCCATGAGCGGTCACACACTGCGCATGCGTGAGTTGCGCTGCACTCTCCGAGTGGACAGGCAATCTTCTGGGACCTGTGACATGTCCAAGAAGATTGCCAAGAGGGAGGGGCCACCTAGGGGTAGAGGCAGTGGAACAGGAAGTCCCTCTCAAAACTAGGCACCCACTCCCCCCCCCCCCCCAAAAAAAATGACATGCCAAATGTGGCATGTAAGGGGGCGAGGAGTGCTTAAAGTGAAAGTTCCACTTTTGGGTGGAACTCCGCTTTAAGCGATACACAGAAACTATACATATACCTGCATAAAGCTAAACTGCAGTATTTCTGCACCCACAGTCACAGGTGTCAAAATTGTTTGCGTATACAGTATCTCACAAAAGTGAGTACACCCCTCACATTTTTTGTAAATATTTTATTAGGGTATATCTTTGACAACACTGAAGAAATTACACTTTGCTACAATGTAAAGTAGTGAGTGTACAGCTTGTATAACAGAATAAATTAGCTGTCCCCTCAAAATAACTCAACACACATCCCTTAAAGTGGTTGTAAACCCTTTACAACAAGTAAGCCTATAATAAGGCTTACCTGTAGCTACCCCGGATATCTCCTAAACCTGCACGGTTTAGGAGATATCCCCTGTATCAGCATGTGCCGACGTCATTGGCACATGCACACTGAAGCAACGGCACATTTGCTTCAACTCCCGCACGCGCGGGAGTGACGTCATCGCGGCTCCGGCCAATCCCATCGATGGAGCCCGCAAAACCCAGAATTAACTCTGGGGGCGATGTTACCAGCCGGACCAGTGTACAAGGACCTCTGCAAGGGCTTTGATCTAAGGAAAGCATTTCATAATGAGCTAGTATGCTATGCATACTACCTCATAATGCCTTTGTCTTGCAGGTTTTTAATTTTTTTTATTAGTGGGTTTACAACCACTTTAATGTCTAAACCGCTGGCATAGTGTGTTAAATTTGGTGTTATTGCTCTTATACTGGTCACTGGAAGTTCAATATGGCACCATGGCAGAACTCGGAGGATCTGTGAAAAAAAAAATAAAAGAATTGCTGCTCTACGTAAAAATGCCATAGGCTATAAGAAGATTGCCAATACCCTAAAACTGAGCTGCAGCATGGTGGCCAAGACCACATAGCGGTTTAACAGGTTCCACTCAGAACAGGCCTCACCATGGTCGAAAAAACAAAGTGAAACACCGCGCTGATCCCTACCTCAAAGCATAAAACTCACTAACATTGATCAGGATAAGTGATATCAATATAACAATACGAGTGAGAAAATAAATATAAACAATAAACCCTAAAGCAGCAGCTAAAAAATTGTGAGATATACACAATAAATGGACAAAATAATACAAAAAGCCGCGCTATTACCTAAATTAAAAAATAATAATAATAAATGGTGCAAATAAATAATATGGAAAGCCTAAAGCAGTATCATGTGATATGATCCAATTAATACCCTAAAAAGTCCAGTGAATAAATGAATAGAAACCTAGAACAATTTATGTAATATGAAATAATCAAAGAAAAGTCCAGTATGGAGAACATAAATCCAAACGTGACAAAGTGAAAATCCAAAAAAAAGTAGTGACTGTCGTGATCCACCACCAGATGTTGAATGTGCTTACCAGAGGGCAAGCTAAAATAGGCCCATAAGTTGATGTCAGGATGAGTCGCAGCCAAATAGACCCCAAGTATGATCTCCTTCACAGGGTTAACCAGAAACGGAAAACGGGCTGGCAATCCTCCTTGGGACCGATGATACCAGGGGCAACCTCCGGTTGATAACGAACCAACAAACTCACAAGCGGCTGCGCAGTTTCTGGCTCCCGGGAAGAGACACCAGGCTACTGAAGCGGCTGAGTTTGGGTCTGTGCTGTGTCTGCACCATCCTTCTTCTCTGCTGGATGCTGTGTAATGACATTGGTGGTGGATCACGACAGTCACTACTTTTTTTTGGATTTTCACTTTGTCACGTTTGGATTTATGTTCTCCATACTGGACTTTTCTTTGATTATTTCATATTACATAAATTGTTCTAGGTTTCTATTCATTTATTCACTGGACTTTTTAGGGTATTAATTGGATCATATCACATGATACTGCTTTAGGCTTTCCATATTATTTATTTGCACCATTTATTATTATTATTTTTTAATTTAGGTAATAGCGCGGTTTTTGTATTATTTTATATTCTCACCATGGTCGACCAAAGAAGTTGAGTGCACATACTCAGCGTCATATCCAGAGGTTGTCTTTGTGAAATAGACATGAGTGCTGCCAGGATTGCTGCAGAGGTTGAAGGGGTGGGCGGGTCAGCCTGTTAGTGCTCAGACCATACACCACACACTGCATCAAATTGGTCTGCATGGCTGTCATCACAGAAGGAAGCCTCTTCTAAAGATAATGCACAAGAAAGCCTGCAAACAGTTTGCTAAAGACAAGCAGACTAAGGACAATGATTACTGCAACCACTGGGGAGCTACAGTTCATTGAGGGAACCATGAATGCTAACATGTACTGTTACATACTGAAGCAGAGCATGATCCCTTCCCTTCAGAGACTGCCCGCAGTATTTTAACATAACAACCTCAAAGACAACCATTGCCTTGCTAAATTCTTGTTTCCCCACTTTCATCTATGGGCAATACACCACCTCCATCTTAATGGGCCCCCCTTTGTGTTGGCCTTTTTAGGGTTAGACACATGTAAGGTAGGCTGTTTTAATCTTTAAATTGAATAATGAAACATATTAGTGATATTTGCACAAATGAGTTATGGATATTGTGCATTTCAAAGATTTGACTGGCATACCTCATATCTCATGTTTTTTGATTTTTTTTTTAGGTGTCATGATCATACTTACCTGGTTCTGAGGAAGCTTTTGGCGAAACGCGTCAACAAGTATTTATGACACACAATATGATCCTAAATATTTCAATATTTATGTACATGTGTCACTATTTTTTAATCAAATGTATATAAGATTGTATTTTGTATCAATAAAATTATTATAAATGTATTATTATTTGTTTGCACATCTTGTTCAGGTACCGATATAGTCCATCTAGTTGGTCCTCCTTCTTTGTCTTTTTTATTAAACCTTATACAGGATGAGGTACCCCCTTTAGATTTCGATATACATTTAGATTTTTTCCCTGTCTATTCAGAGAGTTATCTGCCTCTGGAAATGAGGAAATATCTATAGAAAAACAATATAACTTAAAGGAATGTAAATACTCAGCGTTTTTCATCTTAATGCATAGAATGCCTTAACCTCCTTGGCGGTAACCCCGAGCGTGACTCGGGGCTGACTTTTTTTGTCAGGAGCGGTAACCATGAGTCACGCTCGGGGTAGCCGTGCAGAACATACAGCGGAGCCCTTACCTTGTCCTGGGCTCCAGCGATGTTCTCCGCTGTCTTCGGCTGTCCTCGGCTGTGTTCGCCAGCGCGATCACGGCGTCTCACTTCCTAGTTTCGTTCCCTGCGAGCAGCAGCGGCGCACGGGAGCGGAACTGGGCGGGAGATTCAAAAGTTCAGCACAACACACACACATATATAAATAGAGGTGATACAGTGTAATCTGAGAGGATTACACTGTATCATCTCAGATCTTACTGATACAGTGCCCCTTGCCTTGCCCTAGTGCCCCTTGCCAATAAAAAAAATTAAAATGGAATCCAAAAAGCGCCATCTCGCTACAAAATCGCCTTTGGAGCAGTTGAATGACAGCGACAGCGGCAGCGACACAGAGTTGCTCCCAGAACTGAGCGATAGCGAGTCGTGGGGAGATTTGTCGTCTGACACGGATCTGACAAGTGACAGCGGTGACAGCGGTGATGATCCTGCACCTGACATCAACGATGTGCGCACTTGGTGCCCTATTGAGTGCGATACGGACCAGGTAGCGCCCCCAAGGTTCCCCTTCACTGGATCACCTGGGATGAAGGTCGAAGTTGAGCGTGGCAACCCTCTGGCATACCTGGAATTATTTCTTACAGAGGAGGTAATTCAAAAAATTGTCACAGAGACAAATCGCTACCAAGTGCAGCAATCCGCTACGCCGCATGCCAGGTTTTCCCGAAGCAGAAGGTGGGAACCGGTAAATAAAGAGGACATCTGGCTGTTTCTCGGACTCATTATTCTCCAGGGAGTGGTGGGGAAACCGCGCCAGAAATGGTACTGGACCACCAACAAATTACTGGCCACCCCGTTTTTTGGTACAGTGATGTCGGAATACCGTTTTTCCCTCATCATGAAGTATTTTCACTTCACTAACAATGAAGAGTTTGATGAGGCCACGCATCCTGCGCCCAAGCTCAAAAAAATCTGGGAGGTATGCCAAATGATTGGGAACAATTTCCAGCGGGCCTACGTGCCAGAAAGGGACGTCAGTGTGGATGAGAGCTTGATGGCCTATAAGGGACGCCTAAGCTGGATCCAGTATATTGCATCGAAAAGAGCGCGGTTTGGCATCAAATCCTACATGCTCTGCGAGTCATCCACTGGGTACATATGGAACTCTGTCATTTACACCGGTAAAGGCACGAAATTCAACCCCAGGTACAGCGGCTATGGGATGGCCACATCATCTGTCCTAACACTACTGGAGCCATTACTGAACCAGGGATATTGCGTCACCATGGATAATTTTTATACGTCGCCAGAGCTGTTCGAGGTTTTGATCCAAAACAAAACTGATGCTTATGGTACGGTTAGGCCTAACCGACGTGACATGCCATCTAGGTTTGCCCAAAAAAAACTGAAAACCGGTGAAAGTGTTGCCTGGCAGAAGGGGAAGATGATGGCAATACGTTGGCGAGACAAGAAGGACGTGTGTCTCATGAGCACTGTGCACAGTACCTCCACTGCCATGGTCCACACAAAAGGTGGGAAAGATGTGCTGAAGCCGCAAGTCGTGATCGACTATAATTGCACCATGGGAGGTGTCGACCGAGCTGATCAGGCAATGACCTTTTACCCGACTATGCGGAAACAGCAGAAGAAATACTACAAAAAGATTTTCAGGCATCTGCTGGAACAATGCCTTTGGAACGCCTACATCTTGTACCGAGCAGGGAGTGACAGGCCTCTTGTTCATTCGGATTTTATCTGGAAGGTGGCTGAGCAAATTTTCCTCAAACACCAGAGGCCATCAGTAGCTGCAAACAGAGATGGACGACGTGCTGCTGGTGTTGTCAACCCAGAACGCCTAACAGGTCGTCATTTTATGGACTATATACCACCAACCGCAAGAAAGGCAGCACCTACCAGGATGTGCGTGGTTTGCTGTTCCAACAAAGATGACAGGGGGAAGAAAATCAGAAAAGAAAGCCGGTTCTATTGTCCGGATTGTGACGTCGGACTGTGTGCTGTACCCTGTTTTAAAATTTACCACACTCAGGATGTTTATTAAATTTTCTTTGTCTGACAAATTTCTTTAGTTTGTATTATATTCTTGAATAAAATGATATTATTTAAAAATTTAAAATCGTGATTTTGTGTTTTAAACTTTATCACATCTGGGATGTGTACTAGAGTCTTGTTTGGTCAGGTTTAAGTAAGTAATTACTAAGAATTGCAGGCCTATAATACATAGCATCACATTTCCATGCAAAATAATTGTACCGCTTTCAGCACAAAATTCCAGCCAGAATCATACCGCCAGGGAGGTTAAGGCATTCTATTCTAAACCTTCCGTGCTGCAGCAGCCCACCCACAGCCTGCCTTTTATGTACCTGAACCCGATTTTTACATCGACAAGAAAGAGCACAGCAGCTCCAGCCGCTGTCTCGGGTCCTCATTGGATAGATTGATAGTCAATCAGATCCAGTGACATGGGGGCGGGGCCGAGTCCTGCTGTATGTCAATAGGCAGGGGTGGGCGCGCCATTTACTAGCCTATATGCTCACCTGTCAAAATGCAAACAACACAGGGGGGCCACCAACTGAGACCTCCAGCTACGGATGCTCCGCACAGGGGACACCACTTGGTCCCTCACAGGGGGCATCCACTAAGGCCCCTTCACAGGGGGGGCGCCTATGGAGGGCCCACTTAAAAAAACAAATGGGGGTCGCCCTCAGAGCCCCTGCAGTGCCGTCCCTCTGGAAGAAGGCGTCCGGCGTTGCCGTGCGGACTAGCAGGCCATGGCCACCCGCCGGGAGTGCACAGGTCTGGGGGGGGACTGGACCAGGCTAGAGCCGAGGAAGGAGGGCGGAAGCCCTCCAGTGCCCCGTTCTAGTGCCACCCTAAATTTTAGGCCAGCCACCCGCCGTGGGTGCTCGGTATGTCACAAAGCCACAGCCTAAATTAGTAGAGGGCAGCCACAGGGGGCGCGGATCTGCGGACACCTGGTCACCCACCCATCAGGTGCAAAGGTGTACCCCCCATAGTGACAACCCTGGAGGGGAGGGGGGGTGGACAGAGTGTCCGAAGCACCTAAGTCAGAGACCTGGGCCTCACCCGGGGAAGGAGAGGGGGGATGTGGAGGAGAACCCCAGAGGGACCGACCACTCCAGGGAGTAACTGCGCCCCAACCCACTCCAGGGACGGAGAGGAGGGTGCCCCTTACTTACCGCTCCAGAGAGTGTGCGGGTAACGCTCCCGGACAGATCCTCCTCGCTTCCGAAGTGGGGGGGGCTGCCGGCCATGAGGAACGCTGCGACACAGGCAGAGACCCGGTCGTATAGGACCTCACGAGACGTTTAACTCGCAGGGCCAACCCCCGTCCAGTGGGGCTATGTCGCGGCTGACCTAACGCGTAGCTGTGGTCTGCACTCGCTCGCTGGCCAGACTGAGGAGACCACTGAATCTTAGTGTCCAGCCCATCGCCCAGTCCGGCAGTTGACTGTAGATCTCACCGGAAAAAGTCCAAGAGAAAAAAAAAAGTAGCTTAAAAAGCAAAAAAATTGCCAGGACCAGAGATCCCAGCAGGGAACTAGGTCCTGACTAGGCAGAAAAAAATAGCAGCTAGGGGGGTGTATATCACCTAGGACTGCCCATAGGCGTCGTAGCCAAGTTTTTTTTTTTTGCCTAGTGTCGTACTCCTGTAGGGAGCAATATAACCCTATGGTTCTGAATAATGGAGCGCTTCGTCTGTCAATGAACGAAAGAGAAAAACACTCAATTGCTCCTAAACATCCGTTTACCAGCAGAAGTGTACATGAAGCCTAAGTACATTTATTCGGAAATGGAAAAAACACAAAATAACTGTCAATCTCCCTCTGTCTGATGCTCCAAGCAAGATCTCACCTCGTGGAGTTTCAATGATCATGAAAACAGTGAGGAATCACCCAAGAACTACACGGGAGAATCTTTTCAATGACCTCAAGGCAGCTGGGACCATCGTCACAAAGAAAACAATTGGTAACACACTACGCCATTAAGGATTGAAACCCTGCAGCACCTGCAAGGTCCCCCTGGTCAAGAAAGCACATATACAGGCCCGTCTGAGGTTTGCTAATGAACATCTGAATAAGTCAGAGGAGAACTGGGTGGAAGTGTTGTGGTCAGATGAGACCAAAATCAAGCTCTTTGGCATCAACTCAACTCGCTGTATTTGGTAGAGCAGGAATTCTGCCTATGACCCAAAGAACACAATCCCCACTGTCAAACATGGGAGGTGGAAATATTATGCTTTGGGGGGGGGGGGGGGGTTCTGCTAAGGGGACAGGACAACTTCACTGCATCAAAGGGACGATGGATGGGGCCATGCACTGACAAATTTTGGGTGAAAACCTCTTTCCCTCAGCCACGGCATGACAATGACCCAAACACACAGTCAAGGCAACAAAGGAATGGTTTAAGAAGACGACGCACAATAAGGTCCTGATAAGTGGCCTAGTCAGTCTCCAGACCTTAATCCCATATAAAAATATGTGGAGTGAGCTGAAGGTTCGAGTTATAGAAAAAAAAAAGGCATGCCTCGAAGCCTTAATGACTTGGAGAGGATATGCAAAGAGTAGTGGGACAAAATCCCTTCTGAGATGTGTGCAAAACTGGTGGCCAACTAGAAAACATCTGACCTCTGTGATTGCCTTCGTACTTGGTGAAAAATGTTTTGCGTCATGTTTTGCGAAGAGGTCAAATACTTATTTCACTCATTAAAATGCAAATCAAATTTATAACTTTTTTTGAAATGCGGTTTTCTGGATTTTTTGTTGTTATTCTGTAGCTCACTGTTAAAATAAACCTACCATTAAAATTATAGACTGATCGTTTGTCAGTGGGCAAATGTACAAATCAGCAGGGGATCAAATACTTTTTTCCCTCACTGTAACCCTGTGCAATGCAGCAGTCCTTTCCCTAAACTACACTTCCCAGCATCCATGCCTGAGTGGTGGCTGCAGGAAGAAGGAGGGAGGGGGGCAAGTGGGCTCTCGTAACACAGAGACACATTACCACCTGCTGCTGCAGTCTTTTTTTTGGCAGCGACAGCAGCGGGCAGGGGAGAAAAAGATACCCTATATCGCAGTGGGATGCCGGCGGGGAGGGGCGAGATGCCAACAGCACAGCTGCCTCTCCTCCGGGTATCCCACTGCTCTCAGCTCCAAATATGGAGATCTTGGGTGACAGCCGCTACGACAATATGTACGGGATGATTAGGGTGTGCACAAGCGCACCCTGCACGCAGGCCTATGGTCCTCACTTTCCAGACCCAACAGTTGTCCGCACTGCCCTTCTCCTGCGCAGTCCTTGAGGAAGAGATAGCTTTTTGCAGGGCAGCTCAACAGAACAAACTGGCTTAGAGAGCCTCCTGATCTCAGACTGACGGGCACAAACCAAGGAATTTAGACAAGCACAGTCACCAAATGGACCAGAAATCTGCATACAGATAGGGCAGCAACCCAGCTTCCAAAATGCACCCCGAAAAACGAATGCCAAGCAGGTATTGCACTGAACTAAGCCAGACGTTTTAAAAACATTTACTTAAAATAAAACACTGTTACTAACCAAAGACAGTTGGCTGTGATTGAACTACTGCTACTCGAAATATGCACTTTTGTCCACTGCACTTCTGTACTGATGTACTTACAATGAGCAAACGCCACAAAGAAACCTCTGATGGTTACAAGAAGAACAAAGCTTGGGCAGTTAACTAAAAGATTATGAAAGGAGAGTTGATTACTCTTGATTTTCAAACCACCCAGTCATCACTCTATTTTCACAGCCTAGCTTATCAATAAAAATAACAATATAACCAGATTAATGTCGATCAACCATGATGACTGTGAGTGACATTCTGGGATTTAAATCATTATCCCTGTGAGACACTGAATTTATCACCCAAAACTGTTTATTTCCCACCTGCACTCATATGCCTTGACCACTCAATCATTAACAGATTAACTCATAAATATGTCCAAGATTACCATTTACTACCTAAACCAGAATAAGTAAAATTTAAAGCAGACCTTGCAGTACAAAGTAAGGTCCACTTAAAATGCCCATGCCCCCAGAGCCCTTACAAATCACAGACTATGGTATGTCAAAGTATAAAATACCATGGGCACAGCCAGTGAAAGATCATCTGACACGGAGGGACGAGAGGCCGGCCCGGGCGTCATTGTGCCATAGGCTGAACGGCAACTAATAGCCTACAGAACCTATCCGGTTCCGAGGGCATGTCGACAGCCCGCAGCTCAGGAGGTGGAGTCCTGAGATCACAGGACTCCCCTCCCAGCTCTACAAGCCGAGGCACAGAACAGCCAATCCAAGGGCAGCAGGAAAATTTAGGGGGAGAGAGATCTGTGGATGCGGTGGCGGGATGCATGGCCACTTCTCGTGCATGAGTCTAATTATTTAGTCTGTCAATCGTAGGAGAGGGGGGTGTGGTGCCACATTTTTTTTTTTTTACCTGTGATAGATTGCAGAAGAGTGCCTGCTCCTCTCCCAGCCTGACTGAGGACAGATTATTTGTCCTGCTTTGCGAAATAATGTAGTGTGTTTAAGTTTTTCAGGTTTACAACCACTAACTATTCTATCTTCAGACTATCACCACTATGCTTAAAAAGAACACAATATTTCAGGCCTAACGTGGCCACTACAAATAAGAACTCAAAAAATATTTCAGTTTTTGGGTTTGCCAAGATTACAGCGATGACAGCGAAGAAAACCCACTGGTTCTTACTTTATAGTCCACTATAAAGAAATACATAAAAGCCGTATATACAGTGTCTCTCTGGTTAACCGCTTCCCGACCGCCTCATGTAGATATACGTCAACAGAATGGCATGGGCAGGCAAAAGCACGTACCTGTACGTCCCCTTTAATTTGCCTGCCCGAGGGGCGCTCGCGCCACCAGCGGCGCGCGCGCGACCCGGTCGGGAGCTCCGTGACCACGGCCGCGGGACCAGCGGACCCGATCGCAGCTGGTATCCCGCGATCGGGTTACGGAGCTGAAGAACGGGGAGAGGTTTGTGTAAACAAACCACTCCCCGCGCTTCCTACACTGACTGTCAGTGATCGGCGGTTCCCTGTCATGGGGAACGCCGATCAATGACGTCAGACGTACAGCCACGCCCCCCCTACTGTAAAAAAAAAAAAACAACACGTCACACTGACTCCTCCCCGCCCCCTAGTGGTTAACCCCTTCACTACAACTGTCATTTACATAGGAATCAGTGCTATTTAAATAGCAGTGATTGCTGTATAAATGACAAATGTCCCAAAAATGTGTCAAAAATGTCCGATGTGTCCGCCAAAATGTCGCAGTCACAATAAAAATCGCTGATCGCCGCCATTACTAATTAAAAAAAAAATATTAATAAAAATGCTATAAAACTATCCCCTATTTTGTAAACGCTATAACTTTTGCGCAAACTAATCAATAATCGCTAATTGCGATTTTTTTTACCAAAAATATGTAGAAGAATACGTATCGGCCTAAACTGAGGAAAAAAAATGTTTTTTTATATATTTTTTGGGGATATTTATTATAGCAAAAAGTAAAAAATATTGCATTTTTTTCAAAATTGTCGCTCTATTTTTGTTTATAGCGCAAAAAATAAAAACCGCAGGGGCGAGCAAATACCACCAAAAGAAAGCTCTATTTGTGGGGAAAAAAGGACGCCAATTTTGTTTGGGAGCCACGTCGCACGGCCGTGCAATTGTCAGTTAAAGCGACGCAGTGCCGAATCGCAAAAAGGGGCCTGGTCCTTTGGCTGCCAATTGGTCCGGGGCTGAAGTGGTTAAGTGATCTTTCAGACACCATGTGAAGCACGCACGCCTCTGCATTAAGAAAAAAAATTCAGATCTATGCATTGGCCTTCTACTAGGACTGTAAGGCCCTGATCACATTAGTGCGATTTCTCCTGTCTACCTTCATGCTGCAATGCACAATAATGAAAATCACGGTGCCCCTTTACGTCAATGCAACATGGTGCAGTGCAGTGCAGTTTTTGAAAATGAGCATGTGCTTATTTTTGTGCAGCATAGTGCTATTTTGGCTCAACGGATTTCAATGGGTGTATGCACATGCGTTTTTGGTGTATTTTTGGTAGGGTTTTGTGTTCAACAACCAGCCTCCCCCTCCTACAAAAAAAGTATGAAGCATGAAAACACATCAAAAACGTGCAAAAACTCGCTACAAAAATGCACTGAAAAACCCATGACTGTGCAGTAGCAGTAGTGTAACCTAGGCTAAGAGTAAGACAGTGAAAAACTGTTTAAACCAGCTTGACTATGCAACAGAAATAAAAGATTGTGGTAAAGTCCTCTACTTGTCATTTTTCAGCTCCAGAACGATCCGAAAGCTCCCAAAAGTGTTTTTTGCACATACTGATTTTACTGCACACTGCAGCTCAGGCACAACCCCATCCACTAACCTTCCACCTAAATAATAAGGCAAAGGGCTATACCTCATGAGTAGTTAGTTATAGCATGCTGGTTTATTCAGTATTTCCTAAAGACAAGTTCAGTTTGAGTCAGGGCCCAGCTTGCAAATATAGTCTAGTCAAAAAATGGAATGCCCTTTGCAGTAAACCGAATACCATCAAGGAGTCTGGAGCTGCATGGGTCCAGTTTTCCAACTACACCACCCCCCCTTAAACACACACGCATCCCAAACCTTTATCAGGGCAGCACCAATTCAAGTCAACTATTTTCTAAAATGTTACAAGTTTGTTTTATTTCTCCATTAACTAGTCACCTTTTAATCTCGGATCCCCACCGAAAGCTCCACATCCCCAGTTGCCAGTTGCCACTGCCGAAAGGTTTTTGGGTTCAATTCCTTCTCTGTAAAAACCGCAATAAGCCTAAGAAAGAAAAAAGAAAAATCACCAGTTGTATTAAAATAAGAGTTTACACTACAGAAGCTTATACATTGTTGATTCTGATGTATCCAATTAAATTCTGCTCTCCGTGGAGTCATACTAGATGAATGTAATGTATACAATAGACAAAGTACATGAAATTCAGTAATTGAGATGGACATCATTTAAAGTCAGGTTAGCCAAAAATGTTCCTTTTCATGGCATTTGTGTGTTCTCTAAAGAACTGTTTAAAGCAGTTCTGCACACACTTTTTTTAGTAACTCTCATTGCCCTCCAAATCTGGCAAAGAGTACTAAATGGCCGTTATTTTTTTTTTTTTACTTACCTTGTAATTGCTGCCGGTCTTTCCTCCGTCTCTGCGGGGGTGGGCGGGGTCTGTGCAGGGATCCTCGTCATGCCGCACTGTCTCCTGGGATCTGGTGTCATTCATCCGAGGAGTCAGTGCGGCCATTGAGCCGAAATCTCGCAAGATTTCGGCTGGATGTCCGCAAATCTCGCGAGATTTCGGCTGGATGTCCGCAAATCTCGCGAGATTTCGGCTGGATGTCCGCAAATCTCGCGAGATTTCGGCTGGATGTCCGCAAATCTCGCGAGATTTCGGCTGGATGTCCGCAAATCTCGCGAGATTTCGGCTGGATGTCCGCAAATCTCGCGAGATTTCGGCTGGATGTCCGCAAATCTCGCGAGATTTCGGCTGGATGTCCGCAAATCTCGCGAGATTTCGGCTGGATGTCCGCAAATCTCGCGAGATTTCGGCTGGATGTCCGCAAATCTTGCGAGATTACGGCTCGATGGCTGCAAATCTCACGAGATTTCGGGTGGGGATTTGCGGACGTGATCCTTGTAACAAGGAAGTGACTGCTTGTGGGCTTCAAATGCCCACAAGCAAGATGACATCAGCCGGGAATGAGTTTTTTAAACTATGGATTAGATGGAAAAACTGAACTGGATAACAATCATCATTACTGCAAGTGAGTATGATGTTAGCAAGACATGATTTTTAGACATTAATAAAAAAAACAAACAAAAAAAAAAAACGTCAGTGCAGAACCGCTTTAAAGGAAACATAGAAACAAAAAGTCTGTCACCGATGACCTTTACCTTCGAAAACGCTAGTCGCTTGGCTGCCATGCTTACCTTCTTGGTTCAGTACATTGATTGTAACCTAATGCAGGCTTATCTTTTATTCTGATCGGTATAATTCTTCTGGGTCAGTAACTGTATTGAAGCCAGCGATGAGCATAAAAGTTGGGAACTAACGTTTCCTGATGGGGGTCAGCAGTGGTAAAGTTTAAAGTTATTGTAACATGACGATGACAGTAATAATTTTTAATTTTTAAATACAATTCCCTTCGTCCCTCAACTGTTGGTATGCCAGCACTGACTTTTAAATTGAGAAACGGGGCAGCACAAAAGGTGAATTGCACAAAATCATGTGTTTTCGCACAACTATATTATTTCACATTACCTGAACTGGCAAGTGGTATGGCCAAGTAATTAACAATGGTCATAAATGAATAATAAGCATGTTTGATATAACTATTTCAATTAAAGAATCTTATCTGAAAATTAGCATTTTGATCAATTAAATCATTTAATCAAGGATGTGGACTTTCCAATAAAGTTGCCATTTGAATGTTCTTAACCACTTCCCGACCGCCCCATGTAGATATACGTCAGCAGAATGGCACGTACAGGCAGAATCACGTACCTGTACGTGCCATTCTTCAGGCGCGTGGGGGGTCCGATTGGACCCCCCCCCGGCCGGGGGGGACGGTCGGGATCGCTTCAGGAGCGATCCGGGATGAGGGGACGGCCAGTGGTTTCTGGCCACCCCCTCGCGATCGCTCCTGGCGAATCAGATGCTTCCTCTGTCTGTGTCAATCAAAACACAGGCAGAGGAAGTGATGTCACGCTCGGTGCGCCGGTCTATGTGACCGGAACGCCGAGGAGTCAACACACACAGGTTAGTGCACCAACAGTACACTGACACCAGTACACATAGGCACACAAAACACCCCCCTGTCACCCCCAGATCACCCCCCAGATCACCCCCCCCCCCCCCCCCCCCCCCCCACAGTGTCACTAATTGCAGTGATCATTTATTTACTGATCACTGCATTTAGTGTCAGTGTGACTGTAATAACTGTCAGTGCAGTTAGTTTTAGGTCCAAGGTAGCCCCCTACCCCCCCCTAATAAAGGTTTAACCCCCTTGATTGCCCCCCAGGTAACCCTTTCACCCCCTTTTGCCAGTGTCACTAAGCGATCGTTTTTTCTGATCGCTGTATTAGTGTCACTGCTGTCGCTAGGTAACCATTTTTTTTTTTAGGTAACCGCCATGTTTATATAGGTTCATAAATAGGTTTATAGGTCAGGTACCCCCATATTACAACCTAAATAAAGGTTTTAACCCCCTGATTGCCCCTAGAGTTAACCCTTTCACCAGTGATCACAGTATAACTGTCACTGGTGACGCTGGTTAGCCAGTTAGTTATTTCGTTATTTAGGTTCCCCGTCAGGTTTTTATATAGTGTCAGGTACCCCCATATATTACCTAATAAAGGTTTTAACCCCCTGATTGCCCCTAGTTAACCCTTTCACCCCCTTTTGCCAGTGTCACTAAGCGATCGTTTTTCTGATCGCTGCATTAGTGTCGCTAGGTAACCAGTTTTTTTTTAGGTTAACCGCCATGTTTATATAGGTTCATAAATAGGTTTATAGGTCAGGTACCCCCATATTACAACCTAAATAAAGGTTTTAGCCCCTGATTGCCCCTAGTTAACCCTTTCACCCCCTATTGCCAGTGTCACTAAGCGATCGTTTTTCTAATCGCTGCATTAGTGTCACTGGTGCCGCTAGGTAGCCAGTTTTTTTTTTTTAGGTAACCGCCAGGTTTATATAGGTTCATAAATAGGTTTATAGGTCAGGTACCCCCATATTACAACCTAAATAAAGGTTTTAACCCCCTGATTGCCCCTAGAGTTAACTCTTTCACCAGTGATCACAGTATAACTGTCACTGGTGACGCTGGTTAGCCAGTTAGTTATTTAGGTTCCCCGTCAGGTTTTTATATAGCGTCAGGTACCCCCATATAATACCTAATAAAGGTTTTAACCCCCTGACTGCCCCTAGTTAACCCTTTCACCAGTGATCACCGTATAACTGTTACGGGTGACGCTGGTTAGATAGTTTGTTTTTTATACTGTCAGGGCACCCGCCATTTATTACCCAATAACGGTTTAACCCCCTGATCGCCCGGCGGGTGATATCAATTAGGTTTTAGGGTCAAATAAGGTCTGCGTCGCCCCAGGTTAGTGCCAGCACCGCAAACACCCACGCACAAAGCATACACCTCCCTTAGTGGTACAGTATCTGAACAGATCAATATCTGATCTGATCAGATCTATACTAGCGTCCCAGCAGTTTAGGGTTCCAAAAAAACGCATTGTTAGCGGCATCAGCCCAGATACCTGCTAGCACCTGCGTTTTCCCCCTCCGCCCAGCCCAGCCCAGCCCACCCAAGTGCAGTATCGATCGATCACTGTCACTTACAAAACACTAAGCACACATAACTGCAGCGTTCGCAGAGTCAGGCCCGATCCCTGCGATCGCTAACAGTTTTTTTGTGGTAGCGTTTTGATTCAGTCGCTAACAGTCAGGAGCTTTTTTACCTGTAAATCTCAAAAAAATAAAAAAATAGTTGTCGTTTTATTGTTCTCTCTCTATTGTTGCTCTTTTTTTACTCCATTCTATTCTGCAATGTTTTATTATGTTTTATCATGCTTGCTTTTCAGGTATGTAATTTTGTTTACTGTGTTTTAGTGTTAACCATTTTTTTGTTTTCAGGTGCGCCATTCAGTTGCAGCGCGGATTTATTTATCTTGACAGCAACAGCGTTTGCTCCCACGATACATAAAGACGCGACTCCAACACTGTAGGAGGTGATTTCACCACCACAGTTAAAAAAAAGAGCATATATGCCGAAGCATGGGGGCAGCAGGGGGGGGGGGAGCGATTGGCTCCTAATGCTGCGTACATACGGTCGAAATTCCGACGGAGGCTTGCCCCGTGGAAAAGTGCAACCGTGTGTACATGGCATAACTTTTGTGGGAGGATGCCCCCATGCTTCGGCATATATAAACTGTGCATGTATGCCCATCATTAGAAGTGGGTGGATGAAGGGTGGTATTCTAATGGTGGGCATACCCACCAATCAATCTCTTTTTTTCGTTCAGCCAAGCGGCTGCATGAAAAATAAAGATTACAATATATGTCTAGTATGTTGCTGGACTTTGAATGGTTATACCAGAATGATGCCTGCAGGTTTAGGTATCATCTTGGTATCATTCTTTTCAGCCAGTGATCGGCTTTCATGTAAAAGCAATTCTAGCGGGTAATTAGCCTCTAGACTGCTTTTACAAGCAGTGGGAGGGAATGTCCCCCCTCCCGGATATAAACCGCGCCATTGGGAAATTGGGAAAGCGTTTTATCACACCGATCTTGGTGTGGTCAGATGCTTTGAGGGCAGAGGAAAGATCTAGGGTCTAACAGACCCCAATTTTTTCAAAAAAAGAGTACCTGTCACTGCCTATTGCTATCATAGGGGATATTTACATTCCGTGAGATAACAATAAAAATGATAACAAAAGAAAAAAATGGAGGGAACAGTTTTAAAATAAAATAAAAAAGCTAAATAAATAAAAAAAATTAAAAAAAAAAAAAAAAAAAGCACCCCTGCCCCCCCTTCTCTTGCGCAAAGGCAAACACAAGCGTTGGTCTGGCGTCATACGTAAACAGCAATTGCACCATGCATGTGAGGTATCACCGCGAAGGTCAGATCGAGGGCAGTAATTTTAGCAGTAGACCTCCTCCGTGAATCTAATGTGGTATCATGTAAAGGCTTTTAAAGGCTTTTAAAAATGTATGTAGTTTGTCGCCACTGCGTGTTTGTGCGCAATTTCAAAGCATGTCCTGTTTGGTATCCATGTACTCGGCCTAAGATCATATTTTTTATTTCATCAAAAATTTGAGCAATGTAGTGTGTTTTAGTGCATTAAAATAAAAAAAAGTGTATTTTTTCCACAAAAAATGCGTTTGAAAAATCGCTGCGCAAATACTGTGTGGAAAAAAAAAATGCAACACCCACCATTTTAATCTGTAGGGCCTTTGCTTTAACAATATATATAGTGTTTGGGGGTTCAACGTAATTTTCTTGCAAAAAAAAAAAATGTTTTCATGTAAACAAAAAGTGTCAGAAAAGGCTTTGTCTACAAGTGGTTAGAAGAGTGGGTGACGTGTGACATAGGCTTCTAAATGTTGTGCATAAAATGCCAGGACAGTTCAAACCCCCCCCCCCCAAATGACCCCATTTTGGAAAGTAGACACCCCAAGCTATTTGCTGAGAGCAATGTTGAGCCCATTAAATTTTTTTTTTTTTTGTCCCAAGAGATTGAATAATGAAAAAAAAAAAAAATTTATTTTTTTTACAAAAAGTTGTCACTAAATGATATATTGCTCAAACATGCCATGGGCATATGTGGAAATACACCCCAAAATACATTCTGTTGCTTCTCCTGAGTACGGGGATACCACATGTGTGGGACTTTTTGGGAGCCTAGCCGCGTACGTCACCCCAAAAACCAAGCACCGCCTTCAGGCTTTCTAAGGGAGTAATTTTTTTATTTCACTTCTCACTGCCAATCACAGTTTCGGAGGCCATGGAATGCCCAGATGGCATAAAACCCCCCAAAATGACCCCATTTTGGAAAGTAGACACCCCAAGCTATTTGCTGAGAGGTATTGTGAGTATTTTGCAGATCTCGCTTTTTGTCACAAAGTTTTGAAAATTGAAAAAAGAAAAAAAATATTTTTTTTTCTTTACTTTCTTCATTTTCAAAAACAAATGAGAGCTGTAAAATACTCACCATGCCTCTCAGCAAATAGCTTGGGGTGTCTACTTTCCAAAATGGGGTCATTTGGGGGGGTTTTGTGCTATTTTGGCATTTTATGGCCTTCGAAACTGTGATAGGTAGTGAGGAGTGAAATCAAAAATTTGCACCCTTAGAAATCCTGAAGACGGTGCTTGGGTTTCGGGGCCCCGTACGCGGCTAGGCTCCCAAAAAGTCCCACATATGTGGTATCCCCATACTCAGGAGAAGCAGCAAAATGTATTTTGGGGTGCAATTCCACATATAACTATGGCATGTGTGAGCAATATATCATTTAGTGACAACTTTTTTTTATTTTTTATTTTTTGTCTTTATTCAATCACTTGGGACTAAAAAAAAAAATATTCAATGGGCTCAACATGCCTCTCAGCAAATAGCTTGGGGTGTCTACTTTCCAAAATGGGGTCATTTGGGGGGGTTTTGTGCTATTTTGGCATTTTATGGCCTTCGAAACTGTGATAGGTAGTGAGGAGTGAAATCAAAAATTTGCACCCTTAGAAATCCTGAAGGCGGTGCTTGGGTTTCGGGCCCCGTACGCGGCTAGGCTCCCAAAAAGTCCCACACATGTGGTATCCCCATACTCAGGAGAAGCAGCTAAATGTATTTTGGGGTGCAATTCCACATATAACCATGGCATGTGTGAGCAATATATCATTTAGTGACAACTTTTTGAAAACATTTTTTTTTTTTTTTTTTTTTTGTGTTTATTAAATAACTTGGGACTAAAAAAAAAAATATTCAATGGGCTCAACATGCCTCTCAGCAAATAGCTTGGGGTGTCTACTTTCCAAAATGGGGTCATTTGGGGGGGTTTTGTACTTCCCTGCCATTTTAGCACCTCAAGAAATGAGATAGGCAGTCATAAATTAAAAGCGGTGTAAATTCCAGAAAATGTACTCTAGTTTGTAGACGCTATAACTTTTGCGCAAACCAATAAATATACGCTTATTGGCATTTTTTTTACTAAAGACATGTGGCTAAATACATTTTGGCCCAAATGTTTGATTAAAAATGAGTTTATTGGATTTTTCTTATAACAAAAAGTAGAAAATATCTTTTTTTTTTCAAAATTTGCAGTCTTTTTTTCCGTTTATAGCGCAAAAAAAAAAAATCACAGAGGCAATCAAATACCATCAAAATAAAGCTCTATTTGTGGGAAGAAAAGGACGCCAATTTCGTTTGGGTACAACATTGCATGACCGCGCAATTACCAGTTAAAGCAGTGCAGTGCGAAATTGAAAAAAGACCTCTGGTCCTTTGGCTGCCAAATGGTCCGGGGCTGAAGTGGTTAAAGAGGGATTGCACCGAAAAAAAAAAAAAAAAAAAATTAAAAGCCAGCAGCTACAAATACTGCAGCTGCTGGCTTTATAAATGGACACTTACCTGCCCCAGGGTCCAGCGATGTCGGCAGCCGAAGCCGAGAAATCGCTCGGTTCTCGGCTGCTGCTGCCATTCTCGTTGAGGGAATCAGGAAGTGAAGTGTTGAGACTTCACTTCCCGGTTCCCTACTGCGCATGCCCGAGTCGCGCAGTGCAATGGGAATCGTCCGCACTGTCACTGGGACCCGTGTGGGTCCCAGCAGACAGCGCAGCGGCACAGGAAGAGGCATAGACTCCCGTGGGAGTCTATGCCCGGAAGTGGGTGCAAATGCCTGTCTTAGACAGGTATCTGCACCCCCCTCCCCCCTGAAAGGTGCCAACTGTGGCACCGGCGGGGGGGAGGGTTCTGATGAGCGGAAGTTCCACTTTAGTGAATAAATGTTGAATCTGTAGAATATATGACCGAGTGATTGTGAAGACAGGTGTCAATAGGGAGAGATAAGCCTCCATGAAGACATAACTACAAGCTCAGAGAACAAGATACTTGGAATAAAAGGGTACAGTAGCCAGAAAGGGCACTGTTAAACTAGGGACTTGCTGAACAGAGAAGGTAAATGTGTCCCCCAGTCAGTCAATGGCCATTATTATTGCTTCAAAACTGAATTTTTCTTATTTAGAACTAAAATGTCTCTTAACCATAGATCTTAAACCATGCATCAATGCTGAGATATTCAGTTTGAGGTCAGCCTTCAGAACACTGTTACCAAATCACTGCAGTGACCACTTTGTCAGGCAGCTGACCTCAGCCATGTTAAATAGATCCCCCAAGGGGGTTAACATCAGCATCTTTCTGACAATTAATGAAGCTTTCCTATTGACTGTATTCATTAGACAGCTGACACGCGGCCTCCAGCAATCTTTCAAACATTACCCTCTTCGGTGCACCAGGAATGTGGTACATGTAATCATTTACACAAATGTTTGTGAAATATCTGGCTTTGGTAGATTTTAGATGGCCAAATAATAAAAACACAGCAGTCTTCACAGAATAACTAACAGAAACATGACAACAAACAGCTTTATTTTCATTTCCTGGAAAAAAACAAATTTTTTCTGTTTCAGGTAATAGTTTCTACTACCACGTGAAAGATTCCTTTTAAATAAAACAATATATTAAAAAAAAAAGAAAGACGGGTCCAAGAAACTCAGTGGAGAGCCACAGTCATCCGTTCTCAAGCCAATCCCAGTCTAAATAATGAGCCAGTGGCAGCTAAGTTGTTCGGATGACGAAGATCTTCTGGCCAGACTTGAAATGAATTTAACTGTTAGTGAATCTGCTCTACCAATTAAGCTGTCACAAGCACACTTAAAATGGATAAGTTGCTCCTGTTCCTTCTTTATTTATGCCTTTGCTTTTTTGGAGCATATTTGAATGATCGATGTGCTGTTATTAATGGGAAGCAAGATTTCAAAACAAAATCTATCTTAACCAGAGCAATAGCCTGGAAATGGAAATGTACTTCCCTCACAGAGTTGCTGACTGATTAGAAAGGGGCTTTCTATAATTTTACGTGGGCTAATATTTTACCTGCGGAAAGGCGTAATGAAAATCAATGTTTTAACAATGCACACAACATAACTAGATGACTGATTAAAGGGAGTGTTTGCTGTGCCGTCATAAAAAAAGAGGGGGCAGAAGATTGCCCTGGGGTACCATAATGTATTTTGCAAGACTGAATGTTATTTAACATAGTAATTAAGAACTATAAAATGCAGGCAAAACCATTTTCCACCTTGCTCTGAAACATGGGCACAATATGAAGTTAGCAGCAGGCATTAAAAAAAAACAAAAAAAAAAAAAAAAAACTGCTGAGCCAGGCAAGCTATTAAGACATAATAATGAATGAATGGCGTCATATTCTAAATTATCGGAAAGTGACCAAGGGCAGACTGTACAAATGTGCAGACAACATCAAATATACAAATTCCTCTGAATTTAGTTAAGAACTAGTAAAACTCGTGGACAGAGTATGATTTACTGCAGCTTGATCGGTGGACATAGAATACCCTCACAGTGAAACATAATGACAAATAGTGAGTAATACTGCGCTGTCCCAAAATAAACATAAATATAGTGACCCTGCAGCAGCAACTTTACTTTGAGGCACACACAGCACAAATCAAATAGTCCAAAATAAAGTTGCACTATATTGAAAAGAGAAGGAAAAAGCAAAGCAGACACACTGCAAAAAAAACAAACAAAAAACAAACAAAGTGATGAGGAATCCAATAAATCCCACGGTGCAGAAAAAGCCTCCACCTCATTGAATGGCTGCTTACCAGCTCCTTATGACCTCCTAGTATATAAACCTCCATATAAAAAAGGACTCCAAAAAAGAGAAGGCTTCCATAGTGTAAAATCCTTGACTTTTTAAGAATGTAAAAAAGGTTGCACTTACAAAAATATGTATTAAAACACGCATAGATAAGCAAGCCTGCTCGATACAACAGCCTGGCCCTTCCAGGACCTGCGCAAATGCGGTCACGTCAGCACGTCGCTCCCCCTAAGCGTTTTGTCACAAGATGCCCCAGGATGAGGTCAAGCCCCAGGATGATTTTACACTATGGAAGCCTTATCTTGTTTGGGGTCCTTATATGATCGGGTTCTTCCTTGAGTGGCAGGTGCTCTTGAGCTTGATTCCCCAGGATGAATAAAGGCCTTGCCTGGGTTTAATAGCCACAAGCGGGAAAGACCTTCCATACTAGGAGGTCATAAGGAGCTGGTAAGCGGCCATTCATAATTACATAGTTAGTCAGGTTCAAAAAAGACAAGTCCATCTAGTTCAACCAAAAAAAAAGATACAATCCCATATACACAATCCTTCAACCACATATGATCCAGAGGAAGGCGAAAAACCCCCAGCAAAGCATGCTCCAATTTGGTACAGCAGGGGAAAAAATTCCTTCCTGATCCCCCGAGAGGCAATCGGACTTTCCCTGGATCAACTTTACCTATAAATGTTAGTACCCAGTTATAGTGTGTATATTTAGGAAAGAATCCAGGCCATTTTTTAGCCCACTCTATTTTAAGGCAATCTACTGAGCTTGAAAAAAGGGTGAACCAAATATCTGCGCTAATTCCAATGGTGTGAAGTAATAGCGGCCAACACAGTTTGTTGATAAGCAAACTAATAAAACATAAAATCCAGAGTGTAGCGCTTGTGAAATAAAAAAATTATTATCCAAAAGTGTAGTAGTCCATCTTCAATTTTGATCGATCAAACAAAACAGCGACATATATATTAATATGAGACAAAGTGTTCTACCCAAGTTCAGTGCAAAATCAGGAACAAAAAAAGGTGAACAATCCAAAAACTTGTGATCTTGATCTGCTTACCAGAACCAAGTTGTAAATAGGCGATGTTGTCATATGATGCCGGAGGTTGATGCGATTTGATGGATGCGATAAATGAAGACCAGATCCAAAATCCTTCAATAGATGTTAATAGCAGGATTCACAGAACCAGATGGATGGAAATAAGCTAAAGGAATCTCCCACGGGGTAAAGGAAGGAAACAGCCAATAGTGAAGCCCGTAAGGTAAACTCAAAATTGTATTTATATACAGTCTACTTACATCAATGCAGAGATATCAGGGCATATAAAAACAGATCCGCGTACTTGCATCTGCCAGCCTGACATGTTTCATCCAATGGTGGATATCATCAGAGGCATGATGATATCCACCATTGGATGAAACATGTCAGGCTGGCAGATGCAAGTACGCGGATCTGTTTTTATATGCCCTGATATCTCTGCATTGATGTAAGTAGACTGTATATAAATACAATTTTGAGTTTACCTTACGGGCTTCACTATTGGCTGTTTCCTTCCTTTACCCCGTGGGAGATTCCTTTAGCTTATTTCCATCCATCTGGTTCTGTGAATCCTGCTATTAACATCTATTGAAGGATTTTGGATTTGGTCTTCATTTATCGCATCCATCAAATCGCATCAACCTCCGGCATCATATGACAACATCGCCTATTTACAACTTGGTTCTGGTAAGCAGATCGAGATCACAAGTTTTTGGATTGTTCACCTTTTTTTGTTCCTGATTTTGCACTGAACTTGGGTAGAACACTTTGTCTCATATTAATATATATGTCGCTGTTTTGTTTGATCGATCAAAATTGAAGATGGACTACTACACTTTTGGATAATTTTTTTATTTCACAAGCGCTACACTCTGGATTTTATAAATCTACTGAGCTTGCCAGAACCACCCCTGGAGGGAGTCTATTCCACATTTTCACAGCTCTTACTGTGAAGAAACCTTTCCGTATTTGGAGAGGAAATGAGTGCCCCTTGTCCTCTGTGATGACCTTAAAGTGAATAACGCAACACCAAGTTCACTATATGGACCACTTATCTATTTGTGCACATTGATCATATCCCCCCTTAATCTTCTCTTCTCAAGTGGGAATAGATTCAGCTCCTCTACTCTTTCCTCATAGCTGAGCTCATCCATGCCTATCATCAGTTTGGTTGCCCTTATCTGCACTTTCTCCAGTTTCCCTTTTTGAGAACTGCTGCCCAAAACTGAACAGCATGTTCCAGATGAGGTCTTACTAATGATTTGTACAGGGGTAAAATTATCTCTCTCTAACTCTGGAGTCCAAACCCCTCTTAATACAAGAAATGACTTTGGCTTTGGAAACCGCAGCTTGGCATTGCATGAGGTGAAGGCTTTTTCTGAAAATCACGCACCATCTGGGTAATTGTTAGTGCACCGTGGGATTTATTAAATTCCTTATCACTTTGTGGACTCTTTATGTTGTGTGTCTGCTTTGCTTTTTCCTTTTTTTTCAATATATAGTGCAACTTTATTTTGGACTACTCATAGTGAAACATGTTTAACAGACTATAGCCACTGCTGCATGAACATGGTTTTACTATATGAAAACATGAGAACAAGGTGAGCTGTTCATATACATTCACCATGGGAGGTTATAGCACTTGATTTCTCCCCAGTCATATATAAGTCACGGATTCTGCTAGTGAGCAGCATTACAGTGGGGGTCAGGAGTAAGGTCCCGAGTACAAAAGGTGCAGGAAACCCGACATAAAAATATTACGCAAGTGGTCACTGCTAACCTTGTTATACAATATTGGTTACCTCCTAAACATGTACATCCTCTGGGTTTAATACATGCGAGTCACAGACTCAAGTGTGTAGCAAGTAAAGTCAGCGATCGCTGATTTGCTTGACAGCTAGCCAATTGAGAATTTTAGAAAGCCAGCAATTGCAGCACACGTATTTGTCATGGCATGGAGCAGCGTGATTGTCACACTATGGACATTACGGACATGTCTTCCAGCCATAAGCCAAATAACCTGAGGGGCACGGTAGCAATTTCACAGGGGATAGCTTTGGAAAAAAGTAAATTAGATATATCAGCTAAATTCATTGAAAGTTGCAAAGACACAATTTTGTTGGCAGGATCAACAGGTATTTTCCATAATTGTGAAAATGATCTTAGTCTGAAAAATGAAAAACTAGTGCAACCACCACATCTTTGGACTGGTAAGCTGCAATATATTACATTACTACTTTTATTCTATTTTATTAAAAGTTAAAAATAGCTAAGAGGGTCACTTGTTCTGCATTGTAGGTTATAAAATTGATCCATTCCTCTGTACAATTCTGTGCTGTGCAACTTCCCTTTCATGAATACAATGTAACTGTGAGTAGGATCAAAGAACAACGTTCGAATTTGTAAAAATGTAAATTAAAAAAAAAAAATGAATAAAAAAAAAACATGGGGTAAACTTATACACTCTCATGGTGATTTATCACTTACAGTCCATTCACAACTCATGCATGCATTAGTATAGACTCCTTGGTATTCATTGGCACCCCCAATGCACTAAAGCAGTGGCCTCCAAACTGCAGCCCGAGGGCAAGATGTGGCCCTTTGGTCACTATTCCTCCCAATGATATGAGGCACTATTTCCCCCACTGACACCAACAGTGATACATAATTTCTGCCACTGACACTAATCATGGGGCATTATTCCTTTCACCAATATAAATGATGGGGCACTATTCCTTGGCACCAGTATTGATTGGGGCACTATTGCTGCCACTGACACCAATGAAGGGGCATTATTCTGCCCACTGACCCCAATGATGGAATACTATTCCTCCCACTAATACTAATGATGGAGCACTAGTCCTCCTACTGACACCAATGATGGGGCATTATGGCGCAAGGGGCACATTTGCAACTGGGGCACTTCTGAATCTGCACTCAGCGAATGGACAAAGCAAATGAACACAAGAAAATACTTTGAAAAACACCACACAGACATCAGGTGACCTTGTTTACCCCTTCAGCTCTTTCTCCTTGTAAGATGCACTCTCTGACACCCCTTTTGACAGCTCTGTCCTCTATCCTTAAACTATCTCTCCTTCACCACTCTTCTTCTGCCCACAACATACATTTAATCACCCTCACTTCTGTCCTCTCCTTATTACTGCACCCACCAACTCCTGCTAATTATAATACACACACACACACACACAAAAATCTCCAGGACCCTGGGGCACGTCCCTTCATATAAATCCCACTCCCATATTACCTCCCTCACCCTCCTGCCTCTCCTAATTTCTGGAGATATATCCCCAAACCCTGGGCCTCCATCATTTAACTGTACCCCCTGCACCCCCTGGCAGCAGCCGAAATCAACACAAATGAGTTACCATTTTTATTATTCCCAAGGCCAGACTCCCTTTCTCTTATGCCCTTTGGAATTCCCGCTCTGTCTGTAACAAACTCACCTCTCTCCATGACCTCTTTATCGCCAACTCATTTAATCTACTCGCCATTACCAAAACCTGGCTTCATGAATGCGACACCGTGTCTTCTGCTGCCCTATCCCATGGTGGTCTTCTCCAGACTCACTCCATAAGATCCATTGGACGTTGGGAAGGAGGTGTCGGAATCCTTCTAGCCGCACAAAGCACCTTTCAATACTAGGTACTTCAACAACATCTCCTCTTTTCACTCCAGTTTCTCTAAGGATAGCTGTGATCTACAGGCCCCCTGGACCAGTATCAACCTTTCTTGATGCCTTCTCTGCCTGGCTACCCTACTTCCTTTCTTCTGAAATCCCCACAATCATTCTGGGTGACTTTAACATCCCTATTAATACCAATACTCCTGCCACTTCCAAACTTCTCAGCCTAACCTCCTCCTTTGACCTGAAGCAGTGGATACATGCTCCTACTTACTCTGAAGGCAATACCATTGACCTCTTTTTCTCTCACCTTTGCACTCCATGCACTCTCTCTAACTATCCATTCCCTCTCTCTGATCATTACCTTATTAGTTTCACTCTCTCCCTCTCCACCTCCTCTCCCTTCAACCGCCTAAAAGTTACCCGCAGAAACCTACATCATCTCAACCCTTCTCTACTCTACCGACAACCTCTACGACAAAATCTCACCTCTATCCTGCACCAACCTAGCCACTTTGGTCTACAACGCTTCACTTCTAGCCTCACTGGACTCACTGCCCCCCCCCCCCCCCTCACTACACACAGAATCAGGCTCGACCCCTTCAACCTTGACAAACAGATGATACTAGAAATCTGAAAAAAACATAGTCTTACGCTACAGGCGCTCATGAGCACAACTAAGTCTCAGAAAGAGTTCAACCAATATAAATCTGCCCTCCAATTCCAGCCTCCTCACTGCCAAGCAGACCTATTTTATCACTCTCATTAGCAACTTATCATCCCGTCCCCTTCAACTCTTCTCTACCTTCAACTCTCTACTTCGTCCTCCACTGCCTCCACCCGCCAACTCACTCACTGCCCAGGAGATCGCCAATCACTTCAAACAGAAGATTGATACAATTCGCAAGGAGATCTCTACTGTTCAGATACCCTTCATGCCCACAAGTACAATCATTACTTCCCTCTTTCAACCCCACCACTATAGACAAGGTTGCTAAACTACTTGCTAACGTCCACCTTACCACCTGCCCTCTGGATCCTGTTCCCTTGCAAAGGCTAGGTTCAGCCTCTGGCTCTATTCTACACTCTAACCCACATCTTCAATCTTGCCCCCTCTTCTGGCATCGTCCCCAACTCTATAAAACATGCACTGGTCAGCCCCATACTTAAAAAAACCCTTACTGGACCCATCCAAGCTTAACAACCTACGCCCCATCTCCTTTCTCCCATTCTTGTCCAAACTCCTTGAATGTCTGGCCTACAACCGACTGAGCGTCCACCTTGCTGATAAATAGCCTTCTTGATCCCCTTTAGTCTGGATTTTGTCCTTAACACTGAACAGAAACTGCTCTCCTAAAACTAACAAATGATCTACTAAAAGGCCAAAACTAATAGGCGCTATTCTGCAACTCCTACTCCTGGACCGCTCTGCTGCCTTTGATACGGTTGACCACCCCCTCCTCCTCAAAAAACTCCACACCTTAGGTCTCCGTGACTGCACTCTTTGCTGGTTCTCTTTCTACTTATCCAACCGCACCTTTAGCGTTTTACAACTCTACTTCCTCCTCTCCTCTTCCTTTCTCTGTTGGGGCCCCCAAGGTTCTGTTCTTGGACCTCTCCTATTTCCAATCTATACCTCCTCCCTGGGTAAGCTGATAGCCTCCCATGGCTTCCAATACCACCTCTACGCTGACAACACCCAAATCTATTTTTCTACCCCTCAGCCCTGGACTCTGAACTCTCCTTTAGGCACCATGTCCAAATCTTGCCGCCTCAACCTTTGCAACATCTCCAAAATACACCCCTTTCTAACCAATGACACAACTAAGCTCTTAATTCACTCGCTGATCATCTCTCGCCTCGACTACTGCAACTCCCTTCTCATTGGCTTAGTCTCTACATAGTCCATCACCTCTTTAATCCATCATGAACGCTGCTGTAAGACTCATCCACCTTACCAATAGCTCTGTGTCTGCTACCCCTCTCTGTCAATCCCTCCACTGGCTTCCGCTCACCCATCAAATTAAATTCAAAATACTAACAACTACTTACAAAGCCATCCACAATTTAGCCCCCAGCTGCATCACTAGCCTAGTCTCTAAATACCAACCTACTCGTTCTCTCTGTTCCTCTCAAGACCTCCCGCTCTCTAGCTCCCTTGTCACCTCCTCCCATGCTCGCCTTCAGGACTTTTCCAAAGCCTCTCCAATCCTATGGAATGCCTTACCCCAATCTGTCCGCTTATCTCCTACTCTATTAGCTTTTAGACGATGCCTGAAAACCCTTCTATCTTCAGAGAAGCCTACCCTACCCACACCTAACAACTGTATTTTAATTTTCTCCATCAGCTCACCCCCCACAGTTATTACCTTTTGTTCCACTTGACCCTACCTTCTAGATTGTAAGCTCTAACGAGCAGGGCCCTCTGATCCCTCCTGTATTGATTTGTATTACAAGTGTACTGTCTGCCCTCACGTTGTAAAGTGCTGCGCAAACTGTTGGTGTTATATAAATCCTGTATAATAATAATTCCTTGCACGAATATGTATGATGGGGCACTATTTCTCCCACTGACACCAGCAATGGGGCACTATGCCTCCCACTGACACCAGCAATGGGGCACTATTCTCCCACTGACACCAGCAATGGGGCACCATTCCTCCCACTAACACCAGCAATGGGGCACCATTCCTCCCACTGACACCGGCAATGGGGCACTATTCCTCACACTGACACCAATGATGGGTCAACTATTCCTTCCACCGATGCCAATGATGGGACACTATTCTTCCCACTGACAATGATGGGGCACTGTTCCTCCCATTGACACTAATGATGAGGCACTATTCCTCCTCCTACTGGCCACAAACCCTGAGGCCATGTATATTCTCACTGATGCTGGATCTTGGACATTTTCTACCCAAACTGCCCCCCCTAAAGTCTATGGGACAGTAAACTGGCCCTTTGTTTAAAAGGTTTGGAAACCCCTGCACTAAAGGAACGCACCAGCAGTGAAATGCACTACAACACATAGTAATGCACAATGGTACCGACGCACATTACATTGGCAAAAAATTATGCATGCCTATTTTTAGGTCCATTGTGCAGAAAAGTATAGCATAACGTACTTGTATTAATAAACCACATCGGACTGGATAGGTTTGAAGATGCTCTTAATCAAAATATGATTTAGTCATATCATTTATGAACCGTAAGCAGTGATGGCAATATTATCAATACACTGATAAAATCATATAATCATATAATAATAAAAAAATAAAAAAAAACACAAGAAAACATGCCTTGTTTAGCTCTCGTCTTATCTTGTCCGGTGTAAATTGATCAAGATAATGTCGGAAGTGAAAAGCATCGATTGCAACAATTTCCGTAGTACGTCTCTGCCAACTGTCCCTGTGTGCAAGTAGTAAAGAAAAGATTTTTATATACATTACAAGTGAAAACAATTCGGTTGGTATATATTTTAATCAAACAAGTGTGTAACACATTTTGAAATATGATGCATAAAGATTTATCACAATGAACCCCAGTTATCAAAGTGTCTTTACTAAGAACTATGTTGTCCCACAGTGACAACATTCAAGTTTTCATTTTCCAAACATGATTTTCCACTGCAATCTGAATTGGATTATTTGCATGGAGGAATTACAGTTTTTGTTTCAGATACTGCAAAACAGCCAAATTTTACTTTTTATAAAGTGGAACTTTAGTCAAAAATTAAGTCCCGCTAGATCACTTCAGGCTGGCCCCTTTTGCAGGTATAGTTATATAAAACATGAAAAGGTGGCTATACTGTTTAAAGTGATATTAAAGTCTTTTTTTTTTTTTCTTAAAAAAAACAAACAAAACCACTGCACAGAGCAGCCTGGATCCCCTGCCTGGCCTCTCCCTCCCGCTCAGTGACCCTATAGCAAGCAGAATGGCACTCCTGCGCAAATCACCGTAGCTGTACAGAGAGAGATATCACCTCTCCAGGTAGGTCAAGCGACAGTGGAAAACCTTCTCATCCAGCTTGGAAGCCCAGGTGCTGGCAATGCATATAGCAATCAAAAACAGGAAGAAGATCTGGACAGCTACACTCAAAAAAACATTTTTTGCCTTTTATTCAAAAATTCTTGTGAACAAAAATACAATCCACAGCAGGAACAGACAGGAGCCAACGCGTTTCACACTTCATTGTAGTGCTTAGTCTATGACTACGGCGGGCGCTTTAAAGAGGATAGTGGGCGCACGCACCCGCCACGTCCCAAAGAGCCAAAGTTTGTGCCCGGTGGTCACCCGCATTCGCTCCTGACAGAGCGAGGACAGGGATCTGTGTGTAAACACACAAATCCACGTTCCGTTAAGCGAAGAGGAGACAGATGGTGTGTTCCTAGTATATAGGAACAACGATTAGTCTCCTCCCCCAGTCAGTCCCATCTCCCCACAGTTGGAAAACACAGTGAGGGAACACATTTAACCCCTTTATCGCCCCCTAGTGTTAACCCCTTCTCTGCCAGTGACATTTATACAGTAATCAGTGCATTTTTATAGCAGTCCCAAAAATGTGTCAAAAGTGTCGCTTTTCTTTTGTTTACAGAGCAAAAAAAAAAAAATCATTGATCAAATACTACCAACAGAAAGCTCTATTTGTGGGGAATAAAAGGACATCAATTTTGTTTAGGTACAACGTCACACAACCATGCGATTCTCAGTTAAAGCGATGCAGTCCCGCATCGCAAAAAATGGCTTGGTCAGGAAGGGGGTAAATCCTTATGGGGATGAAGTGGTTAAAAAGGAGCTCAAGGTTCCCCCCCCCAAAATTTTTAATTCAGCCGCTACAAATACTGTAGCGGCTGACTTTTATTAGGACACTTACTATACCTGTCCAGGGGTCCAGCGATGTCCGCACCCGAACAGATTCTTCAATCGGCTTCGGGCGCAGGCATCTCTAGTAAGGGAAACAGGAAGTGAAGCCTTGTGGCGTCACAGCCTGTTTCTTACTGCGCATGTGCGAGTAACACTGTGCCTTGTAAATGGGCCCGTAGTCTTCATGGACCTGTGATGTGTCCCAGAAGACTGTGGGGGAAGGAGGGGCGATCTGAGCCGGAAGTGGGAAATGGTACATGTCAAAACCAGGTACCCGCTCCCCCCTCCGCCTCAAAAAAGTGCCAAATGTGGCAGTGGAGGGGAGTAGGGTTACCGCACAAACACAAAGCAAACAAATAGCGAATACATTAAGCCTACCTTGGAGCTTGATCTTCATGAACACGGTCCCATTTGTAGGTTTCAGCATATCCTTTATATTCACTATACTGCTCTGCACCTACAAAAGACCGAAGCACATTTGAAAATGTCATGAAAGCACAGAAGTGACGACTGTATTAAATCCAAAAACAAAAATGTATTAGATCTTTATTAGATTCAATGCATAAATGTGGTGGCAGCATTACTAATTCTATTTTTAGGCTTTTCTGACTTTATTTTTACCTGGTGATCCAATCAGTAAGTCTGTTGTTTTCTAACTTCCTTTAACAGACCAAGCTATCAAGCAAAGGTGGCAGTTAAGAGAAACCATTTAACACTGAAAGATCTCAACTAACATGTCACGGTTTTAAAAATACAACAAAACTCACAACTACTATTTAAAATAGGGTTCTCAAACAGACGGCCCTCCAGCTGTTGCAGAACTACAAGTCTGATCATGCCTCTGCCTGTGGGAGACATGCAGAACACTGTATTAATCACAAAGGGAAATTATTAACTTGTAACTGTCAGCCTTGCAATGCATCATGGGACTTGTAGTTCTGCAACAGCTGGAGGGCAACAGTTAGTGCTATCTGCTGTGTCCCCTGTGCTTATTCCACCAGAGTTGTGTCTCAGGAGGGGTGTTAGACATAAATGACACGAACAATAAAAGAAAGTTGAAGGAACATGCTGGTTCTAGTGGTAACAGTTCATTTCAGGGTTTATAGATGGCAGAGGCTAATGGCAGACGAACTGGCTTGCTTAAGATCCTTTTCACAAAGGCTGTCTGATGAGTTCCGCCTGTCAGTTTTTCAGGCGGACCTAAATCGAACACTGCATTGTCTTTGTGTCCGCTGACATGTACTTTTATCTCCATAGGTGAAGTTTTAAAAATTTCTACAGGTTACCAGTTCAGAGTTAGAGTTCTAGCGCTCGAATAATTGCTTTTGATCAGATATTCGCGGTGACACCTCACGTGTGGTGCGAACACTGATTACATATGTGGGCGTGACTACTGTACGCGAGCAGTTTTTTTTTTTTTTTTTACATTTATTTTTCATGTTTACTATGACCCCAAATCTCTCTTCAAACTTTAAAAGCAAAAGTAAAAAAAAAAATAAAAATTTATTTTTCCCTTTTTCCTTTAAGGGAAAAAAAAAGCCATGTTTACATGGCCTGGGTGCCGGAAGTGATGTTGTTCTGGTCCTCTAAGGGCATAGATATGAGTGGCGGCCATCTTGCCATCTCTTATCTCTATGGCAAGCCACTGCCGGATGTAGGGCTTAGCGGTCGATAATGTAAGCCCAGAAACCACCGGGAAGCGGCGGGAGGCACACCTCTCCCGCCGCTTCTAAAAGTGATCCCGCGGTGATCACTTTAATCTGAAAGTCCAGCGCCTGAGGGTAAAGAAAATACCAGGGTTATGGCATCTAGCTGCAGCCATAACCCTGGTATTTAACGTCAAACAAATGATGTATTTTTCCCACATAGGCGGTCGGCAAGTGGTCAGGCTTTATAGAGGCAGAGGTTACTGGCAGATGAACTAGCTTGCTTAACGCTTTGTAAACCAAGGAGTCACGATAATATTCATCACAGCTTCTAAGAGAAGTTGAGGCCTAGATTTTGGATCATTAACTGATCTTTTAAATTAATTTCTTCTAATAGATGAAGCTCCCCAGGACTGGTAAACAGTTAAAGTGTTTGTAACCTTACAATATGATTCACTCCCAGCCCCTCTTAACCGCTTGCCGCCCGCCGGCTGTCATATGATGGCCAGGCGGCGTGGCTCTCGTTCGCCTTCTCGGCCCACCAGGGAGTGTGCATGCACCGCCGGCGGCATTCGTGCGTGCCCGCCATGTTACTGGGAACTCGATGCGCGTGCTCGGCGGCCGCGATGTCTGCCGGGCACCCGCGATTGCACGGTAACACAGCAGGACTGTGGATCTGTGTGTGTAAACCCACAGATCCACGTCCTGTCAGAGGAGAGGAGACCGATGGTGTGTTCCCAGTACAGAGGAACACCGATCAGTCTCCTCCCTTTGTGAATCCCCTCCCCCTACAGTTAGAATCACTCCCTAGGAACATAATTAACCCCTCAATCACCCCCTAGTGCTAACCCCTTCCCTGCCAGTCACATTTATACAGTAATCAATGCATATTTATAGCACGGATCGCTGTATAAATGTGAATGGTCCCAAGAATGTGTCAAAAGTGTCAAATAGATGCTCTGGAGAGAACTCTCACCTCGACAGCATGAGACTTCCGTTTCCGGGGGCGTGTGATCTGACCATGCTGGAGTGAGGAGCGAGGGATAGCAGCGGCTGCACATTATGTCAGGAGCTCGGTGATTTCAGTCTGCTGAGGCGTGCGTGAGATGCTGTGTTGTGCCTAGCAGACACTGGGTGAGGAGAGCGGTGAGGAGAGCGGGGAAGAGCCTTGACCGGGAGGAAGCCTGCCGTCCCATACTGCCGTCTTAGATTAAGGACTGTGAGGCTGGCTGTGATGGCTGCTGCAAGACCTGTGTGAGGCCTGTGCGATATATGCCTCTCCCTTCTGGTGACGACCTCAATAGACCACAACAGATTATAAGCTATAGTAGCTGAAGGGGGGTCTTTTTTCCCTTTGTCGTCCCCTATGCTATACGCTAGAGGCTAGAGGCACCAGGTGCCTGAGACAGGTCCTACAGCCCTATATAAGTGCGGGAATACACGGGGCCACTTACCAAAGAAGAACTCCCCCCTTAAGAGCTACAGACTTTCCACATGATACCCCTTGGATCTTTTTCTTTCTTTCCCCCCTGGAAGAACACTAGAAGCAGAGACTGCTAAAAAAAAAAAAAAATAACTAAAAAGAATGAGGGTGAACGCTGTGGGGGTACTGTAAACTTAAGGGGAGTGCCAATTCGCAGTATAAACCAGTGGAAGGGGAGGTACAAGCGGGGAGAGGTAAACAAGGTGCTAGCGTGGGATAAAGGACTAAGGGTGGCCCAGGCAGACCTTATGCCAAGAAGAAGGGGACCGGGTAGAGTGGACAGCTCACCTACCCACTCATACATTACTAGGTTCCTTACGAGGAAAGACGCCGGAATGTCGATAAATTCTGCCGCCATACTACACCCACAACGACCTATACAGGCTAATTCAAAACAAATGGCAGCTGACGAGGAACAGGCTAGTAATGTGGCTAATACTTTGGATGGGAGTATTCGGGTCGAGCTTGCTGAAGCAGTAGAAATAAGCCTACCAATAACCCCGCAGACCCCCCGGTTCACAGCCTCGCTGGAAGGCGAGGTCGGCCATCTAGCTACGAGGGGACGAGAACACGGAAAGGAGCTGGATATTAGGCAGCTTATACAGGCGCTCCCCTCTAAAGAGGACATTCTAGCACTGATGAATGATTTAAAATCTACAGTTAAAGAAGAACTGAGGGAGGTATGTGCCAAATTTGAAGCAATAGATACAAGACTAGCTAGATGCGAGGCCACACAGGACACAACTGACAAGCGTCTCGATATACTTGAAACTAAGTGCAATGCACAGCACCAAAAGCTGATAGAGCTGCAATTGCAGGCTGAAGAGTTCGAAAACAGAAACAGAAGAAATAATATACGTATTAAAGGGATCCCAGAGACAATTAAGACAGCCGATTTGAGGGATGAGGTAACCGCAATTCTCAACACTTACTTAGAAAAACCCCCAGAGACTTTTATAGAACTTGACCGAGTACATAGGAGCCCAGTAGTACAGAACTTGGAACGGGGAAACCCCAGGGATGTACTATGCCGTGTTCATTTTTTAAAAATAAAAGAGGACATAATGAGGGCATCATGGTCGAAGGGGGTGATGACATATGCAGACCACGAAGTACAAATATTCCCCGACATTTGCTGGCAGACAAAACGTAGGAGGCGAATGTTGAAACCTCTGCTAGATCTACTCAGATCGAAAGAAGCGTCATAGGTGGGGGCACCCATTATCCCTATACATAAAAAAGGGAGAACGAGGTTTCTCCCTTCGCCATCCAGAGCAACTGCCAGATCTTTTTGAATTCCTGGACACTGAGGAAGTGGAAATACCTGACTGGATAAATATCCCGATGGAGTTTGAAGGGGGGGGGGGAGCCCCCGGGAATAGAAAAAGATTAATAAAGAGGAGTTAAACAGGATAAATAAATACGAGACATGTCTCTATAAACTTCACCTGGCGGGGGGGGGGGGGGGGGGGAGAGGAAGAGAAAGAGAGGAAGAGAGAAGGAAAGGAAAAAAAAAAAAAAAAAAAGCAGTCATAACATGGATCTCTCCACTACAATCAGATTTGCACCTTTGCTTTCTTTTTTATTTATCCTTTATTTTTATTTTTTGCCTTTTTTTTGTGGTTTTCTCGCCCCCCACTCCTTCCCTGTGGCCCCCCACCATGCCCGTCCAGAACCGACAGGGTAAATCAAAGGAAAATTTAAGACAGACATTGGACTGTCCGGGAAAAGGAAATCACCGAACGACTCCCAATTGATCAAAGACAATTGTTAATAGTGACCCCTCCCCCCCTCTCTTTTCCTTCAATCCATTTATTTTTTTTATTTTTTATTTTTTTTGGATATCAGTAGTGTGATTTTAGTGTGGTGTTTTTTTTTGGCACTTTTCCTAATCCACTGATAGGTCACACATGGGAGGCCTTAGGGGTCGGGCCATTGGGGCCAGGCACCCCCCAGGAATATCCCACTTTTTCCACTAGGCTGAGGATTAAGAGGGAGGGATCAAGAGGGAGGGATCAAGAGGGAGGGAGGGATTAAGAGGGAGGGATTAAGAGGGAGGGAGGGATTAAGAGGGAGGGAGGGATTAAGAGGGAGGGAGGGATTAAGAGGGAGGGAGGGATGGGAATTTACAATAAGGTAATGGGGGGAATAAGGGGAATTAATACAATGGTACACATTTTCGTATAAGACACTCAATATATAAATACGCACAGGGTTCAGTCTACAGTACAGTCTACAGTACACTCAAATACACTATGCACAACATACATATACATCATGCATACAATAGGTATGTCCATTTCACTTCTTTTTTTTTTGTTTGTTTGTCTTTCACTGTACGGTTAGGATGGTACAAACACATAGCCACTAGGGACATAGGACACAAGGACACGGGGCACGTTCTTATAAAGGGCAAGGGGGGGAGAGTAGGGGTGGAGGGGGGGAGGAGGAGGGAAAGAGGGGGGAAAGGGGGGATAGAGGAAGGAGAGGGAAGAAAGGTTAAGGAATGCTTAGTCGGGACCACACCACGTGGAGGCGGGTGGCGGGGGGAGCACAGCAGGGAGGGGAGTGGTGGGGGGGAACCACATGGGGGAAATGGGAGAGGGTATTGAAGGGGGTAGAAGAGAAGATTCAAAGATGTTGTTATGTGATAATGATGATGTAATGATGACTGTTTGATAAGAAAAATAATAAGTTACATAGGAAAGTAAGAGATGAGTTTGGCAGACCGAAATGAATACTAAATTGCGGGGCCTATACAATACAGTAGTTTTGTTTAAAAGGGGATAATGTCAATGTAAATAATTAGAGGGATCCTCACAAATAATCAGACTTAAGAAATGTGCAGCCGTTGGGACCCGTTCTGAGTTCCTGACGTGGTTGGGGACATCTCCCCATATTGGTCGTTCCTCCTCTGAGTAGAGGATAAGTCGGGGGCGACTAAGAAGGTAGGGAGGGGGAACAGGGATTTCCTGTCTCTTCCTTCCTTTTTGTTTTTTTTCATATGCATCTATGAAGGGGTGCACGCTGATATAGGAAGGCCGCATCAGGGCTGCTATCCCCCGAGATCAACTGATAGGGGTTTCTCTTTCGCTTTTTTTCCCCCCCCCTTCTCCCCCACCCTCCCCTCTTGTTTCCTCTGGGCCACCGCCTCCTCGCCACCCTTGGTGCTCCGATTCCTCCCTCCTAGTAAAATTTTAAAATGACTAGAATAAAAGTTTACCTCCTATAATGTCAAGGGACTGAATATCCCGCACAAGCGGGTAAGACTAATCGCCGAACTGAGAAGATTAAAAAAACACACAGCTTTTTTACAGGAAACACATTTTAGTGGTAAAAAAATACCGTATCTGGGAGATTGTGGCTTCACCAGTGTATACCATGGGACCTCCCAGAATTTTAAATCAAATGGAGTGGCCATTTTGATATCCAAACAGATTCCATGGAAGGAAGTAAAAGTAATAAAAGACGAGGTGGGTCGTCTCTTAATAGTGAAAGGTCTAACAAAGGGTTACACTGGTCAATCTGTATCTCCCAAACACGGATCAGATTAATTATCTAGAGACTAGCCTTCAGGAGATTCAGAAACACAGGGAAGGCTTAATAATTATGGGTGGAGACTTAAATGTGGTCTTAGACCCCCTTATGGATACATCAAGAGGCGCCTCTCATTTGACATATACAAAAATAAGGAAAATTAAAAAACTATTATTTAATGATATGCAACTGGTGGATGCATGGAGGACAACTCATACTCAAGAAAGAGACTACACATTTTTTTCTGCGAAATATAAGACATATACCCGTATTGATTATGTGTTAGTCTCGCAAATGGAATTGACATCCCGGATAAAGGCTGATATATGCTCCTTCACACTGTCCGACCATGCACCGACCAGTTGTGAAATGAACTTAGGGGAAGCAGAACACCGTGAATGGCAGTGGAAGATGAACGAATCCCTTTTGAAGGATAGAGATTACAAAAAAATATTAGAGTGTGAAATGGACTCCTTTTTCCAAATTAACGAAACGGAAGAAACAACACCATTTGGCATTTGGGAGACGCATAAATGCGTGATGAGAGGAATTTTTATCTCCTTAGGATCCTATAGGAAAAAGAAGCTGAATGAACAAATAGAAGCCCTACTCAAAGACATCAGGGAAGCAGAAATGGTACATAAAAAATCTCAGGCACAAAATATAGAAGAGAAGTTAAATAACCTACGGGGCGATTTAAACTCCCTGCTTATTGAACAAGCTAAAGTAAAGATAAAGCGGAATAGTCAAACAATATATGAGTATGGGAACAAGCCGAGTAGGATGTTAGCTAAAGCGTTAAAACAAACTAATACAAGGGGACAAATAATGGGCATTAAAACGCAAGGAGGAGAGATATTGAACTCCTCAGTGAAAATAGCTCAGGCCTTCAAGAAATATTATGAGGGCCTTTATCAACTTGAGGGGGAAGGCAGCGAAGGAAATATAAAAAAAAAGGAGGAGGCAGCTAGAGAGTGAGTATCTACTTTCATCGGAAATGCCCAAGCTAACAGAAGAAGCAGTGCAGAACCTGGACAAGCCGTTAACGGCTGAGGAGTTTAAAAAAGTCTTGAACTCTTTACCCGTAGGCAAAGCACCAGGCCCGGATGGGTACTCTCTGTCCCATTACAAAGTTTTTGAAGAGAAACTGGTTTCAAGGTTTCTAGCAGCATTTAATTCGATACAGGAAGGACAGAAGTTACCAGAGGAAACATTGTTAGCACACATCGCTGTTATACCAAAGGAGGGGAAGGACCCATCCCAGTGCTCCAGTTATCGGCCGATATCATTACTCAATGTGGACCTAAAAATCTTCTCTAAAATATTAGCTAATAGACTGATTGAATATATACCGTTACTGATTCACCCTGACCAAGTAGGGTTTACCCCAGGGAGGGAAGGGAGGGAGAACACACAGAGAGTAATAAATGCAATATATTGGTCACAAAACCAGCATAAACCCTTAACACTAATATCAGCTGACGCAGAAAAAGTGTTTGATAGGGTGGACTGGCTGTATCTGAGGGCCACACTCCAACATATTGGCCTAAAGGAGGGAATGCTGGGATTCGGTACCAACCGCGAGGGTGAAGGTAAACGAAAGTTTCTCGGAACCCTTTCAAATCTGTAACGGAACACGTCAGGGATGCCCACTATCGCCCATTATCTTTATTCTTACAATGGAACCATTCCTAAGAAAAATACGTTCAAACTGCGATATTAGAGGAATAAAAACTGAAATGGAGGAACGCAAATTAGCAGCATTTGCGGACGATTTGATTTTTTTCATATCCTCTCCAGCCATATCCCTGCCTCCCCTCCTAGGGGAGCTACAGAAATTTGGGGATATAGCCAATTTTAAAGTGAACTACAGTAAATCAGAAGCCATGGGATTGGAGATGAGCGAGTCTTTGACTCACCAGATAACTTCCCAATTAAAATTTAGATGGACAGACTCACATATTGACTATTTGGGGACTAGAATACCCAAAGTACTAAGTAGGGTGTTTGAACTAAACTATGCTCCAATGCTAAAACAAATAAAGAGAGATTTGAAAAGATGGGACAAAGAAATTTTTACTTGGTTTGGGAGGACCAACATAATAAAAATGAACGTAATGCCACGGCTGATATACATACTCCAAACTATGCCAGTAAAGATCCCCCAAAGCTTTATGAAAGAACTTCGATCAGGTTTCCTGAGTTTTATATGGGCGGGAAAGCCTGCAAGATTACGGAGATCTATTTTGACTCTCCCCAAAGAAAAAGGTGGTATTGGACTCCCAGACCCATGTAAATATCAGGAGGCCTCACATCTAGTTAGAATAAAGGAATGGTGCGCTAAAAAAAAAAGAAGCCATGGGTAAATATGAAACAAACAGCGAGTAAAGCCCCCTTGGAGGGGTTGGCATGGATGGCTGGAAAGGATATTCCAATAGTAGTCAAGCAACACCCACTGATAGGGGCTACCCTAAACATAAGTAAAATTTTTTTTAATAAGAACAAGATATCAAGCGAACCAAGTCCTATGTCACCTATACTTGGTTCTTACGACTTCACGCCTGGCCTAGTAGACCACAAATTTATCGGTCTGAGAAGCAGGGGGAAAAAACAGGATCGTACACTTCTCAAAAGAGGGAAGACTAATGACAAGAAGGGAGATAGAAAGTGAACTCACCCCAGAATTAGATTACTTTAGAGCAATGCAGTTGGGGGCATATATCCATTCCAAAAGTAGAAAATATTTAGAGATCCGGGGGTTGTCGGACTTTGAGCAGATATGCTTGGATGGTGAGAATCTGAGACACCCCCTGTCATATTTCTACGAAATGATTATAAGACTGGAAGCCCCTGAAAAACTAGGTTTTATAGGCGCTTGGGAAGAAGACCTGAAGGTTACATTTTCCCCAAAACAAAAAGAAAAAATACTGAGATCCGTCCATAAAACATCACTAGCAAGTAGATATCAGGAGGGGGATATAAGATTCTAACCCGATGGTACAAGACCCCAAGTATGTTACATGGTATATTCCCACAGATACCAAATATATGTTGGAAAATCGGAGGGTACAATGCTACATATTTTCTGGGATTGCGACAAAATTAGAGAGTACTGGAAAACGGTAGAGGAAATAATAAAGGAAATTACAGGGATCCCTCTTGGAGACAATCCGGCTGCATTTTTATTGAATATGGTCCCTATGTCCGTTGAAAAATATAAAAAAGCACTACTAAAACATCTTCTCACGGCGGCGAGGGCCTGTATCCCTGCTTTGTGGAAAAAAGATGTACCACCCACGAGGGCCCAATGGTGGGCCAGAGTGGGGGAAATCCAACAAATGGAAAACCTGACAATGGCAATCAAGGAGCAAGAGGAGAAACATAGGGACACATGGGCTCCCTATTTTCTATACAGGGAAAAGGCGGAGGGGGGGGGGCGAATGGTGGAAGGGGAGGGGGTAATATACCACACCCTCTTCCTCTCTCTTATTCTCCTTCTTTTTTTTTTTCTTTCTTTCTTTCTTTTTCTTTTTGGGTTGGTTTGGGATGAAGGGAGGGAGTAGAACGAAGTGGAAGGGATACAGTAGAAGTACATTATAGTAAAGGTATGAGATAGACAATGTAAAAGACGAAATGTAATGTATTGTACAAAATGTAAAATAAAGAGTTTACAAAAAAAAAAAAAAAAAAAAAAGTGTCCTTTATGTCTGCCGCAATATCGCAGTCACGATAAAAATCGCAGATCGCCATTACTAGTAAAAAAATAAAAAAAATAATAAAAATGCTATAAATCTATCCTCTATTTTGTAGACGCTATAACTTTTGTGCAAGCAAATCAATATACGCTTATTGCGATTTTTTTACCAAAAATATGTAGAAGAATACATATCGGCCTAAACGGAGGAAAAAATTTGTTTAAAAAAAAAAAAAATTGGATATTTATTATAGCAAAAAGTTAAAAATAGTGTTTTTTTTTCAAACTTGTCACTATTCTTTTGCTTATAGCGCAAAAAATAAAAAATAAAAACACAGGAGGTGATCAAATAGCCCCAAAGGAAAGCTCTATTTGTGGGGAAAAAATTATAACAATTTCATCTGGGTACAGTGTTGCATGACCGCGCAATTGTCATTCAAATTGTGACAGCGCTGAAAGCTGAAAAATGGCTTGGGCAGGAAGGAGGTGAAAATGCACTGTATTGGAGGTGGTTAAGCAGCCATAATGCACTGTAATAAGTGTTTGTTAAAAACAAAGCCTCTAAATACCTTTTTTTTAAATCTTCAGGCCGGTCACGTAACTCCCGGCCGCTCTAATACTCCAACCTATGGGCAACAGTGGGAGGGGCCTAGATCTCCCTCTGACATCAGCCAGGGAGGTCATGTGCCCTTCCCACTGTAGTCCTTGGATAGGGGAGGAGAGCGGCCGGGAGTCACGTGACCTGCCTGAAGATGCATCAAAAAGGTGCTTCGTTTTTAACAACTTCAGCCCCTGGAAGATTAACCCCTTTAATGACCAGGCCATTTTTTGTGATACGCAACTGCGTCACTTTAACTGACAATTGTGCGACGCTGTACCCAAACAAATTTGACATCCTTTTTTTTTCCCCCACAAATAGAGCTTTCTTTTGGTGGCATTTGATCACCTCTGCGGTTTTAATTTTTTGCACTATAAACAAAACGAGAAAATTTTGAAAAAAAAAAATTTTTTTTTACTGTTTGCTATAATAAGTATCCAAAAACATAACAAAAACAAAACAAAACTTCTTCATCAGTTTAGGCCAATATGTATTCTTCTACAGTTTTTTTTTTTTTTTTTTACCCAAAAACGCAATATTCATTGGTCAAAAGTTATAGCATCTACAAAATAGGGGATAGATTTATGGCATATTATTATTTTTTTACTAGTAATGGCAGTGATTTTTTAGCAGGACTGCTACATAGCGGCGGACAGATCGGACACTTTTTTGGGACCAGTGACATTTATACAGTGATCAGTGCTATAAAAATGCACTGATTACTGTATAAATGACAATCAAAAACAGGAATCTGGACAGCTGTACTCAAAACATTTTTTTTGCCTTTTATTCAAAAATTCTTGTGAACAAAAATACAAGCCACAGCAGGAACAGACAGTCGCTAATGCGTTTCACACTTCGAACAAGCTTCGGATCAGTGCTATAAAAATGCACTGATTACTGTATAAATTACACTGGCAAGGAAGGGATTAACACTAGGGGGCTGATCAATAGAAACAGACGATCACTCTGTACTCATCTGACAGAACGGGGATCGGTTTGTTCTGATCCCTGTTCTGGCTCTCTGTGGAGCGATCGCGGGGGGCCACCAGCCACGCACATCAGCTCCCCTGCCGCGCAGCACGCGCTCATCTGCTATAGCTGTTAAAAGGGATGGACGTACAACTACAGCGATGTTCGGGATCGAGCGGACCTGCTGCAGTATAATGCGGCAGTTAAAGACTTACACTGTGCATTATAGCTGCTTAAAAGTGAGGCAGTGAGTTTTTTAAAAGTTTAGTTTACTACTATTACTAACAGCAGCAGGGGGAGACATCTCACACAGACACAGAGGCTGACAGACAGGCAGGGAGGGAGGGAGGAGTACAGAAGAAAGCTGTGGATGACGGAGGCACGTAAACTGACCACGGTGTCAGGGCTCAGCAGCCATTATTATCGTGGTCAGTTTACAAAGGGGAGGGCAGAACTAGGCAGGATCAGCCAGGATTTTTACAGCTTACAGCTTACAGAGGGACAGGTTAGACAGCATAACCACTATGCTGTTTAACCTGCTATAAAAGGAATCTCTCTTCAATAGGGGACAAAAAAAAACCCCACAAACAGTAAGAGAGGGGAAGTGTTAAGACTTCTGACAGTGTTTTATTGCGGTTTCTTGCTTTTCGTGACAATTGCAAGCCTTAATTCTCATATGGGCATCATATGAAAAGGATAGCAAAATCTCCAAAACGGGTGTCACAAATAAAAAATGTGGCAGAAAATTTACCTCAAACCTTTAAAGTGTATTAAAACCCAAGAACAAGAGCAGTTTACTAGTTCATACATGTGATAGTTTAATTTGATTTTCAGGCTTTAGTTTCTTTATTTTCACCTTGTCAGTAACACTTTGTCCTATGGTGAAAATAACTCACTGTATTATATCAATGCAGGAGCAGCGGTTTCACTACAGGACACAACTACAGGCCACTACCCCCTCTTTTCTTCTTCATAAGATAGGGAAAGCATGGAGCTGGGCTTTAAATCACACTAACAATGCCCTAATTCTCCAAGTTCTTTGTGCAATAGCTTCCAGAAAACTATAAAAGCATGCAATTCAAAAAAGCTATATAATCAGTATTACTGAAAACAAATCTGTGTGTTCTTAACTCAGTTAACTATAGGTAAGCACATAAAGAAAGCTACGGTAATAAGCGTGGTGTCCAAGATCTTGCACATCTTCAAGGCATTAGAGATTTGCCAGGGCTACTGCTCAGACATCTTGTAGCTGGAAGATGTTAAAATACTGACTAAAACCATGACCATTACCAAGTCGATGCTAAGCAGATGCAGCAAAAAAATCACAGCAAATTTAATTTCTTTTCAATATCTCAAGCTCTTGTACAAATTAAAGCTGCATTGCTTCATCCATTAGACATAAGTCATGAAGCCTCAGTCATAAGGAATGTAATTTGTCGGGAAGAGAAAGTGTGGCAGAAGGAGAGGACTGGCCAGAGAAGAGAGATGGAACACAGCCAGCCACATAACAAGGATGATGAAATGGCTATTTCCATTAATGGGAACGAACACCACATCACTGTAATTCATTAACGGACAGTCTAATAAACTAAAGTGGATTGGAAAAAAGTACTTAAATTAACGACAAAATCTCATCCAAAATAAGCATTTGTATTACAACCGAATTTGCTGTATCTCCAAAAAAATAGTCTTGTGGAAACTGTTCTGTCACACATTTGCAGAAAATGGATTAAAGGGTCAGTTAACCTTCACCCAAAAACTGCCAATGCAGATAAGGGGAAACAGTAGATAAAAACAAAACGAACTAATCCACATGGAACTTAAAGTGATTGTAAGGTTTTTTTTTTTTTATTTAAAATAACAAGCGTATCATACTTCCCTCCACTGTGCAGCTCTTTTTGCAGAGTGGCCCCATAGGATGCATTAAGGTAAAAAAAAAAAAATTTTATAACAGCTTACCTGTAAAATCCTTTTCTTCAAGTACATCACGAGACACAGAGCCACAGTATTTACTGGATGGGTTATATAGGCGCCTCTAGGTGATGAACACTGGCACACCCTAGACAGGAAGTTTAGCTCCCTATATAACCCCTCCCCTTACTGGGAGCACGTCAGTTTTGTAGCAAAGCAATATACGTGTATATAGGGGAGGGACCTCTGTGTCCCATGATGTACTCCAAGAAAAGGATTTTACAGGTAAGCGGTTATAAAAATCCTATTTTCTTTTTCGTACATCCCGGGACACAGAGCCACAGTATTTACTGGATGGGAAGCCCCAGAGCAATGCTATCTGAATGAGGGAGACAAACAAAAAAGGTAGGGTGCAATCAGACTTGAGGACCTTATACTGCTGCCTGCAGCACACTGCGCCCAAAGGCGATATCCTCATGCCTTCTCACATCCACCTGATAGAATCTGGTAAATGTATAGACTGAAGACCAAGTTGCGGCCTTGCAGATTTGAGCCATGGAGATCTGGTGATGCACTGCCCATGAAGCACTCTCAGCCCTGGTGGAGTGTGCTTTGATTTGAAAAGGTGGAACCTTCCTCTTCAAACCATAAGCTTAAATAATTACTTCCACTTAGCAATAGTAGATTTCAACGCTGCCTGTCCTTTTTAGGACCTTCAGGTAACACAAACAAAAACATCAGTTTTCTGAATCTGAGCAGTCGCCTACAAATAGGTTTAGACTGCTCTCACTACATCCAGAGAATGTAGTGACTTTTCTTCCATAGAGCAGGGTTCTGGAAAAAATGAAGGTAGGACAATATCCTGGTTTAGATGAAAACCTGAAACCACCTTCGGTAGAAAGCTAGGATGAGGACGCAATACTACTGTATTCTTGTGAATAATTAAATATGGCTCTTTACAAGAGCCGCTAATTCTGATACCCTTCTTGCAGAGGAAATGGCTACCAAAAAAATATGCTTCCTTGTCAAAAGGGAATATCGGCTCAAAAGGCTGTTTCTGTAATACGGACAGAACTAAATTCATGTCCCAGAAGTTCAGGGGTGCTCTAACCAGTGGATTAAGTCGCGTTACCCCCCTGTATAAAGCTTCAGACCAAAGAACGCAAAGCAAGCGGACATTAAAACAGTACCGATAAGGCCGAGACCTGGCCCTTGATAGTACTCAGGGCCAGCTTCATCTCTACCCCTATTTGCAGAAAAGCAAGGATTCTACCCATGACATACTTTCTGGGATGCCAACCCCTGGATTTACACCAGGAAACATATGCCTTCCAGACTCTATAATAAATGACTCTGGAAGCTGGCTTCCTTGCATTAATCAAGGTAGATATCACCGAGCCTGAAAGCCCACAATTCTTCAGAATGTGGGTTGCAATAGCCAAACCGTTAAATTAATGTTTGAAGGGTAGGATGGAACACTGGTTCCTGTGATAGCAGGTCTGGACGTGGTGGTAGGGTCCATGGATGCCCTACACCCATCTTTACTATTTCTGCATACCAAGATCTTCTGGGCCATGCTGGAGCCACCAGAAATACGGACTTCTTTTCCTGCCTGATCCTGCGAAGAAGTCGTGGTAGCAGCAGAATAGGAGGGGATGCATAAATCAGTGAGAACTGATCCCACGGGGTCACCAACGCATCTGTTCCGCATGTGAGTGGATCCCTTGTTCTTGACACAAAGTTGTTGATCTTGTTGTTGGACCTGGGCGCAAACAGATCTACGTCCGGAATCCCCCATTTTTGGCATATAGCCAGGAAGATGTCGGGATGAAGAGACCATTCCCCCGGGAACAACTGCTGGCGACTCAAGTAGTCCGCCTGCCAGTTCTCTACCCCTGGAAAGAAAATTGCCGATATGCACGGCACATGCTTTTCTGTCCAGGTTAGGATCTGATTTACTTCTCCCTGGGCTACACGACTCCAGGTGCCCCCTTGGTGATTGATATAAACCACTGCTGTGGCATTGTCGGATTGGATCCCGACAGGACAACCCTGCAACCTGAAATGTCCAGTCACTTAGGGCTAGGTACACTACCCGAATCTCTAGAATGTTGATTTGTAAAGGTCCTCTCGATTTTGGACCATTTCCCTTGGACAGTCATCTCTTCTTTTGGCTGTTAGGCCTTATTCGCGACCATTACAGCAGTTATGCATGTTATTTCAATAAGACCCCTTTCACACAAGGGCGTTTTGCAGGGGCTATAGCGTTTGAGGGTGGATTGCAGGCGCTATTTCTAACGCTATAGCCCCTGCAATCCACCCTCAAACTGCTGCTCCATTGTCTCCAGTGTGAAAGCCCAAGGGCTTTCACACTGGAGCGGTGTGCTGGCAGGACGTCAGGAAAAGTCCTGCCAGCAGCTTCTTAGGAGCGGTGAAGGAGCGTTGTGTTTACCACTCCTCCACTGCTGCTCCCCATTGTAATCAATGGGGCAGCGCTGTAATACCGCTGGCCAAACACTATTGCGGCATATTGCGGGTGGTTTTAACCCTTTCTTGGCCGCTAGCAGGGGTAAAAGAGCCACGCTAGTGGCCGAAATGCGCTGCAAATCCGTCAGGAAAAAGGCCACTAAAAAAGCGGCGTTTTACCGCTGGCGCTATGGGTGGCTTGGTATGAAAGCCCTTTAAAAAAGAAGGCCACTAGTTGTGGTCATTTCCAGTGACGACTTTTCCTCCAGTGATTTTTATTTACAGACGCCCCTTTTTTTTTTTTCGGTAAAAGATGAACACTTTAAAGTTCAAGTTCAACTAGGACAAAAATAGATTAAATATGCTGTGTGACCAAAGTCTCTAGATAAGACAAATTAGTGAATACACTCCTGATGGGGTGAAACGTGTCCACTGAGGAGCCAGAGTGTGGTGGTGAGGAATAATACTTCATGTATTTTACAGCCCAAAAATTTAACTGAAGAAAAAATAAAGGGATTTATGAAATAAAGGCTGTGCTATCAGAGGTTAAGGCAGGAGAGGAACATTCATTTTTTGTTTTCTCACAAAGCATATTTAGGAGTAGTATATGTTTTTTTCTGCATTAAAGCAGACTTTCAGGCAGAAATAAAAAAGACACACATTAATGAAGCTCACTATTAAAGCCGAACTAAACTCCTAACCACTTTCCAATGATGCAACGGTTATATCCCTCACTAATCACTATCATCGTCTCCCCAGATGCTGGCTTTTCAGCTTCTTAAATGCCCAGTGAGGGGTGACATTGTCCTGCATATACGCATAGGAGTAAGTCATTGCTTTACAGACGGAGTGTGCTGGGAATGCATGCTGAATTGGGCTTGCACAGCTCAGTGTACATTCAATAGAAAACTGAGCAGGCAGGTAAAGTGTATTAGTGCAGAAGAGACAAAGAATGTCTCTTCTGTAATAAGGGCTGCCTACTCACAGTTTTCTAAAACTTAGGTTTAGTTCTGCTTCGATATATCAAATGTATTTTCTGAATGCAAGTATTATAAGTATCTGTAACTTGCAGCATATTGTACTGTAGGAGCCCAGCATGGAAGGAGAAGCAGTACAAGGAGCTAATTTGTAGTACTGCAGTATTCCTATGCCAACAAGAAGCATGCTTAGAGGAGTGGCAAGCAGACAGCAGAAAGACAAGTTCACCAGTCTGATGCTTCTCCTTTCACTATTCAATTATAGGATCTTAAATGCCCATATATACTAGTTCTAAGTTTTAGTTTTGTGTCCTGACTGAATAGAATTGGCAACCAACTGCTGCTTCCAGCCACTTCTCACAAGTTATAAATGGTTCAACAGCCATAAACAGGCTCTCTTACCTAATTTTGCACCTTGTTCCTGAGAGTTTAACCAGACCTATAATTTCAGCCAACTATTTTGTTGAGAAGTGACATGAAATCATCTATTTCCATGTAATACAATTGATAATGCTCACCTATGATAATAAGGCACTCATCGGGATCCAATTCCTCTGTAAAGAGTCGTGATGCTATCAGCTCAGCATTGATAATGAAGCGGATCTCTTCTTGGACAAGACCAGAGCTTGTCACACCACCGCCAACATAGCGGTTAGCAAAATCCACCTAAATCAGAAGAAAAAAAAGAAGCAATTAGCATTTTCATTGAATACCCCAAAATGTCTTGCAAATGGCATTATCAGCTAACCCCAACTGCATATTGTTAAAAAAAAAATCATAACACTGTATAAAAAAAAAAAGAAAAAAAAAATGGCCATTGATAGCGCACAGTTTTGGACTTGCTCATGGTGCATTTTCTTTTTTATGTAAAAGATTTCAAGAGGTACAAATTAAAGTGTCATTAAACCCACATGATTAAAAACTTTTGAAAAAAAAATAATCTGTATTACCATGCTGTGCATACTCACCGTATTGTCATCATGGGATTTGTTTTCTGTATTCTGCAAAAAAACTGCTAGATTCTGGCATTCTTCATATTCCCCTTTTGATCATGTCCCCAATGCAGAGAAGTGTTGGCAGCTATGTGCACATGATCATTTTTTGGGGAATTTCTATGCTGAGACATTTCCTCTCCATCACATCTGAGAAGCCCATGTCAGTGTTTCTCAACGCCAGTCCTCAAGGCGTTGCAACAGGTCATGTTTTTAGGCTTTCCATTATTTTGCACAGGTGATTTGATCAGTTTCTCTGCCATAGTAAATACCAAAGCCATTTCATCTATGGGAAATACTGAAAACATGACCTGTTGGGGTGCCTTGAGGACTGGAGTTGAGAAACACTGGCCCGTGTAACTAGAGAGTCACACACGTGGTAGATACACAGTGGTAAATGACAGCCCACTCCCTCCCTCCCTCCTCTTCCATGCCCACTAACCAGCTAAACACAATGGGGGTGGGATATTAGATTAATAGGAGGCTTCACCTCCCCCTTTTTCTAAGATACAGGTTGGATGGGTGTAACACAGCCTGTGACTGGCAGAAATCTGCCCACATCAAGTTACTGCCAAAATATAATAAAGATGATTTCAAATATATATTTGTATGACAATTTATACTAGTCTATTGATATTAGTTATTTATTTCTATGCTGTATCCCAAATACTTTATTTTTATTTTTGAACATGTGACCAGCAGCAGAGGCCTAGAAGCTCCTCTTGCTTATGTTTCCCGGCAGACAGGCTGGAAAAGAGCCGGGTCATGTGACAGCTGTATATAGATTAGGAAAAGGGTACTTAGATTTTTTTTTTTTAATTACAATGCCATTGTGCACATACAGAAAGAGAAAATAATGTAAATTAAAAAGTGTGTGTGTTTAGTATCGTATTTCTTATGCTGAAAATAAACCCAGGGGTTGCTTAGGGTTCCTTGAGCATTGAACAATGGCAGATTGATATATACTGACTACCAATGCAAGTGTCAATTTTCCAATGACTAGGGTGACGCCTCAAATTTTCATCATCTGCATTTCTTTTCAGTTTTATTGTTCATTTAATTTGAAGATTATTACTGAAAACAATTTCCAGCTAGAGCATGTTTTTTTAAATACTTACTTAAAGATATGTCATATTCTTTATTTAAAACTTTCTACAACTAACTGATCATGCAGATGTAGGCATAATTTTAGGAAGGGTTTGCCAAGATCTAAAAAATATTTTAAAAGTGTTCCTCTAGCGTAAAATGGTTGAGAAAGGTTGGACTAAACCAAGGTACAGGATGCTTTCCATCTAGCTGTCAGTAAAGCCCTTACATTTCATATCACACTTCCATGCCCCGATAAACACAGTTTAGAAAGACAGATCTATCAATCTTACATCAGCAACCAAACCTATTGACCTTTAGCTGTCCATGCCACACAATACTATGTCATTTATCAGCAAAGGATCACTGGCCTACAACACACGGTGGGAAAACAGGTCCCGGGGACATCTAACCCTGTCAAAACATTCTGAATGGGAACATATTATTCTGTTTTGATCATTAAATCATGGCAGCATCAGGAGGAGCATCAAGTATGAAGCTGGCAGCCAAGAAATTCAGACTGTACATGCAGTGGAGACAGGGTGCGGAGGGGAGAACATTAAAGAAAATGTATTGCTGCAATACAGCATTCATTCACTGTGAGAATCGTCTTGCTAAAACTAAACATTTTAAGTCAGAAGTCCATGTACAGTACTCAATATAGTGCTTATCTTGACCCTGCGTTTTCCTTGCACATTATATTTTTGAATTTTCCAATTTGAAATGTCAAGCATTAAGCCAGAAAACTAAATAACCTTCATTTGTATAGGTCAGGGGTAGGTACCCCAACAAAAGAAACCAAAGATCTCAGGGAGCAAGAGACAATTTTGTAAAGTGTCATGGCCAAATTTAGGTGGATGAAGTCATTATGACAGGGAGATACATCTTGCATTGGTTGTCAATGTGCCCTCCAAGTAATAATTGCCTAACATTGATGATGAGTAACATCCCTTCTTACACTGATGGGTAGTACAGCCAAAGTTTGAAGACCCCTTTTCTACATCATCCACTGACATCAAATAAAAGCATTTGGGATGAATGCAAGAGGAGGATCGCGGTGCACAGCATGGAAGAATGGGAAAGTCTTGTCACAGCTTTCATGCAGCACTCTGCATAAGGGGGGGGGGGGGGGGGGGGGGGGCATTTCTGACCTGACTTACATTATACAATTTCCATAAAAATGAACACTCACCTGCAGCATCCCATGTCCATTGCCTTCAATTGTACCTTTGCATGTAATGTGTAGTCGCCTCAGCTGTTTTGTTGATCTACACAAGTAAAAGCACATTAGCAACCTACTTGCAAAAATACCTAGTTAGACTTACCGGTGACGGTATTTCTAAGAGCCTTTCAGGACAACCCTGGAGAGAGCGCAGCTCCGCCCACTTTGAGGAAACACTTGCATTTTCTTTAAAGCTCCTCCTCTTCCACCATGGCCTCAGTTATTGTTACCTCCGGCATACTGGAAGATAAAGCACAGAGAACACAAACAAACCATGACAGATACTTGTATCATCTTTAAACATAGAACACAAGGGAGGGAACTAGGCGTTGTCCTGAAAGGCTCTTAGAAATACCGTCACCGGTAAGTCTAACTAGGTATTTTCTCCAGTCGCCTTTCAGGACAACCCTGGAGAGGATAAACGAGAAGCTTACCCTAGGGTGGGACCACTGCCTGCAGTACCTTCCTGCCGAAGGCTTGATCCGCAGCTGACAGCAAGTCCAGTCTGTAGTGCCGAAGGAAAGTTGAGTAACTTGACCACGTGGCCGCCTTGCAGATTTGATCAGGCGTAGCACCGGCCCTCTCGGCCCAAGACACTGCTGTTGCCCTAGTGGAATGGGCAGCAATTCCGGAGGGAGGGGATTCCCCTCTAGCTTTGTATGCCTCCGAAATTGCCTCTCTAAGCCACCTACCTAGAGTACTCTTGGAGGCTTTTTCCCCTTTTCTAGTACCTGAAAAGATTACAAACAGAGCATTCGTCTTCCTGAATTCCCTAGTAACTGCTAGGAAATGGAGAAGACACCTCCTTACATCTAAGGTATGAAAGGCCTCCTCCCCTGTGTTGGTAGGGTTGGAGGAAAAGGTAGGCAACACTATTTGTTGGGTACGATGGAACTCTGAAGATACCTTGGGAAGAAAGGCTGGGTCTATCTGCAGCACTATCCTATCGGGAAAAATCTTTAGGAAAGGCTCTGTAACTGCCAGAGCCTGTAATTCGCTCACTCGTCTAGCCGACGTAATGGCTACTAGGAAAATTGTTTTTAAAACTAAATTTTTTAAACAAGAGTCCTTAAGAGGTTCAAACGGAGCTCCCGTTAAACCCTGAAGGACTATGGATAAATCCCAACTGGGAAAATTCCTGAGGGGAACTGGCCTATTCCGTGCCATTGCCCTGAAAAACCTGGAAATTAAAGCTTCCCTGGAAAGGGTTTTTTCTAAATAAACAGAAAGGGCCGCCACCTGAGTTTTCAGGGTGCTGGCTGCCAAACCTTTCTCCATTCCTTCATGGAGAAATTCCAGTATTGAACTGGTATTTTTCACCTGGAACCCTCTAAGAGTACAATACGAGTTGTACTTCTTCCAGACTTTCAGGTAGATGGCCCTAGTCACTTCTTTCCTGCTTGAGAGTAAAGTCCTTACTAGTCCCTCGGACAAACCCTTAGCTCTTAAGAGATCTTCTTCAGAAACCAGGCGGTTAACTGCAGCCTGCCTGCCTCTGGATGGACCACTGACCCTTGTGTCAGAAGGTCCTGCCTGACTGGTAGCCTCCACGGGGGTTCTGTGGCTAGATTTAGAAGAGCCGAGAACCAGGGTCTTTTTGGCCAGAAGGGCGTGATGAGAATCATGCTGGTCCTCTCTTCCCTGAACTTCCTCAGGACCACCGGTATCAGAGGAAAGGGGGGAAAGGCATAGCACAGACGGTAATGCCAAGGATGGGCTAATGCATCTAGACCTATGGCCTGATCTTCTCGGTGAAGAGAAAAGTATTTTTGGACCTTGTGGTTTTGCTGATTTGCAAACAGGTCCACCTGGGGGAAGCCCCAAGTACTGGCGATCATCAAGAAGACTTCCTGATTTAGGCTCCATTCTGCTTCCACCAGTCTCTTCCTGCTGAGAAGATCTGCCCAGAGATTCAGAGAGCCCTTTAGATGGACTGCTGAGAGGGAGGCCACGCTTTTTTCTGCCCATGCGAATAGATGCCTGGCTAATTCCATGAGACCCCTGCTCCTGGTCCCCCCTTGTTTTAGGACATATGCTACCGTTGTCATATTGTCCGACAAGATCTGTACATGCTGTCCCTCTACTACGTGCTGAAAAGCCCGAAGGGCCAGCGACACAGCCTTGAGTTCTCTCCAATTCGAGGATCTCCGAGACTCTGCCTTGGACCAAGTCCCTTGGACCGTCAGCCCGTCTAGGTGGGCTCCCCAACCCCAGGCACTCGCGTCCGTCGTCAGGCGCTTGTCTAGCGGCCAGAACCAGGGAAGGCCCTTTGTGAGATTGGCTGTGTCTCGCCACCACCACAGAGCCCGTTTTACTTTTGAGGTGAGGCTGAACTTCTTTTCTAGTGGAACCCGGTGAGACCAGACCTGCAGGATTTCTGCCTGAAGAGGTCTGGAATGAAACCGGGCCCACTGGACAGCTGGGATAGAGGCTGTAAGGAGACCTAACACCCTCATGGCTGATCGGACTGAAACCACCTGGTTCGTCTGAATTTGTTTTACTGCCGTCAGGATCTTTTCCACCTTTTCTTGCGGAAGAAAAACTTTTTGCAGGGTAGAATTGATGGTGTACCCTAGAAAAACTACTTCCTGGCTTGGAACCAGGTTTGACTTCTCCAGATTGAGAAGCCACCCTAAGTCCCCCAGGTGAGCCTGTGCTATCTGAAGATTCGACAGCACCTGTTCCCTGGAGTCCGCAAAAAACAGGAGATCGTCCAGATATGGGACCACTGAGATTCCCCTCAATCTCAGTGGTTCCAGGGCTTCCGCCATGACCTTGGTGAAGATCCTGGGGGAGGACGACAGCCCGAACGGCAAGGCCCTGAATTGTAGGTGCCAGACTGACGACCCTAGATTCACTGCCAACCTGAGGAACTTCTGGGAGGATTGGGCGATCGGGACATGTAGATAGGCGTCCCTCAGATCCAGGGAGGCCATGAAGCAATTTTTGGATAACAACCTTGTTATTGTATGGATTGTATCCATGCGGAAGTGCTTGTATCGTATCGATTGATTCAGAATTTTTAGATTCAGTATCAATCGATATTTGCCCGAAGGTTTTCTCACTAGGAAGATGTGAGAATAAAACCCATGGCCTTCCTGTTCCTTTGGAACCTGAATGATCACCTCTTGTTGAATCAGATCCTCCAAAAGGCTCCTCATGGCAGAGGCTTTGTCCTGATCCCTCGGAAGGGTTGTGACATAAAATCTGTTTGGGGGAATGTTGGAAAATTCCAGGCTGTATCCCTGTGCCACAATGTTCCTCACGAATTGACTTGAGGAACACTGGCTCCATTGCGGAAGGAAGGCGGACAACCTTCCTCCCACTGGAGCAGAGCAGTCACTTATCCTTAGGGGGTTGACTGGAGGGAGTTTTGAACAAAATTCCTCCTTTACCTCTACCCTTCTGGGGGTTCCAGCGACTTTTGCTGTCTTCCCCACCCTTACGGGACTGTTGAACAGGACGAAAATTCCTCTTTCCTGCCTGTTTTTTCTTTGCAGGAAAGGCCTTCTTTTTGTCTGCCGTTCTGTCCAGCACTGTTTCCAGCTCTGGCCCAAACAGCAGATCCCCTGAAAAGGGCAGACCACACAACCTAACCTTGGAGGCTGTGTCACCTGACCACGTTTTAAGCCAGACAGCTCTCCTGGCGGAATTCACCAGGGCCGCAGATCTGGCTGCCATTTTGATGGACTCCGCAGAGGCATCAGCCATGTATTTCACCGCTCTAAGGATTAGTGGAAAGGATTCCATCAAGTCCTTACGTGGTGTGCCTGCTTCCACGTGGCTCTGCAATTTATCTATCCAACACTCTAAATTCCTAGCCACCACCGTGGATGCCATAGCTGGTTTGAGGCTGGCAGATGCTGAATCCCATGCCCTCTTTAAAAGAGTATCTGCTCTTTTATCCATGGCATCTTTGAGTACCCCCATGTCCTCAAAGGCCAAGTCTGTCCTACGCGATACCTGTGAAAAGGCTGCGTCCACACGTGGTTTTTTGTTCCACACCTCTGACTCTTTTTCATCAAAGGGAAAGCGTCTTTTCTGGCTCTTAGAAAGGAAAGGACCCCTCTCTGGGTCCTTCCATTCTTTTCTAACCGTGTCTGACAAAACTTTATGAACAGGGAAAACTCTGGATTTAACCTCATCCAGCCCCTGATACATCCTGTCATGTACAGACAACTGGACCTTTTCCTCCTGGATGTCCAGGGTCGTATAGATAGCCCTCAAGAGGTCATCTACCTCTTCTAAAGACAGCTTGTACCTGGAACCACGGCTGTCATCCTCCTCTTCTACCTCCTCCTCTGAGTCTCTGAGGGAAGGGAGAGTACTTGCCCCTTCGTCCTCTGAATCTAACACCTCCCTCTGCCTGGAGGTAGATGCTCTAGGACTTGATGGTGGTGGTTGCTGGCTACCGCCCTGACTTGCTGGGCTCTGAACCAACAGAGTCTTGACGGAGCTTAGTGAGCTTGCTATTTCTCGCACAGATGAATACAGTTCACCATATTGCTGAGAGGACTCCTCCTCCACTATCTCCTTAATACAGGACCTACATAACGCCTTCTGCCAGGATTCCCGTAAGGGGTTCTTACACACAGGGCATCTCCTTCCTGGCGGGTTTGCTTTCTTTACTTTCCCTGACACAGTTTCCTAGGGAAAAAACAAAAGCTTGTCTTACTACCAGAGTCTGGACTAAACATACCACCACCAGAATAAAACAGACCACCTGAGTGCAGCAACCACCAAACTACAGGTCCAAGGACAGTAACCTTTTGACTCTGTAGTGACAGGACCCCCCACAGGGAGGAATAAACAAGTGACACAGAAAAAAAACAGCCCATAAGGTGAAGAATAAAGAGTACCTTTGTACCCCTCTTACCTGGGCCTGACCGGTGCTTGGGGTGCCTGCCTCCACCGTTGCTGCAGATCTCTCCTCCATGTTGCAGAGAGCGCAGCGGGACTAAAACAAACAGCCGTTTTTAAATCTTCCCGGGCACGGCGTCACTACGCACGCCGGAAGCGGAAGTACCGGTCTGTGGACCCGCCCCCTGACCCTTGCGTTCCGGGCGGCTGGAACCAACGCCGCCCCGCCCGAACAGGAAGCCGCGTCACTGGCCGCCGCGTCATCCGCCCGCCATGTGACACCTCCCAGGAGCCTCACCGCGCGGCGCGCGAAATTCAAACCCGGCGGCTCCCGGGGGCATGGACGCCTCGACATTCCTGCCGGCCACTGCTCCTGTGAGCTGGAGAAGGTCCGGGACTCCGGAACCCCCCCCGTTCGTACTAGGGGGGGGCTGGGATGGTCTCTGCAGCGGCTCCTGCAAAAAGGTAGGACTACCTCCCCTCCCCCTGGAGAGAACGCAGCCCTGGTTCCCACAAGTGCTTCCATCCATGGCGGAGGAAACACAATAACTGAGGCCATGGTGGAAGAGGAGGAGCTTTAAAGAAAATGCAAGTGTTTCCTCAAAGTGGGCGGAGCTGCGCTCTCTCCAGGGTTGTCCTGAAAGGCGACTGGAGAAATATTACATAAATATATAAAACAGAAACTTGGAGTACAGTACAGAACACAGGATCTTAGTCATAACCAACGGTTATATGCAGCTACCTACAAAAATCAAGCTGTAGGGACATCTCCTATGTAACTCCTAAGACTCCCCAGCCAGCCTGTCCTGCAATGTATTCCATGAAATAAACTTTACTGGCAAGTCAAAAATCCTTTTTTCTTAATTTTAAGGTACACAGTATCTTAGTCATAATCATGGGATGTCCAAAAGCAGTCCAATTGAGGGATGAGCAGCGCAGCACACAATGCCAACAAGACCACAAACAGGTCAAGAAGGGCCTCAAAACACCTTAAGCCTGAAGGTCTAAATTTAGGTCTAAAAACAGACAAGTAAACAGAAGACTAGGTGGCAGCCACGAATATCTGAGAAACAGATGCTCGATGCTGAAAAGCCAAATGAAGCATTAATGGATCTGACAGAGTACACCTTAACAGGGAAGGGAAGAACTATAACCTTTAGACCAGCTGTCACCAACCAGGGGCTCTGCTGCAAATCAACATTTGGCAGATGTGTACCCAGTGTTGTTCTCAATGCGCGCTGACAGTTAATACGGTCAGTGTGCATTGATACCCAATGCCTCCTTTGTGGTTACAGCTCCTGTGAACTCAGAAGGAGGCGCCAGGAGTAGTGCAAAGAGCAGAAGGTGAAGGGGGGACTTCCAATGACAGCGCTTATCCTAGACTGAGGAAGACGCACGGAGCTCAAGCACATGGCTGAATAAGGGAGGCGAGATCCAATGAGGAGTCTGTGTAGGGCAGCAGCTGCACAGTGCAGGTGGTGATGGGTATAGTCTTTCAGGTCAGACGCATGAGGTGGTCCAAAGACGGAGCCCATGCTGCCAGAATGTGGAGTTTCAGCAGTCATGAGAAAAAAAATAGGCGTACGGCACTTCCTTTAATCCTTCACACAGGCATTAACTTAGGGTCAGCCCCGGGACCAAAGTGCCTTGTCATGAGAGTGGAGGGTAAGAAGTTTGTCCCTGGGCAAAGAGATCCTGGACAGGGCCGTATTCAACATGAAGCCCAGGTACTCTAATTGGCGAGTTGGTTCCAGCAATTACAAACACAACTGATGTTTTGTAGAGTTAGCACTGCCCACTGGACTTTGGCTAACAGGGATAGGAAGGACCAGCCCCATAGGGGGTGATTGTCCAGATAACCCACAACGTGTATCCTCTGGGAAAGGAGCAAAGCAAAGACTGGGGTCAGGACCTTGGTGGAAACCCAGGGGACCAAGAAGAGGCCAAATGGAACAGGCGACAAATTGGTAATGCTGATCACCCCCCCCCCCCCCCCCAAATGCAGATAGCGTTGATGAGAAGAAAAGATGGGAATGTGCAAGTAAGCATCCCAAATACCTACGAAGGTCAGAAAAGTTCCTCAGAAAAAAATGGAGGCAACTACTGACCTGGCTGATTCCTTGCAGAACTTTGGAACAAGTTGAGTGTCTGCAGGTCCAGATTAAGCAGAACTCCTCTATTCGATTTGAGAACTGTGAATAGGTTTGACTACACACCTTTCTAAGCGTTCTTTGCTTGAGATTAGGGCAAGGACCCTGTGACAGAATCCAAAACTCAAATTTGTAGCCTCTAAAAATTAAGCTCAAGTCCTAAAGACCCATTTGGAGGTATGGTGTCTGGTCCCCTTACAAATATCTCCAAAACCTTAATACTTTTTTTTTTTTTTGAGTGCGCTTGAACTTTAGGTCACGAACGAATAAGCAAAATTATATATTAGTTTTATGCCAGATGTAATGGGATGCACACCTTATAAAAAGTAAATTTTTTGTCTCATCGGTCCACAGAATATTTACCCAAAAGTTTTGGGGATATTCCAAATGTTTTCTTTGGCAATAGTGAGGCATCCTTTGCGTTTTTGTTGGACAGCAGTGGCTTTTGCCTTGGAACTCTCCCATGGATGTCATTTTTGTCCAGTCTCTTTCCTTTTGTTGAATCATGAACACTGACCATTGAGGTTCTGGGTTCTTTAACAGCTTGGCGACCGCCGCACGCCTATTTATGTCGGCAGAATGACACGGGCAGGCAAAAGGGCATACCTGTACATCCCTTTGAATTTGCTGCCTAGTGGGCACATGCCCGTCGTAGGAGCATGCCCGCGTGTCCCACAAACTCGATGTTCGCCGGTGGCCTGCGATTGCAGAGAGGAGAGGCAGAATGGGGAGATGCCCATGTACACAAGGCATTTCCCTGTACTGCCTAGTGACATGACAGGAATCTACTGCTCCCCATCATTGGGAGCAGTGATCTCTGTCATGTTGTAGTGAGCCCATCCCCCCTACAGTTAGAACACACCCCAGGGAACACACTTAACCCCTTGATCGCCCACTAGTGTTTAACCCCTTCCCTTTCAGTGTCATTTACACATCCTGAGACGTCTTTTGATGACAAAGTGCGCGTAGGGAGGTGGCAGTACTGACGTCATTGCGCTTCTCAGTGACAGGTGTTCACTTGCTGGCCGGACGTTTTTATAGGTTTATTTTAATCCTATACAATGTAAGTGTACTACCTTTATTACATTAAATCGTATTGTGGCACAGTCTGCACTATGGAGTTCTCTCCTTTATTTTCTGGGCAATATCCTTACTAACCCCTGGTGACTGACGCTCGATCTTTTGAGCCATTTGGAGTGTGGTCCAGGTTTTCCTCTGCTGGTGTTGTGACATCAACTACCTTGTGGAAAAGGCCCTGGCTGAGTATTAGCCGCAGGCTCTTATAGCTTGCCTCTGGTAAGCGCATATCTATGTGGTGGTGGTGCACGGTCGTCAAGAGGTGTTGTGGTCAGCACTCATATATGTGCCCCTTTGGACTGCGTTTTCAAAATTCATTTTAGTCACATTCAATTGTTCACTCCAGACACATTGAATTGTTTTGGACTTAATATTTTTTTCACATTTATCAACGCTGCTACATTGTTTTATTGTATTTGTTTTATGTGTATCTCATAGTTTTAGCAGCTGCTTTTTTATTTTCTATTCACCTATGTACTTTAGCGCGGTATTTTTCCTTTTTACATCATTTATACATCAGTGGCTAGTTGTAGCTCTGATCGCTGTATAAAATGTCAATGGTCCCAAAATAGTGTCAAAAGTGTCTGATCTGTCCGCCATAATGTCGCAGTCCCGATAAAAATCGCAGATCGCCAGCATTACCAGTAAAAACATTTTTTTTTATAAAAATGCCATAAATCTATCCTCTATTTTGTAAAAGCTAAAAACGTTTGCGCAAACCAATCAATATACACTTATTGCGACTTTAACCAAAAATATGTAGAGGGATACATATCGGCCTAAACTGTGGAAAGAAATTAGTTTTTTTTTTTTATATTTTTTTGGGGGGAATTTATTATAGCAAAAATTAAAAACCTATTGTTTTTTTTTTTTAATTGTTAGTCTTTTTTTGGTTATAGCGCAAAAAATAAAAACCGCAGAGGTGATCAAACACCACCAAAAGAAAGCTCCATTTGTGGGGGGAAAAAAAAAAAAATCAGGCCTGGATGTGGCAAGTGAAATTTAATCACAGTTCATTCAAGATTTAGCAAAGGGGAAAATCATCATTTAAAAACTGCATTTTGGATTTAATCAGGTTATCTTTGTGCAATATTCAAATTTATTTAATGATCTGAATCATTTAAAGTGGAAGTAAACACTTTTTATTTTTTACTTGTACCTACAGGTAAGCCTATAATAAGGCTTTCCTGTAGGTACAGTGAACATCACTTAACTTGAACTATTTAGGAGATATTCACACCGCATGTAGCTGGTGATGTCACAGGCGCAAGCACTCTGAAGGGACACAGCATGCCCGCATGCATGTGTGCGAGTGACGTCATTGCGGTACGGCCAAGCAGCCGGGAGGACACAAACCAGGAAGAAAGTCCAGGTAAAGATGGAAACACTGTCAGTGGTGACAGCGCACTGCTGGAGGGCTTCGTTCTAAGGTAAGTATTTTATAATTGCTAGTATGCGATGCACATTATGCCATTGTCTTGCAGGGTTTAAAGAAAAAAAAAAAGTGTGGTTTACTACCGCTTTAAGTGTGACAAATGTGCAAAAAAAAAAAAAAACAAACTTAAAAATAAGGAAGGGGCACATACTTTTTCACATCTTATCCAAAAAGGGATCAAACAGGTGTTCTCGTTCAAAGGGCAGACATTCAAAGGTTCCCCCTTTAGGAATAGGGCTCTGCCATGGCAAGACCATAGCCTTTGTGCGTATAGCAACCTGCAGGTAACATGATGCACCATGTGCCAAGGTGAGTGCCTACCCAAGGTCCATTGCATGAAGCAACATTACAGGCCTCCCCAGTTTCATCCAGCAGGGTCCGGTCCCCCAAGGTACAGCTGAGGAGTCAATTGATCTGGAAGCTGAAAAAAAAGCCTCAATAGCTATGGTGAAGGGAAGAGGCAAGTTTCTGTCAGAGAGAAGAGGTCCATCATCTAAAGACACCTGAAGGTAGCTGCATATAACCATAGGTTTAAGATTAGGATCATGTCCTCTATTTTACAACTAGGAAAATATTTTTTCCCTTAAATTTCATTAGCATGTCATGTTAGCGGTATACTTACTTTTCCCATTCAGGAAACCGCTCTAAGCATTGCCTTGTAAAGGTTACCAATCCTGTAGGTCCTGGAAAAAATATAAAAGTAGTAAGTCTCTACAAACTACATCAATGGTCAACTTCTTCCAATACTTCAGTTCCCCATCATCACTTACAAGCTGAATGACACACTGTTTTTCTTATATTTTTCAGATCCTAGTGATGAGGCATCACCAGAACCTGCAGTTCCACAGAAATGGTGAAATTATTATAAAGGCAAACGATGGTGCCATGGTCCCAAATTGAATTCTTAACACTGAATAATAAATAAATCAGCGAGCCAAAAATGTAAAACATATATATCTTTGCTATACAATGAAAAAAAATTGTTGCTGCAAAACAGCAACTAATCATCAGGAGACATATAATTAACTCACTTACTAGCCTATATACAGGTGTGGATCACCGTCCTGAAATAGACATAGAACTAAATAATCCAGGGACAGAGCCCTGGTAAAAGGGATCCCTTAAGTACCATCTTTACCAGGGCTCTGTCCTTGGATTATTTTGTTCTATATCTTTCCTATAGCCTTTTGTGATGAAAAAACGTGTGCGTTTCTTCGTGGTGACAACAGTGGACCATGCCTGCACAATGGCCACTTGCAGTCTCCATGAGATGTTTGTGTGATGCGGTGACAATGCAAGAACACAGTTGGAAGACCGCGACAAAGTGCTGTCACCCTATAACAAAAAAAGCCTGAACAAGGACCTTCCTGGCAGAAGTACCTTGAAAGCTTCAGAATTAAACATAAAAAAAAAAAAAAAAAAAAAAAAAAAAAAAGACTGTTGGAATTTTACATTAAAGTTTTAAAACTCTTATGTGATTTTAGTGGGTGAGTTTACATATACTTTAACCACTTGCCGACCGTGCTATAGCTGAATAATGGCTATATCGCGTTGGCTAGTTACAGTAGGCCGTTATATGTGCTGCAGGGCAAGGGCGGCGCACTCTGTGAGCACAGTGTCAGGAGGACACTGCTGATCACAGATTGAGGTAAAGTGCCAATCAGTGGCTCTTTACCACGTGATCAGCTGTGTCCAATCACAGCTGATCACGGATGTAAATAGAAGTAGGTTATCGGCACTCCTTTCCTCCTGCTGACAGCATGAGGAGAGCGCCTATAACCGGCTTCTCTAAAAAGGGACATGTACACTGATTATCAGTGCAGTCCCAACAGTGCCCACCAGTGCTGCAAATCTGTGCCCACCAGTGCCTCCTCCTCAATGTCACCTACCAGTGCCCATCAGTGCTGTCTCATCAGTGCAGCCTCATCAGCGCACATCAGTGAAAGAACAATTACCTGTTCGCAAAATGTTATCACAAACTTTACATTTTCAGCAAAACCTTCTGCAAAAAGACTGCCACTTACGTTTCTCTGTGACTCTTCGAAAGTAACAGAAGAGCGTTTTTAACTTCTCCGATTTTCTTGGATTTTTACCTTCAAACAACCTGAAAATTAAAAAGGTAGGTGTAAAGAAAGTTGCAACTGCAAGTAAAACCTTCAATTACGGTATATTGACAGTTTTACATATTGAATTGTAACTTTTTTTTTGCATTATCTCCCAGTAGCCTGTTATATAAGAAATTTACTCCCAAGAACAAAAGGCATAATAGACAACCAATAAATCAATTTCTCTGTGTATTGCAGAGTGTCCAAACTGCACCCTTATTGACAGTAGACTTCACAATCATAAAAGGGTGAGAAGCTTTTGAGAAATAAGCTTTCAGTGCAAAGTAGTTTCTTCAAAGATCCGTATTATGACCCGCAGCCTACTGGCAGAAAACAAATCTCGCCACACAGTACCCTGACTGAAAATAGCATGTAGGCCCATTATGTGCCTTCATGCTTAGCTGGAATAATGCAATACATTCATGTTTAAGAGCACTGCCTCAGGAGCCTAGAGAGAACAAAGGCACCTGCAAGCGCAAATGTATTGACATGGGAAAGTTTAGATGGGCTCCAACAGAAGAGTCATCCCTTTTGGCTAAATTACAAAGGTTATTAAATTAAAATATGTTTAATAACAATTTATTTAGGTCTAGAAGTAACCCTTTAATATGTTTTTGACTTGCAGAAAGCACTAAAATTACCTTGAACATCCATAAAAATAATGTACACATCAAGAAATCACAGAAAATAGACATAATACTGTTCAAAGTGGATACAAATTGATACGACAAGCATTCAACAATAGGCATACAAGAAGATACTAATTAGGCCTCTCTAACGTAAGGAAAGTTTAATGTGCAGTAACTCATAACAGCCTTTTAGATTTCTGCACATTAATGAAGGTAACTTTAATAAAAACTACTGATTGGCTGGTTTTCCAGCTTTGAAAATTGATAGCTTTAGAAAAACCCAGTTCATACATATAGATAGTATTTTAATACTCCGGTTTTAATATTCACAGAGGAAAAAGGAGTATATGTAAATCTGTAAAAAGAAATGAAATTCCTGCGTGATTGACACCACTACTCAGCCGCAGGCATTAAACACGTCTCATAAGCTCGTGCAAATAGCAGAAAATAGTAAGTTATACGCTGCGCTTAAATGTGCTGCACAATAGAGGTATATACCAAAGTGCGTATTAAAAAAATAAATAGACACATAGCATTATTGTGACATAAGGGCCATAAAAATATATGTAATGTGATAATGACAATATATACATGTAAATCAAAACAATATTAACCATAAATTGCTCCTGTGCATCCAAGTGGTCTGTAATACTGATAATGTCCAGTGGGCTATGAAGGACATCGATAATCCCACTTTAAATACATTTCAGAAAGTGCTTCTGTGCCAAACAGATCTTATTCAAAAAAGGTTTGTTTAAAAAATAATTAATGTGACAGTCCTACTGAAAAACGTGCTAAAGTGCATATGTGTGACATCCAGTTATAACACTGCTGACATGCTTATACAGCCATGCGTGCTGTGGATCGTGCATTGGTGATCATATTCCGGTGACCCCCTAAGTATTGAATGCTCACCTTGGTGCGTGTGACTTCGCAATTATGCTCAGTCAGTATACGCTTTTGAACCACCCCCCTGGGTTCTATACTGGTAAAGGGATCCTGGGCTTCCAATGCAGTATCACGGAAATATATGGGGAATTAAAAAACCTTGATGTGTGATATCGTTTAAAAAGTTTTATTAAACAAATAAATACACTCCCCAAATGGGGTACTCACATGTCAGGTGCACCAGTGCACCACTCTATGTAAAGTGTAAAAAATACCGGCCGGTATTGGAATGGTATGTGCCATTCCTCAGGGAATTCCCCCCCCCCCCCCCCCCCGAGGAAGATGCGTCATCCCAGTATCGACACGCATTGGGGAGGGGCCAGGACGGTACGACAGGCAGTCTATCTGTCTAGGAGGAAGCATCTGTAAGGTTCAATCCTCGGTCTTGTTCCCATTTGGAAATATATGGAAGTCGATAAGTCAGCGGTGGGGAAACAAGCAGACGGTAAGTGGGGATTTATTGAAACAAACATAGTGAGTCTGAAATCGTCTAGGGGAAAGTAGATAGCCAAGGAAATGAGCCAATTGTAAATTTTGCCAGAAAGATAATCCTGCAAAGGTCGGATCATCGAAAATGCTGTCTGGTAACTATGCCGGTCCTGAAAAGGGCCATTGGATTTCAACTGTTGAAATCTTGAGCCATGTAGGCCTGGGGCTGAAGGCGGGGCTCCCAACTATGGGGGTAAGCAGGGAAGGACTCGGAGCAATAGAGGAAAACCAGAGAAATTTGGAGCATAGGTGCCAGGTTTCACCTATAGTAGTGTGGGTGAGAATCGAGGAAGGCAGGGCTATCCAGCACCAAGGCACAGAATCCAGGTCAATACCTGTTCACCTGCACCCACTGTCTGAGAGGCCTGTGGCAGCACCAATCCGGCACCCTAGTCCAGTGACACGCCGCATGGTAGAAGTTAGCATCTAGCAAAACCATACACCCCCCCCCCCCAACCATCAGCTGCCCATAGGAAGTTCACAAGAGCCAGCTTGACCGCTCGAAGAAAGGGGCCTGGAATAAGGGTCGGAAGGGCCTGAAGGGAGAATAGCAGGCGTGGCACGATGTTCATTTGGACGATGCTACGTCCGAACCATGTAAACAGACCCTTCTGGTGATTGGGATTATTGGGCATTTATAACAGGGCCAGATCTAGCCGGTCTGTTCTGGGAGTGCAGTAAAGACAGGGGGAATACTGTCAACACACCTTCATTTGATCATCTCTACCTAGCGCTCCCTGTTTTTCTGTCACGCCAGCTCTCTCCACTGGCTATGTGTGAATCACTGATAATCCGTCAGAGTAGTCTACCACTACTTCTGGGTACTGCAGATGTGGGGAAGGAGTGACCAGGAAATACTAGTTCCATGCGTATCAACGAGGCTGCAAAAAAAATAAGATAAAAACATGCATGTACTAGGCCAGCTTCTCTCAACTTTTTTCCAGTCACGGCACCCTTTTAAAAGTATGCAAAAATCACTAGACACCCCAGTCCCAAACTGCATGTATTGGGCTGAAGGACACAGATATCTGTGCTGGGTGATGAGGTCATCCTGTCTTTGGCACCACATTGGGGAGCACCGTATCTCAAACTCCCCTTTCACTTCAGGGGCCCACAACACATCAGAGTCAGCCTCAATGACATTAGATTTTGCCCCCCTCAAAAGTCCACAGGCAGATAGTGGAGCAGGTCTGGATGGAAGCAGGACTTTCACCCTCTACTTCTTCCATCCTTGATCTGCCTCTATCCAATGATGCAGCGCAATGGATAGAGGCAGAGCACTGTGCAGTCAGTCCAACTTTGCATCACCAAGAATGTGTGCTGCCTCTCAGTCTCTCCACTTCATAACGTTACTGGTTTTTGGGGGGGGGGGGGGAGTGACCAAAACCTGGGGGGCACAGCCCATCCCAGCACCCCCTTCGATCCAGCCTTGATTTATAACCAAAAGTGGCCTATTTATAATGTAGAGGACAGCAATCTGCAAAACACCACAGTAAAATATTTAACACCATACGCTGTAGTTGAGATAACATTAAAAATGTGATCTGAATCTAAAAAGCATTCGAGATTTAAGAATGCTGAATAAAACACATCCTGATTTTATGCCAGCACTGGACCATGGAAACCAACAGTACAGCCAAAGCAAACCAAATCTCCATGCACACCACAGACAGCTAGCTCTAGCTTGCATTATTATTACTGTGGAGAGAACAGAACAGGAGCAAAACACTCTTTGGCCAGCAAAGTCTATTAGCAATTAGATCGTTGCATTACTGTGCTGCTAGCAACATTTATCTACACAAATTGGACAGCATCTATAATTTAATGCCGATTGGATCTCATTATCCCAATTTTAAGCCATCACTGGAGAATGTGTTTTTTCCAGAGTGATTGGTATCAATGTCCCTTTTTGATTCCCCCATGATTTCACTTTAGCTTAAATAAAAATACATGATTCCCAATCAAAGCCATACCCAGAATGCATCTAGAAATTTAGATTTTCAATGTTTTTTGTTTGGAACTTTCCCAACTATTATTTATATTCAGCATTTGTATATAAAATGAGAAATGTGGCTACTCCCATTTATATGTATAATTACAGACTCCCGTTTCCCACTTTGTAGTGCTACACAATGGTTGTGCTTTAAGCATTTTTTTTTTTTTTTTTAAGCAAAACTAACAGATTCCTTTATTCATGCTATGCAGGGTGGATAGATAAATCGCCCTCTGCGGCTATTACATTTTGACAGCTGGCCCCGCACAGCAACTGTATTTGATTGGATGCAGCCACTTTTCCGCCAACAAATTTTCCACCAGTTCTGTTGATTTTCAATTGAGGAATGTCAGGTGGGAGGCAGCTGCCAGGGCCACCCAATGATCAGATTTTGACCAGTTCATCTTGAACGGGTTAAACTTTGTACAGTGTATGGTCAGCTTAAGGCTTCCTTTCCACAATCTTACATAGTTACATAGTAGTTACATAGTAGGTGAGGTAAAAAAAAGTCCATCAAGTCCAACCTATGCGTGTGATTATATGTCATTATTACATTGTATATCCCCGTATGTTGCGGTCGTTCATGTGCTTATCTAATACTTTCTTGAAACTATCAATGCCCCCCGCTGAGACCACCGCCTGTGGAAAGGAATTCCACATCCTTGCCACTCTTACAATAAAAACCCTCTACGTAGTTTAAGGTAAACCTCTTTCCTTTTAATTTTAATGAGTGGCCACAAGTCTTGTTAAACTCCCTTCTGCGAAAAAGTTTTATTCCAATTGTGGGGTCACCAGTATGGTATTTGTATATTGAAATCATATCCCCTCTCAAGCGTCTCTTCTCCAGAGAGAATAAGTTCAGTGCTCGCAACCTTTCCTCATAACTAATATCCTCCAGACCCTTTATTAGCTTTGTTGCCCTTCTCTGCACTCGCTCCATTTCCAGTACATCCTTCCTAAGGACTGGTGCCCAGAACTGGACAGCATACTCTAGGTGCGGCCGGACCAGAGTCTTGTAGAGCAGGAGAATTATCATTTTATCTCTGGAGTTGATCCCCTTTTTAATTCATGCTTTGTTAGCAGCAGCTTGGCATTGCATGTCATTGCTGAGCCAATCTACTAGGACCCCCAGGTCCTTTTCCATCCAAGATCCATCCTAGATTCCCCTAGAGGTTCTCCCCCCAATGTATAGATTGCATTCATATTTTTGCCACCCAAATGCATTATTTTCCATTTTTCTACATTGAACCTAATTTGCCATGTAGTTGCCCACCCCATTAATTTGTTCAGATCTTTTTGCAAGGTTTACACATCCTGCAGAGAAGTTATTGCCCTGCTTAGCTTAGTATCGTCCGCAAATACAGAGATTGAACTGTTTACCCCACCCTCCAGGTCATTTATGAACAAATTAAATAGGATTGATCAAAGCACAGAACCCTGGGGGACCCCACTACCCACCCCTGACCATTCTGAGTACTCCCCATTTATCACCACCCTCTGAACTCGCCCTTGTTGCCAGTTTTCAATCCATGTACTCACCCTATGGTCCATGCCAACGGAGCTTATTTTGTACAGTAAACGTTTATGGGGAACTGTGTCAAATGCTTTTGCAAAATCCAGATACACCATGTCTATGGGCCTTCCCTTTATCTAGATGGCAACTCACCTCCTCATAGAAAGTTAGTAGATTGGTTTGGCAAGAACGATTCTTCATCCATGCCGATTACTGCTAATGATAACGTCCTCATTACTAAAATCTTGTATATAGTCCCTTATCATCCCCTCCAAGAGTTGACATACTATTGATGTTAGGCTAACTGGTTTGTAATTCCCAGGGATGTATTTTGGGCCCTTTTTAAAATATTGGTGCTACATTGGCTTTTCTCCAATCAGCTGGTACCATTTCAGTCAGTAGACTGTCAACAAAAATTAGGGACAATGGTCTGGCAAATACTCAATTATTAATGTTAAGTTTCCGAACTCTATTTCTAATTCTGTCCTCTGTTAGCCATGAGGATGCTTCCTGTGATGTGTCATGATAAACACTGCAGTTTTGGTAACCAAAGCACCCCGATTCCCTCGTGAAGACTGAGGAGAAGAATAAATTCAATACCTTCGCCATCTCCCCATCCTTTGTAACCAGATGTCCTTCATAATTCTTTATGGGGCCAATATGGGCTGTCCTCCCTTTTTTACTGTTTACATACTTAAAGAATTTCTTGGGATTTTTTTTTTGCTCTCCTCCACTATGCGTCTTTCATGTTCTCTCTTAGCCGTCATTATTGCACCCTTACATTTCTTGTAGCATTCTTTATAAAGTCTGAATGCTGATTCCTCAACCTTGTATTTTTTGTTTTTTGAAGGTTTTCTCCTTTGCTTTAATAGGCATTTTTACATTGGAGTCAAGCCATCCAGGACTTTTGTTCGCGCTGTTAAATTTATTACCCAATGGGATGCATTGGCTAATGCCCCTATTTAATATGCTCTTAAAGTTCTTTGTTCCTAAGATTTTATCCCAATGTATGCCTTCGAACAAGGTTCGTAGTTTAGGGAAGTTGTCTCTTTTGAACTTCAGTTTCTTTGTATTCCCCTTATGTTTCCTATTTGTGTGATTTATACTGAAGCCAATTGACCTGTGATTGCTGTTACTTAAATTGCCCCGTATTTCCACATCCGTGATCAGGTCTGTATTGTTGGTAATCAGATACAGTAATGCTTTATTTCTAGTTGGTCTACCATCTGACCCATAAAATTATTCTGCCATTTGGGAACTGGCGAGCCTTAGATGAATGCGCAGTTCCCTCCACCCAGTCTATGTCTGGATAATTAAAATCCCCCATTATGACAACACTTTACATCATTGCTGCTAATCCAAATTGTGATAGGAGAGCTGTCTCCCCTTCCTCCCTTTAGGTTAGGGGGCCTATAGCATACTCCCAGTATTATTTTCCCCTTAGCTTCATCCCTTTGGCGCTCTACCCATATGGATTCCACCTCCTCCCTAGATCCCTTAGTGATGTCATCTCTCACATTCACTTGTACATTATTCTTGATATATAGGCATACCCCTCTACCTTTTTTACCCTCTCTATCCTATAATTTAAATATATAAAACCACTCCCTGTGTGGCTACAATATTATCTCAACATTTGTTAAGAAGGAAGTCTGAATTAGGCTGAGAAATACCCTGCTCCCTGGATACAAAGCTTACTCTGATTGGATGAGGTGGGTGAATGAGGTCATGATCTTCACTTCAGCCAATCAAAGGAAGCTTTTGTATTCATTCATAAAATAGCTCCCTGTGAATGTCTGAACTAAACTCAGCCTGACTTGATTTTGGGAACTTTCCATACTGAAGGGATATTTAGTTTAACTACTTCTTTGTATTATAGTCAGCTTCCATTTTGTGTGTCTCTAACATCCATTTTGTGAAGTATGCTCAAGTCTTGCTAATCTAGTTTCGTTTTTCCATAATACTGTAATCTTCTGTTGAGTTTCATGTTCTTGTAAAGCACGTGATATTTTAGAAATAATTAGTTTCACTGTGGGCGTCAGACTGTACTTGTGCGTCTCTGTATATGACTGGATAATCTGTTAAAGGGTGGTCTTTTGTAAAAGCCCCTTTATATATTCACACCCAAGAATAAAGATTAGATTTGCTCGGAGAGAAACCTGCTGTGTATATGTTTCTTTATCTCAAAGGGCAAATCTCCCAGATCTGGTATCGGATTGAATGGTACACCAAAGCAGAGAATACCCCTAATCTTGATTTATTTCCTTTCAGTTTGGGAGCTCGTCCGGGATCGATTATTATATTGTCGGGTGAGTAGACTTGATATATCTCTTCTCTCACCGTGACCTCTATTTAGAAATCGTTCCTTTAACGGGACCTGTGATTTATGTAGAAACAGTTTTTAGACTTTGAAGAAAGTCAAGCGCTGTTGAGATAACAGTACCCGCAGCCTTGAAGGCTGAACGGGATAGCTATTCTGTGTGATAGCATATGCTTTAGAAGAAAGCAACTGTTCGGTGTGAACAGGGAGGATTCTGTGTAGTCCTCTTTATAAGTCTGCCGCAGCCGTCTGTTCGGGGGTGAACAGTCGTTAATGTGGACCTCGTGTAGGTCCCAGGAAGGTCAATGATAATACTGTACTGTAATTACAAAACAAAAAGTCTGCTAAGGTGTGCTGGACAAAACCGATCTCTTTGCTTTTCTTATCTTTTGCGTAGAGGATAAGCTAATTTGTAAACTGTCTGTGTGGAATTTGTCAGCGTTTGTAAGGTAAGACAACGCCTTCCACTGCTCCGTGTTATCATAGGACTTAGATTTAAGAGCGACAGACGTGCCTTCCTATGAATTTTGTGATTGATGGAAGTTCCCGATCGAAACGCAGAGTAATGCTACAGTATCCGGTGATGTATTGATGTTTATTCTTAATGATTTATGTATGAATTTTTTGACTAGAGAGTTAGCAGAAAATAGCAGTGATAATATTTCCTTAAGGTAATGATTCCTTTTGCTGCTATGCAGGGAAAGTCAAGATTTGGATGTTTGGCTTTTTGCCAACATGGTTCAAGTACTTATATCTTGCTAAACGTAATAGATATTGTGAAGAATTGTTTGCAAAGCATTGGCAGTACAGAAGTTACAGGTACTGTTTGAACCTGTTGGCACTCTGCCAAAAAAAAAAATAATTTGAAAAAAAAAAAAATAATAATTTGCTTGGTTGTAAATAATAAGAAAAGTAATAATGTATGAAGCTTGTCTATAAAGAAGATGCTGTAGGAGATCTCCGGCTGGACGGGGGGTCCCTATGGCATCCTAGCCCAAAAGCTGCCCAAGATAGGTTAGCAGAGCCATGGGATGGTGAATTTAGAGGTTAAATTAACTTTCTCCATGCCTTTATCAGGCGCCCGCTTCCTCCCCCTTACATTCCATAACCAGATAGGAGCAGCACAGACACAAGGACACAGAGAATAGCAGAATGAGTTTGAGTTTGAAACAAAAAGGGATCTTAAAGGGAAATTACCTTGTTCTATATTAACAAAAGAGAAGGTAAGAAAAGTAAAGAAGGCAATTGTGACTATAGGTTTGTACAAGACCTAAGGGCCATCAATAGCCTAGTGGTACCGATTGCCCCAAAAGTGCCTGATGTGCCATCAATATTTACCGCCATACATTACGATGCAGAGTATTTTACTGTGATTCATTTATTGAACGCATTTTTATTTCCGTCCCTGTGGATGAGGAGGCACAACCAATCTTTGCTTTATGTTTTTTTTAAAACCGCCAACTAACATGGTGCAAAATGCCCCAGGGCTATATAGACTCCCTTGCAGCCTATTCCAAACTACTCTCAGAGCTTGGATACCAGGATATTGTTCATCCCTGCTGAAGTATGTGGATGAATTCCTCGTCTGCAGTTCTACTCGGGTGGCCGCCCTGGAGGATGGGAGGGATCTTTTGAAATGTATTTTTGAAAGTGGTCACAAAGTGTCAAAGAAAAATTGCAATGGTGTCAGAAAAGGTTGAATATTTTGGTTTTGTACTCTCAAAAGGAGAAAGGAAAGTCAATCACAGAAGAGCTATGGCTCTTGTGGGTCTGCCCCGCCCACTTGCTAAGAAAGACATGTTCATCTTTCTTGGTAATTATGATTGGTTACTGCCGCCAATGAGTACCTGACTGTTCCTACTACAATCTCCTGAGACAAGCCACAGGTTTACACATGCCAGATTGTATAAAATGGTCAAATGAAATGTGCAATGCTTTTGTGTATTTGAAAAATGCTATGGTAATGGCTCCAGGGCTCGGCCTCCCTAACTAGGAAAAATGTTTAATTTGTTTGCAGAAAAAAAAAAAATGTTTCATTTGTTTGCAAGGGAAAATTGTAAGGACGTGTCAGGTGTCCTCGCTCAGGAGCATGGAGGCAAGTTGCGCCCTATTTTTTTTTCAAAGATGGTTCCGGTGCAGGTTCAAGGCATGCCTGTGTGTCTCAGAGGCATCCTATTCGATGATGGTTTTGAGATGGCCACTTCTTTCACTCTGGGGCACGACACTACACTTCACACCACCCACAATGTATGAAAAATTTACATACACAGCACATGTCTGCTCAAAAGGTTGAGCGGCTATGAGTTGATCTTGATGTCCAATCAAAAATTGCACATCAAATATGCTTCTCCCACTTCAGGACCAGCACCAAATACAAATGCCCTTTTAGGATTAAAAGGAGAGCAGAATGAGGTTGTGCCACAACATAATTGCATAGACCTCATTCACCAAGACACATCACCCAGGTCTGATGTATCACCCACAACACTGCAGAGCATACACAGGCCAACAAACAGATAGCCAAGGGAAATGCTCTGGCTGATTAGCTGCTAAATAAGCTGCTACTTCACAAAATGCACAGATCCAAATGCCCATGCTAGTACCAGAATTGTTGTTTTTGTTTTTTGATCAGGTTCTTTCAGATTTGCAGGTATGGCAAACGAAGCTGATCTCAGAGGTTGGGACAAAATAGGTGTGCAGAAAGATCCAAAGACTGGACTTCTCTGCAAAGAGGGGAAGCCATGTATACCAGTAGCTAGTGCATCACTTTTTGTAGCTAGTGCATCACTTTTTATGCATCATTTTTATTTCCCATTTCCATGGAATAGGTCACAGAGGCTGGAAAGCCACGTGTGAACTATTGGAGAAAGACTTTTACATTACAGAACTTTCCTGGCCAATTTTATGTAGCAAGATGCATCACATGTATCAGGAACAACCCACACAAGGCCGAACATGAACACCTGATATATCCAACAATTCCTTTTACACATTTGCAGATTGACTTCACACACATGCCCAAACTAGGCAAAAGACAGGAATATCTTTTGGAAATTGTGGACAAGTTCTCAAGTTGAGTTGAACTTTTTGTCACCACAAAAGATGCACAAACAGTAGTGAGGATCCTCGTTCAGGAAATCATTCCTCGATGGGGATGCCCACTTCTTATAAACTCAGACAGACAATGGACCTACATTTGTATCAAGGGTCTGCCAGGACTGGGTAAAAACTCTCAAGATAGAACGGAAGTTTCACATTCCCTAACACCCTCAAAGCTCAGGGATAGTAGAAAGAATAAACAGAACAATAAAAAAGACAAAATAAGAAAGGCCACAGGAGGAACCTTTGCCAACTGGAAGAAGGTCCTCCCAGCAGTCCTGGCAGAAATAAGAATGACCCTTCCAAGACAACAGTGTATTCACCTTTTGATGTCTTGATGGGTCGACTTTTCCCCACCCCATGGGCCAGAGCACATTTAATGATAGAAAAGGGAGATTTAGACTTATTACAGGAAGAATATGTAAGGTAATTGGTTGAAACATTGTAAACAGTTGAGAGAAATGTTGCTCGCACCTTTTCTTTTTCTTCACAGGAAACTATTCTCCCCTTCAAATTGGGAGACACCGTGGTGGTCCAACAGCTGAACAGAAATAAGAAGCAAGAGTATCCCTTTGGACCTCCTACCACAGTGGTTGCAGTGACCAGAACAGCCATCCTAGTGGAAAAATTGCCAGTCCTGGATCCATGCCAACAGAGTAACAAAGGTTGCCCAAAGCCCCAAGAGCAAGAAGGAGATCTTGGATACAGGAGGCCCTCAAGCAGAAGTCCAAGCAGATGAAGGAGTTCCTGGGAAAGCAGGTCCGGCCAGAAAAGATGACCTCGCTTACTTCACCACAGACTTCTGACAAGGCATTCTGCCCACTAATCCTGATCTCTCTGACAGTGTTCCTACCCACCTGGATCACCACTAACTGTATCTACCACCCTAAAGATTTGGGTGCAATTAAAAGTATCTGTGGGAACACAAACACACACACACACACACACACACACACGAGAACATTATATTGACACAAGCTAGAACCAAGAGAGAGATTGGAGATAGTTTTACTGATAAGATGCTTTTGCTAAAATTTAAGTATGCTTATGCTAAAAAAATCAGGGTATGAAGAATGTTGAATATGTAGCATATTAAGCGCTGCGCGGACTGTTATATAAATCCTGTATAATAATAATAAAATAATAATAATAATAATGATAATATTACATCCTAGCCCTGCCCGAATTGCCCTTTTGGCTGTACCTTTAAATGTTTCCTCCTTTCTCAATGAGACTCCTCCTGTATTCTTGACTAACATATCCACTCTGTACATAAACAACATTGTTACCTTTCCAATAGCAGGTAGAAGTCATTCCCCTGTTTGGTGTTTTAATTTAGGGAATGAGACACCAGACTAACCCCTCTTTCTGCAGCAGGTCAATATTTAATATCTCCATGCGCGAATCCGGAGTCTCTGCCCCTGCCTGCTCACTGTTTCAAGTAACTGACCCAGGGTTAAACTGTACTTTGCATAACTTTTTCTTTTTCTCAAAAAATGTAGGTGAAATATTACACTAATTTATAATCGCAACACAGGACAAGTACACTCATGAGTTTGTCGCTAAGAGACCTTTTTGCACTGGGACAAAGTATCCATGTATGTTGTAGGAAAGTGTGTTATCCCTGGGTGCCCCTCCATGTTAAGGGATGGTGTTACCTTGCATCCTTGTTATCTGTCATGGGAATGGTAGGGGATTATAAAAGGGGACATCCACTAGAGGCCAGCTCCAGCAGGAAGCTAGGGACATTGCTAAAACATGGATCCCATTTGCCAATGCAGGATTTGAGCTTGGAGGTATATTTTTATGGTTAAAAGACATTGTCCTTGTTATGGTATTTATCCTTGCTCTGATTCTTTACTTCTATTTTAAATTTTGCACTTACATAATTGCGCACCTTCGATCTCCTGATGATAAGGTACTATCTCACATGACATACATGAAGAGTCATCAGGCAATCTATGCCACAGCCCCAAAGAAGTATTAAAGCACAACATAGAATGTAGAGATCATCTTATATGATCTAAGAGGGGATTGAAGGGATATTTAGTTTAACTACTTCTTTGTATTATAGTCAGCTTCCATTTTGTGTGTCTCTAACATCCATTTTGTGAAGTATGCTCAAGTCTTGCTAATCTAGTTTCGTTTTTCCATAATACTGTAATCTTCTGTGGAGTTTCATGTTCTTGTAAAGCATGTGATATTTTAGAAATAATTAGTTTCACTGTGGGCGTCAGACTGTACTTGTGCGTCTCTGTATATGATTGGATAATCTGTTAAAGGGTGGTCTTTTGTAAAAGCCCCTTTATGTATTCACACCCAAGAATAAAGATTAGATTTGCTCGGAGAGAAACCTGCTGTGTATATGTTTCTTTATCTCAAAGGGCAAATCTCCCAGATCTGGTCTTGGATTGTACGGTACACCAAAGCAGAGAGAGAGAGAGAATACCCCTATTTATTTCCTTTCACATACCACTGCCAGAACACAGCACTGTATACAGCATGCAGCTGATGCTACATACAGTTTAAATCGCACTCTCAGGCGCTGCATCTGTTAGTGAAGGTAATAGTTCATTTAAAACAGCTTTGTACAATCAAACTAAACTCCACTCAAAGCTGAAGATCAGCTTTAAAACAAACATGCATTTATTAAACACACTGCATTAAGCAAAACAAAAAGGAGTATTAACTAAAAGGCAAAAAAAAGCATGAGGGTGGGAAAAATTAATGTCTAAAACGTAAGCTTTGATTAACAATTCCTTCATTTAGTTGTCAGAAGAGGTATTGCACCAACCTAAAATATGGCAATTAATCAGATCTAAAAGTAGGGTCTACATGGACCGAAAACTGTACGGCTCCTGCGTATGTGTGTACTGTCCGTGTGTACTGCTGACTGTTCAATAGAAGCTTGTCTAACGGCAGGCTTTTGTCACATGATCAATGCTGGAAAACCAACATTCAATCAGCACTTTTAGGCAATGGCTGCAGCACAGATCTGTGTATACCACGCTTAAGATATACATCCTTCCGTTTCTCTAAATGACTAAGGCCGGCCATAGATGATGCAATTTGGGGTTGCAGAATTTTTTATTTTTTTTTTCAATCACACGATTCCCCCATCAACAGTGTCGGCGTTGATGGGGGAATCCCCCCTGGGGAGCTATTGTGTTCTCCCAACGTAGGCCATCCCTGCCCGGAGAACACAGTGATTATTGCTAGCAGCTATAGCCACTGGCAATAATCGCATGTAAAAATCCGACATGCTGGCTGCACCCAAGTCTAACAAATACACTCAGACTTAACTGCACATTAATATTTCCAGAGCCGGACAATCACATGGTATTGCAGGAAGATGACATTAAATATTTTACAAATGTAATTATAAAAATAAGCCACATCTGTCAAGTGCACTAGTTAAGTGACTTATTTATTTAGCAATGGCTTTGCTAAATTAACCCAACTGAATGCTTAAACCCCTAATTAAAGACCACCTTTATGGGATCTCTTTCTGGTAGCCACCGCACATCCCTATCCTAGGCATGTTCTGGAGCATGCAAACACACCCAGACATTATAATGAAGACGTGAGCAACATCTGCTTTCCTGGGAATGAAGAATGCAAATCCCAGAATCTATCCAATTAAGAAACACTGCTAAGTAAATGTAGCAAGGCAATGCTTCTTGTGAAATTAAGTCATTGATAAATGACTTGCAGGAAAGATTTTTTCCTCCAGTGAGTCAGAAGTCTTCTATATTTATTCCACTTTTTGTTAGAGCTTCTGTCAAGCTACCACGTAACTCTGCTACAATTTAACAAAGAGGCAGATGCAGGCATTCTGACCGCCAGCCAAAGAAGAGACTGTTTATCTTCAGCCTTCCATCTTTCAAGCAAATCAATACTAATCAAAACAGATCTTTTAATAGATACTTAGCCATGCAGAATACCAGAGTATAGCCTGAACAAACTGGCACAGAACCCAAGGATTAGACCTTAGTCATCCAGAATACTGGAGTATAGCCTGAACCTAAGGGCTCAGAATTCAAACATTATACCTTAGCCATTAGCATATGTAAAACACTAGTAACCATTTTGCTGTAAAGTGAACTCTAGTCCGATATAAAAGACACAAATTAAAGTGGTTCTAAAGTCTAAATGCCAATGCATTGTATGTGTGTATTGATCCAGCACTGTGCCTGGCTGCAGGTCTTCTCTCCCTCTCTTCCTGGTCTCAAAGGCTTTGCTGCGAACAGTGGGAGCCATTGGCTCCTACAGCCGTCAGTCAAATCCTGTGAGCAGAGAGCAGGGGGTGGGGCCAAGCCGCTCTATGCGAGTCTATGGACAAACACACCCCAGGTTGGGAGCGAGCTTGCACATTTGCCCCCACATCAGAGGCGTGTTATGGGGGCAGACAAAGAACAGGAGGACCCAAGATGGTTGGCATGGGACACCACAAAAAGGAGGTGAAGGGCAGCTCTGTGCAATACCGCTGCGATGAGCAGATAAGTATAAACCTGCTTATTATTTTAATAAAGAAATAGACTTTAGAAATCACTTTAATGGAGGACTGCATTTAAAATATCCATACTTGTATTTTTAAATACGGTTTAAGAATCTGTTAATCTGAGAAGATTTGAACATATGTTCAAAGCCCATATCACATAAAGTGTTACACTTTATGTAGTAGCCTTACCTGGATACAGACTAAGAATTTAAGGGGATGTTGCCAGTCAAAATGGTACATGCTGGATATCAATATCAGTTTTTATAGGTGTGTTATGTTTAAAATTTGTCATGATCGATTATGTGCAATATCTTCAATTTTTGGAATACTCATGCCCATATCAGTTTTTTTTTTTTTCCTTTACGATTTCACAGTTTAAATTTGTGTGGGTCCCTTCCCATTTTACAGGGATGAAGATTTGTGAATTGAAAGTTTGTTACTCCTGGTTCCATGTATTTGAATTTTAGTTTCACAAAAGATGTATTGATTTTTTTAGGGTAAACTTGAGTGAAACATGGGTATACAAATATTGCAAAAAAAAGGGGCATGGAAACCCCCAGTATCTACACCTGAATGCAAAGACACAAAGCCACTTATCCATCATATATATTTTTAATTACTGTAAATGTGAGTTCACTGTCCTGCTTTTCCTTTAACTGGCCAATAACAAGCTGGGCGTGTCCATCATGACTTGGGCTCAGAGAAAGTGGGTTGAATGATGCTGACCATCAGATTGAGGACATGTAAAAGCAGAAAAAAGTACTTGCTTGAAACTGAATATAGCAGCATATTTTTTTTTTTTTAATGAGCTATTTATTCTAATCTATTTTAGACTGGTATTCTGCTTCAATTCAAATTCATGGAGAACTAAATTAATTCCAATTTTAAAATCAGGGTCATGAATATCTTTTAAACTAACTTATTGTCCACTGTCTACCTTTCCTACTTTATCCTCCTCAAGCTCCTGCTATAAATGACGGAGATGGTTTTATTGGGATTATAATGGTAACCAAGCAGAACCGGCAGTTATTTTAGATGCTATGGTATCAGGGGATGAAGGTAAGTAGTCCCTGTGTAGATGGACTACATTTGCAATTTTCTGCATGTGAAGTACCCTTTAACTGCAAGTCTGCAGGTTTCCTTTTTACTTGAGTTGTTTAATGTAGATGACCTAAGACTCCGTTTGACCTGCTTTGGGTTGCTCTGGATACAGCAGATACTACGAAAATCTGTGTACATTACAGGCAAAGCAGTTCAAGGCAGCCCGTCTCATTTTTTTTTTAAACATATGGCCTTTAGTAACTCTGCATTTAAATACACAGCGCATCATTCATAAAACAAAGCCAGCCTACACAAGCCCTGAGCCTGACATGCATCAATCATTTTGAACTAGTATTGCCTGAGAAGAATCCGCCTTACAAATAAACATGATAAAGAAGGGCAATTAAGCATTCATTTTTAGTTAGTAAAATGACTGATTTATGTTACAGTGTCTTTATAGTAAGCTGCAAAAATTGCAAAACAAACAGTATAGATAAACTGAACACAGGGTAAAGGATGAATATTGCAAACATGTTGGATTCTGATAACTGGATGGGGTTTCTTTTATTCCACATGCTTTTACTAATATTTTTTTTAGATATTTACATGTACACCAAGCTGTGTAGCAAGAATGTGACACTATTGGGACAAACCATAATACTGCCAGGTATGCTTACAATGTTAAAGAAGTGTTATGATTTGTCTCAACCCCAATACAAATGCTCATTCTCACCCAAAAGGATATAGGTACTACATTTTTGTCATTAAAACACCAAGGCCAATGTCACACTAGCCTATATGTCACTGGGATTGCTAGGAAATTAAACTACTCACCTGCCTACATTCATGCCTTGAATGTAACGGTTTTGGGAAAACAGTTAAATCAGTGGGTTTAGTTCTGCTTTATGACCAAGCTTGAAAACTGGATTACCTGAACCACCCAGAATGGTGGAATGGGAACTCAAACCATGCTACAGGGGCCATCTGTGAATACCAAAGTGTCAGTGGCTGAGAGATAGAATCACAGACTGAACCACAGTCTAAACAAGGAAGAGAAGCTCCAATTGGAAAACTAGGACCGGACAGAGAAATCAAAGAATGATGTCCTGGTTGACAAAATGATCGGGAACTGCCCTAGGTCAGAAGAAGTCCTAGGTCTCAACTCACCGGACTATTTCAGACCCAAAAGAAATGACATACCTTGCATATACATGGTTGTCAGATTACACAATCACCTCAGGCAATTACCACCAAGAAAAAAAAACCTTTCAGGTTGAACTAGAAATACATCCAAGGAGTTCAATGGTGGTTCCTGCAAATGCAGAGAGAACCCATTTTGAGCCAACAGAATCACAAGGGACAAATGGGGAAAGATGCATGGTAAACTCCCTATATAACGCCTTAAGCAAGAATGGAAGGATAACACTCTTATCCCAAAGATAGCAAGAAAGTATCCAGACTTCACAGTGCTGAGAGCGGAGCTGTAGCCCAACCTAACTGCAAAAAAGTAAACAATGCAACGCTTAGAAAATATGTAAAACTAAGAATGTGTATGCAAGCATAAAAATTGTGTAAATTACTGTGAATTATTGAATAAATGAGTACTGTCCCTTTAAAAGGACATACAAATTGTGTAATATATATATATATATATATATATATATATATATATATATATATTATATATATATATAAATATATACAAACACACACACACACACACACAATCTGCGGAACCCTCTCTGGAACCCACCCCAGGATAGGTTTCAGTTGCTTTAATTAGAGGTTTTGGTGTCTGCCCTGGTCTTTGTTGGAACCAGACATTTTGTGCCAGAATGGTAAAGATCTCGAATGGACGTACATGAAATGAGCTCCACTGATTGCAAGAGTGAAATCATTGTACCGAGATCAGGATCTACTGTCACTGAACCTGTCCTGGACTCCAGACTGATTGATTGCTTGAACTCCCAGTACCCTGGAAAGATGGGGACCTGTACTTATGCATGCTTATTGAACAAAGAAGCCAGAAAGACGGACTTTAGTGGATATCGTACAGAATGTTTGGACTTTCAAGTTTCAAAATGAAGCAGATGTTTTCTCTGGGAAAGAAAACAGTGATCAAGTTTGAGAACAACTCCTGAAACCATTCTGTCACTGGAACAGGGGCAATGACAACTTGGTCCAGAAGACCCTTAAAGGCTAGGCAAAGATCTGCTTATTCTGTGCGTCAACACAGGGAGGATGGAGGTGAGGAGATGAAGGGGGAGCAGAAAGCAAAGGTTCAGTTTGTAGCTCTGGAAAAATCACTCCCTGCACCCAATTGCCTGAAAGGCAAAATTATTCAGATGTCTGCAAAGATTAACAAGCGTTTTTTTTTTTTCCCCTGAGTTTTAGCATGATTATTTAACCAACCTTTGCAGGTAGCCAGTGAACTAAGTTTAGGGGGCCCAAATGGGTATACAAGGGTAAAGAAATACAGGACAGTGCAATAATCTTAGGAAATGGGTGGGTGCTCTTGCCTCCAGAGTCATTCTTCATATTCATATAATGGGCCTGTTCAAAATTATGTCTCTGGTTAACCATGCAGGTCAAGAGCTCCTTGGATGCAGGATTTACAGACCGGCACTTAAACCAGAGTGCTCTAGGCATGTGCATTGACAGAAAGCAGGTTCAGGAGACAAGTCAAGATGCTTCCATCAAGTATCCAATATGGTTAGTGTGACCGATGGCTCAAAAGCCAGGTTTGAGAACGTGCTTAGAGAATCGGTCACAGCCAGCAAGGAACTGGATGAACACAGTAGGAATCCCTGCCGACAAAGCAGGGGGCTCAGCCATGGCTAGAAAAGCTAAGGAGAACTCTGTAGATAAATTGGACTCTAAAAGTAAAGAAAAACAGGATACCAGGTGACTTCATAGCTGTAAGGCAACTAAAGCTTAGGGTACTAGGCAAGGCTTTGAGTACTCACAAAACCAAAACAGTGGTTAGCTAGTGAGGGTCAGATGTCTGGAGGTGACCCAGGATTGGCATTTCATGTAGCTCTTCTGCAAGCAGAAGCCAGTGGGAAGAGGCTTTCTCGATGCTGTATGGTGGGAGAGAGAGTGCAGAGTACATAAGTGGTCAGTATCAGTCCCTCGATGTTAACCCCTCTAATGGTGAAAAGGTAGGGGGAGGCAAGGAATTTAAAAAGGCACACAGTGACTTGTACAAATAAGGCCTACTCAAAGTAAGTCTTCAGAGACGGGACGAGTGTTTAGGTACTGCCAGCTGCTCTGGACCTAGAAAGCACCCTGTGATTAACTTGTTGCCATGACAGCGTTTGGAACCAAGTGCTAAAGGTTGTTTCCATTCCATCACTGTAACGCTGACTCCAGTGGGATCTGGATGCAGCACTCCAAAAACCAGGTTGACGATGGCCATGCCAGATTACTGCAATCGAAGAGACCAGTACTAACAGAGATGTAGAGGAAAAACTTAATTGCAGAATACTGAAAGCTAGCTTGTTTTTCTTCTTTTTTTTTTTTTCTAAAGAGAAGCAGAAAAATTATGTCTATCCTAGGACACTAGCAAAAATAAAAACACGAAGGCATGCTGATAGTGGAAGAGGTTGTTTGCCAGTGGTTATTCCTCCCATAGGTGACAGAAAGAAGTTATCTTTGCATGCATGAACTGCATATTTTTTTTTAACAGTATGCAAAAGGTTTTGCAAAATATATCTGCTCAAACCTACTGAGAAGATAGAGGTAAGCAGTAAAGCAGGCAGTTTTTTGGGGGAACAAAAGGTTTCCTGAATTGGCATACTGTATTTACAGTAATACACAAGTAAACATTTTAGTTACTTGCTCTTTACTGTAATTATTCTTTTGATACTACAGTACAATGTGGCTTTGTTGTTGACAAAGAGCACTGTTGAAATATGCAAAAGAAAAAAAGTAAGGAAAGTTACATATCCAAAACAGTTCCACTAGACTCATTAAGTAATTCCATAATGGACTGCCAGTATTGACATATTTGCAAATGTGTTTGGCAGCAGTGAATTACTTAAATGTGTACTCCCATAAGCTATTTAAGACCTCATACACATGGGCATAAGAAATTATGCTCATAATATGCTGGCATGTTTTCTGACAGAATTTGGCATAAATAACCTCTCCAAGTATGGCATTGGCCATAAATGCATTCTAATGGATGGAATATGAATGTATTCTGGCCACTGGAAAATAAACACATATAGGCGCATTTACGTGCATAAATTATGCCCAAAAGCCCCTCTCAGAATGCAGATTTGGTGCATTTTTTTTTTATGCCTCTAAACGATGCTCTTGAAATACGAATCCTGATGACGAATACTGATGTATGGTCACATAAAACTAAAAAGAAAAACGCTAAACCCCTGTAAAAGCAGCATATTTTTAGGCCCACCTGAGGGTGTTACCAGCTCTTCAAATACAAATAAGTAATCTTGCTGTGGACTGTAGTGTACCAGTAAAAACCACCAACCTAGAGACTGATACAGAATTTTCCTTTTTGTTTATTTTTTTTTTAAGAGTTATGGTGAATAACTGAGGTCTGTAAAACCAGTCAGCTATACATGAGCACAGAATGGCGATATAAGTGCAATCTTGTAACACATGAAGTGGTAAATTAGAGCCAGTGGGACATCACATACAATATCTCTTCAGTATGGGGAATGAGTATTGCATTGTGTTTCTACAGGTCACTGGATTCCAGCAAGTATGTAAATCAGACAGTGTCTCATTTGCATTGCAAAGTGCTTCATATGGAAAATCATTTTTGATCAAATACATATATAGATCTTGTCCAGCTCTCCAAAAATATATTTCTGCTAATTGGGTTCTAAAGGATTTACAATGTTGTTTTATGAAAAACTAGACCTGATTTTCAGAGCCACGCCTCCTATAAATCACTTTGACATTTTATTACCAAGTAATGAATGGAACCGGCTTCTAAACTGCAACTGTGTGGAGTAGTAAAATCTATAGGTTGATTAGTTTTCTAATTCACAGCCCCTAAACGCACCAAACAGTACATGGTTTCTACTGTTAGTCTCAAACTAAAAAAATATAATGCATAACTACGGAGGATGCATTGAGTTTAGGTTAACAGCAACATACACTTAACCATGTACAGTAAGTATGTCATAATAAATATTTTAAAACCGACTATTTTTACTGTCGGAACATCAGTAGTAGAGTAAATTGATTGTTAAAGGAAATCTATGCTGATAGAAACATGTAGGATGCAATAGCATCGTACCGATCAAATGGCTTAATTACTTGAAGAATCACTGATAGAGAACAAGATTATTCCTTTCATGACTACGCCTATTTCTGACATTTGGTGTTTACAAGTTAAAATCTGTATCTTTTGCTAGAAAAATTAGAACCCCCAAACATTATAACCGTATTTATCGGTGTATAACACGTGCCGATGTACAACACGTACCCCAAGTTTAGGAGGGAAGTTTAGAAGGAAAAAAAAACTAATTAAAAATAAACTTAACGTCGCCGCTGAGATCTTCGGCTCCTCCCGCCGCCGCGATCTTCGGCTCCTCCCTGCCGCCGCCGACATAGACCGAGCCGGCTCCACTCGCAGTAACGCCCCCGTCCTACCCCTTGGCCCGGGTCCTATGATGGACACAACGCCGGGCCAATGGCGGGACGTAAAGGCTAGGGAGGCAGGACTGGGCGTGACTGCGAGCGGAGCCGAGTACACAGTACACTCAGCTCTGCTCGTAAATGTCTGCGGGGCTCCGGATCTGCGGGGGATCGGCGTATAACACGCACCCACAATTTCCCCCCGACTTTAAGGAGAAAAGCGAGCATGTTATACGCCGATAAATATGGTATATATTTTTAGCAGAGAATCTAGAGAATAAAATGGCGATTGTTGCAATATTTTATGTCACACGGTATTTGTGCAGCGGTGTTTTAAGCGAAACTTTTTGGGAAAAAGATACATTCATGAATTAAAAAAAAAAAAAAAAAAAAAAAACTAAAAACAGTAAAGTTAGCCCAATTTTGTTTTATAATGTGAAAGATGATGTTACGCCGAGTAAATAGATACCAAACATGTCACGCTTTATAACTGCACGCACTCGTGGAATGGCGACAAAAACTACGGTACCTAAAAAGCTCCATAGGCGACGCTTTAAAAATGTTTTACGGTTACCAGGTTAGAGTTACAGAGAAGTCTCTAGTGCTAGAATTATTGCTCTCGCTCTGACGATCACGGCGATACCTCACATTTGTGATTTGAACACTGTTTACATATGAGGGCGTGACTTCCGTATGCGTTTTCTTTGCTGTGCAAGCTCGCGGGGAAGGGGGCGCTATAAAAATAATTTTTTCTTATTTATTTTATATAATTAAATTGTGTTTTAAAAAAAATAAAAAATAAATAATAAAATGTGATAATTTTTATTGCTGTCACAAGGAATGTAAACATCCCTTGTGACAGTAATAGGTGGTGGCAGGTACTCTTTATGCAGAGAGACCCCCCTTTTGCACTTCAAAGTATTCAGATCGCCGAAAACTGCAAATCTGAATACTGTATTTTTTTTTTTTTAAACCGGCGCCATTTGCAGCCGAGTAAACCGGAAGTGCCGTCCTGACGTCACCTCCCCGCTCCCCCTGGTATAACAGCCGCATCGGTTGTTATACCTGGAAAGCCGATCGCTGGCTCTAAAAAAAAAAAACGGTACACGGGATGATGCCTGCAGCTGGGCATCAATCCCGGTATAACCCCCGAAAGCCGAGTACGCATATCTGCGTATGCTCGACGGGAAGGGGTTATACAACCCCTGGCCAAAAAATAAAAACTAATTACAGACATGCCTCAAAACTATTGTCCTCTAACATTCCAACCTTCTGGCTTCAAGAAACACTTAAAAAAAATGTATAAAAAGAAAGAAAACTGTAGTCGGTTGCAACAGTTTTTCACCAAACATCCTTTCAAATGATGGAATAAGAAAAGCTTCCATAAAACTCAAAATAAACTTGTGCATTTATTGAAGACTTAATGACTGTCATCTCCCCCATATCTTTACCCGACATGCAACCCCAAATCATCAATGATTGTGGAAATTTGCATGTTTTCTTCAGGTAGTCTTCATACATTTCATTGGAACGGCACTAAAACAAAAGTTCCAGCATCCTCGCCCTGCCCAATGTAGATTCGTAATTCATCATTGAATATCACTTTCATCCAGTCATCCACAGTCCATGATTGCTTTTCTTTAGTCCACTGTAAAGGTGTCAATGATGGGTTTTCGTTTGGCTTTTCTGTATGTAAATCCCATTTCCTTTAGGCCATGTCTTACAGTTCGGTCACAGACACCGACAGCAGTTTCTGACCATTTGTTTTGTTGTGCATTTTCTGTTTTTAAGGCACATTACTTTAAGTTTTCTAGCTTGACACTTTCATGTCTAACTTGGTCTACCTGTACGCTTCTCTTTAACAAATTTCCCATTTGATTTGTACTAACCAAAACCATCATTCACACCTAAACAGAAAAAACAAGGTTACAGTGGGCTAAAGAAAAGCAATCATGGACTGTGGATGACTGGATAAAAGTGATATAAAGCGATGAATCACCAATCTGCATTGGGCAGGGTGATGATGCTGGAACTTTTGTTTGGTGCTGTTCCAATGAAATTTAAGAAGAAAACATGCAAATTTCCACAATCATTGATGATTTGGGGTTGCATGTCAGGTAAAGCTACGGGGGAGACGACAGTCATTAAATCTTCAATAAATGCACAAGTTTGTATTGAGATTTTGGACACTTATTATTCCACCAATTGAAAGGATGTTTGGTGATGACATCATTTTTCAGGATGTAATCTGAAGCAGATGTTTGTTTTAGAACTGCAAAGTACGTGGGGATTCCATATTTTCATCAGAATTCAGCTATTACATATTTGTTTCCTCTGCTTGATCTTCAAAAACAGTTGTAACTGACAAGTTCTCTTTTTTTTTTTTTTTTTTACGGTTTCTTAAAGCCAGATGGTTGGAATGTTAAATGGCCAATGACAGAGAGAGAGAGAACCTGTGCTTCAATGTTGAAGGAAACCTGTACCTGTAGGCTACCAACGCAGACCTTCTGCAAATGCTAGTTGCATGGCTGTCAGAGAAGTTTCTGAACCAGAACAAGCAAGGTCGACAGCAAACGAAAAGGAAAGTCAGAATTCTCGTTCTGAACAATAATTTCGTGTTAGTGG